>CM042383.1:0-230000 GCA_023634145.1 Thymallus thymallus
AACCCTAACCCTAACCCTAACCCTAACCCTAACCCTAACCCCTAACCCTAACCCTAACCCTAACCCTAACCCTAACCCCTAACCCTAACCCTAACCACCCTAACCCTAACCCTAACCCTAACCCTAACCCTACCACCCTAACCCTAACCCTAACCCTAACCCTAACCCTAACCCTAACCCTAACCCCCTAACCCTAACCCTAACCCTAACCCTAACCCTAACCCTAACCCTAACCCTAACCCTAACCCTAACCCTAACCCTAACCCTAACCCTAACCCTAACCCTAACCCTAACCCTAACCCTAACCCTAACCCTAACCCTAACCCTAACCCTAACCCTAACCCTAACCCTAACCCTAACCCTAACCCTAACCCTAACCCTAACCCTAACCCTAACCCTAACCCTAACCCTAACCCTAACCCTAACCCTAACCCTAACCCTAACCCTAACCCTAACCCTAACCCTAACCCTAACCCTAACCCTAACCCTAACCCTAACCCTAACCCTAACCCTAACCCTAACCCTAACCCTAACCCTAACCCTAACCCTAACCCTAACCCTAACCCTAACCCTAACCCTAACCCTAACCCTAACCCTAACCCTAACCCTAACCCTAACCCTAACCCTAACCCTAACCCTAACCCTAACCCTAACCCTAACCCTAACCCTAACCCTAACCCTAACCCTAACCCTAACCCTAACCCTAACCCTAACCCTAACCCTAACCCTAACCCTAACCCTAACCCTAACCCTAACCCTAACCCTAACCCTAACCCTAACCCTAACCCTAACCCTAACCCTAACCCTAACCCTAACCCTAACCCTAACCCTAACCCTAACCCTAACCCTAACCCTAACCCTAACCCTAACCCTAACCCTAACCCTAACCCTAACCCTAACCCTAACCCTAACCCTAACCCTAACCCTAACCCTAACCCTAACCCTAACCCTAACCCTAACCCTAACCCTAACCCTAACCCTAACCCTAACCCTAACCCTAACCCTAACCCTAACCCTAACCCTAACCCTAACCCTAACCCTAACCCTAACCCTAACCCTAACCCTAACCCTAACCCTAACCCTAACCCTAACCCTAACCCTAACCCTAACCCTAACCCTAACCCTAACCCTAACCCTAACCCTAACCCTAACCCTAACCCTAACCCTAACCCTAACCCTAACCCTAACCCTAACCCTAACCCTAACCCTAACCCTAACCCTAACCCTAACCCTAACCCTAACCCTAACCCTAACCCTAACCCTAACCCTAACCCTAACCCTAACCCTAACCCTAACCCTAACCCTAACCCTAACCCTAACCCTAACCCTAACCCTAACCCTAACCCTAACCCTAACCCTAACCCTAACCCTAACCCTAACCCTAACCCTAACCCTAACCCTAACCCTAACCCTAACCCTAACCCTAACCCTAACCCTAACCCTAACCCTAACCCTAACCCTAACCCTAACCCTAACCCTAACCCTAACCCTAACCCTAACCCTAACCCTAACCCTAACCCTAACCCTAACCCTAACCCTAACCCTAACCCTAACCCTAACCCTAACCCTAACCCTAACCCTAACCCTAACCCTAACCCTAACCCTAACCCTAACCCTAACCCTAACCCTAACCCTAACCCTAACCCTAACCCTAACCCTAACCCTAACCCTAACCCTAACCCTAACCCTAACCCTAACCCTAACCCTAACCCTAACCCTAACCCTAACCCTAACCCTAACCCTAACCCTAACCCTAACCCTAACCCTAACCCTAACCCTAACCCTAACCCTAACCCTAACCCTAACCCTAACCCTAACCCTAACCCTAACCCTAACCCTAACCCTAACCCTAACCCTAACCCTAACCCTAACCCTAACCCTAACCCTAACCCTAACCCTAACCCTAACCCTAACCCTAACCCTAACCCTAACCCTAACCCTAACCCGGTCTGAATGAACGTTTTTAACCAGTTAGATAGGACACATTGAAAGGGATAGCACTTAGTTACAGGGATCACAAGGAGGTGGAAGAAGGATGCACCATAAAACAAAAAACTAAATAAATACATTTTCTTTGGTCTAATATTTTAATATATGCATGGCTTGTTTTTTTTCTCTCTCTCTTTTTATGGATTTGAATTTGTTTTAACAGTATAGCACTTAATCTGTAGCACTTTTTTTATATATATATATATATATATGTTTAATTGTGTGTGTGTGTGTGTGTATATATAATATTAATAAAGCATCTATCCCTGGATCCCTTGTATATTTTAACATCTCAGTCCTTTCATGGTCCTAGATAACCACCAACAATGAGAACCTACTTCATTTTTTAGGCTCTTAGGAGATAGCATAGGGAATTTTAACAAGGAAGTTTTTTTAAAGGATTATATTGGAGGGACATACAGCAATAGGCCAGAGCACAAAAAGATAACCCAGTCTCTTTTTAATCCCACCCTAATTTAAAACCTAACCCTAACCCTAACCCTAACCCTAACCCTAACCCTAACCCTAACCCTAACCCTAACCCTAACCCTAACCCTAACCCTAACCCTAACCCTAACCCTAACCCTAACCCTAACCCTAACCCTAACCCTAACCCTAACCCTAACCCTAACCCTAACCCTAACCCTAACCCTAACCCTAACCCTAACCCTAACCCTAACCCTAACCCTAACCCTAACCCTAACCCTAACCCTAACCCTAACCCTAACCCTAACCCTAACCCTAACCCTAACCCTAACCCTAACCCTAACCCTAACCCTAACCCTAACCCTAACCCTAACCCTAACCCTAACCCTAACCCTAACCCTAACCCTAACCCTAACCCTAACCCTAACCCTAACCCTAACCCTAACCCTAACCCTAACCCTAACCCTAACCCTAACCCTAACCCTAACCCTAACCCTAACCCTAACCCTAACCCTAACCCTAACCCTAACCCTAACCCTAACCCTAACCCTAACCCTAACCCTAACCCTAACCCTAACCCTAACCCTAACCCTAACCCTAACCCTAACCCTAACCCTAACCCTAACCCTAACCCTAACCCTAACCCTAACCCTAACCCTAACCCTAACCCTAACCCTAACCCTAACCCTAACCCTAACCCTAACCCTAACCCTAACCCTAACCCTAACCCTAACCCTAACCCTAACCCTAACCCTAACCCTAACCCTAACCCTAACCCTAACCCTAACCCTAACCCTAACCCTAACCCTAACCCTAACCCTAACCCTAACCCTAACCCTAACCCTAACCCTAACCCTAACCCTAACCCTAACCCTAACCCTAACCCTAACCCTAACCCTAACCCTAACCCTAACCCTAACCCTAACCCTAACCCTAACCCTAACCCTAACCCTAACCCTAACCCTAACCCTAACCCTAACCCTAACCCTAACCCTAACCCTAACCCTAACCCTAACCCTAACCCTAACCCTAACCCTAACCCTAACCCTAACCCTAACCCTAACCCTAACCCTAACCCTAACCCTAACCCTAACCCTAACCCTAACCCTAACCCTAACCCTAACCCTAACCCTAACCCTAACCCTAACCCTAACCCTAACCCTAACCCTAACCCTAACCCTAACCCTAACCCTAACCCTAACCCTAACCCTAACCCTAACCCTAACCCTAACCCTAACCCTAACCCTAACCCTAACCCTAACCCTAACCCTAACCCTAACCCTAACCCTAACCCTAACCCTAACCCTAACCCTAACCCTAACCCGGTCTGAATGAACGTTTTTAACCAGTTAGA
Source organism: Thymallus thymallus (assembly GCA_023634145.1). NCBI lineage: Eukaryota > Metazoa > Chordata > Actinopteri > Salmoniformes > Salmonidae > Thymallus > Thymallus thymallus. The sequence goes on from CM042383.1 coordinate 3,770, forward strand.
TAGGACACATTGAAAGGGATAGCACTTAGTTACAGGGATCACAAGGAGGTGGAAGAAGGATGCACCATAAAACAAAAAACTAAATAAATACATTTTCTTTGGTCTAATATTTTAATATATGCATGGCTTGTTTTTTTTCTCTCTCTCTTTTTATGGATTTGAATTTGTTTTAACAGTATAGCACTTAATCTGTAGCACTTTTTTTATATATATATATATATATATGTTTAATTGTGTGTGTGTGTGTGTGTATATATAATATTAATAAAGCATCTATCCCTGGATCCCTTGTATATTTTAACATCTCAGTCCTTTCATGGTCCTAGATAACCACCAACAATGAGAACCTACTTCATTTTTTAGGCTCTTAGGAGATAGCATAGGGAATTTTAACAAGGAAGTTTTTTTAAAGGATTATATTGGAGGGACATACAGCAATAGGCCAGAGCACAAAAAGATAACCCAGTCTCTTTTTAATCCCACCCTAATTTAAAACCTAACCCTAACCCTAACCCTAACCCTAACCCTAACCCTAACCCTAACCCTAACCCTAACCCTAACCCTAACCCTAACCCTAACCCTAACCCTAACCCTAACCCTAACCCTAACCCTAACCCTAACCCTAACCCTAACCCTAACCCTAACCCTAACCCTAACCCTAACCCTAACCCTAACCCTAACCCTAACCCTAACCCTAACCCTAACCCTAACCCTAACCCTAACCCTAACCCTAACCCTAACCCTAACCCTAACCCTAACCCTAACCCTAACCCTAACCCTAACCCTAACCCTAACCCTAACCCTAACCCTAACCCTAACCCTAACCCTAACCCTAACCCTAACCCTAACCCTAACCCTAACCCTAACCCTAACCCTAACCCTAACCCTAACCCTAACCCTAACCCTAACCCTAACCCTAACCCTAACCCTAACCCTAACCCTAACCCTAACCCTAACCCTAACCCTAACCCTAACCCTAACCCTAACCCTAACCCTAACCCTAACCCTAACCCTAACCCTAACCCTAACCCTAACCCTAACCCTAACCCTAACCCTAACCCTAACCCTAACCCTAACCCTAACCCTAACCCTAACCCTAACCCTAACCCTAACCCTAACCCTAACCCTAACCCTAACCCTAACCCTAACCCTAACCCTAACCCTAACCCTAACCCTAACCCTAACCCTAACCCTAACCCTAACCCTAACCCTAACCCTAACCCTAACCCTAACCCTAACCCTAACCCTAACCCTAACCCTAACCCTAACCCTAACCCGGTCTGAATGAACGTTTTTAACCAGTTAGATAGGACACATTGAAAGGGATAGCACTTAGTTACAGGGATCACAAGGAGGTGGAAGAAGGATGCACCATAAAACAAAAAACTAAATAAATACATTTTCTTTGGTCTAATATTTTAATATATGCATGGCTTGTTTTTTTTCTCTCTCTCTTTTTATGGATTTGAATTTGTTTTAACAGTATAGCACTTAATCTGTAGCACTTTTTTTATATATATATATATATATATGTTTAATTGTGTGTGTGTGTGTGTGTATATATAATATTAATAAAGCATCTATCCCTGGATCCCTTGTATATTTTAACATCTCAGTCCTTTCATGGTCCTAGATAACCACCAACAATGAGAACCTACTTCATTTTTTAGGCTCTTAGGAGATAGCATAGGGAATTTTAACAAGGAAGTTTTTTTAAAGGATTATATTGGAGGGACATACAGCAATAGGCCAGAGCACAAAAAGATAACCCAGTCTCTTTTTAATCCCACCCTAATTTAAAACCTAACCCTAACCCTAACCCTAACCCTAACCCTAACCCTAACCCTAACCCTAACCCTAACCCTAACCCTAACCCTAACCCTAACCCTAACCCTAACCCTAACCCTAACCCTAACCCTAACCCTAACCCTAACCCTAACCCTAACCCTAACCCTAACCCTAACCCTAACCCTAACCCTAACCCTAACCCTAACCCTAACCCTAACCCTAACCCTAACCCTAACCCTAACCCTAACCCTAACCCTAACCCTAACCCTAACCCTAACCCTAACCCTAACCCTAACCCTAACCCTAACCCTAACCCTAACCCTAACCCTAACCCTAACCCTAACCCTAACCCTAACCCTAACCCTAACCCTAACCCTAACCCTAACCCTAACCCTAACCCTAACCCTAACCCTAACCCTAACCCTAACCCTAACCCTAACCCTAACCCTAACCCTAACCCTAACCCTAACCCTAACCCTAACCCTAACCCTAACCCTAACCCTAACCCTAACCCTAACCCTAACCCTAACCCTAACCCTAACCCTAACCCTAACCCTAACCCTAACCCTAACCCTAACCCTAACCCTAACCCTAACCCTAACCCTAACCCTAACCCTAACCCTAACCCTAACCCTAACCCTAACCCTAACCCTAACCCTAACCCTAACCCTAACCCTAACCCTAACCCTAACCCTAACCCTAACCCTAACCCTAACCCTAACCCTAACCCGGTCTGAATGAACGTTTTTAACCAGTTAGATAGGACACATTGAAAGGGATAGCACTTAGTTACAGGGATCACAAGGAGGTGGAAGAAGGATGCACCATAAAACAAAAAACTAAATAAATACATTTTCTTTGGTCTAATATTTTAATATATGCATGGCTTGTTTTTTTTCTCTCTCTCTTTTTATGGATTTGAATTTGTTTTAACAGTATAGCACTTAATCTGTAGCACTTTTTTTATATATATATATATATATATGTTTAATTGTGTGTGTGTGTGTGTGTATATATAATATTAATAAAGCATCTATCCCTGGATCCCTTGTATATTTTAACATCTCAGTCCTTTCATGGTCCTAGATAACCACCAACAATGAGAACCTACTTCATTTTTTAGGCTCTTAGGAGATAGCATAGGGAATTTTAACAAGGAAGTTTTTTTAAAGGATTATATTGGAGGGACATACAGCAATAGGCCAGAGCACAAAAAGATAACCCAGTCTCTTTTTAATCCCACCCTAATTTAAAACCTAACCCTAACCCTAACCCTAACCCTAACCCTAACCCTAACCCTAACCCTAACCCTAACCCTAACCCTAACCCTAACCCTAACCCTAACCCTAACCCTAACCCTAACCCTAACCCTAACCCTAACCCTAACCCTAACCCTAACCCTAACCCTAACCCTAACCCTAACCCTAACCCTAACCCTAACCCTAACCCTAACCCTAACCCTAACCCTAACCCTAACCCTAACCCTAACCCTAACCCTAACCCTAACCCTAACCCTAACCCTAACCCTAACCCTAACCCTAACCCTAACCCTAACCCTAACCCTAACCCTAACCCTAACCCTAACCCTAACCCTAACCCTAACCCTAACCCTAACCCTAACCCTAACCCTAACCCTAACCCTAACCCTAACCCTAACCCTAACCCTAACCCTAACCCTAACCCTAACCCTAACCCTAACCCTAACCCTAACCCTAACCCTAACCCTAACCCTAACCCTAACCCTAACCCTAACCCTAACCCTAACCCTAACCCTAACCCTAACCCTAACCCTAACCCTAACCCTAACCCTAACCCTAACCCTAACCCTAACCCTAACCCTAACCCTAACCCTAACCCTAACCCTAACCCTAACCCTAACCCTAACCCTAACCCTAACCCTAACCCTAACCCTAACCCTAACCCTAACCCTAACCCTAACCCTAACCCTAACCCTAACCCTAACCCTAACCCTAACCCGGTCTGAATGAACGTTTTTAACCAGTTAGATAGGACACATTGAAAGGGATAGCACTTAGTTACAGGGATCACAAGGAGGTGGAAGAAGGATGCACCATAAAACAAAAAACTAAATAAATACATTTTCTTTGGTCTAATATTTTAATATATGCATGGCTTGTTTTTTTTCTCTCTCTCTTTTTATGGATTTGAATTTGTTTTAACAGTATAGCACTTAATCTGTAGCACTTTTTTTATATATATATATATATATATGTTTAATTGTGTGTGTGTGTGTGTGTATATATAATATTAATAAAGCATCTATCCCTGGATCCCTTGTATATTTTAACATCTCAGTCCTTTCATGGTCCTAGATAACCACCAACAATGAGAACCTACTTCATTTTTTAGGCTCTTAGGAGATAGCATAGGGAATTTTAACAAGGAAGTTTTTTTAAAGGATTATATTGGAGGGACATACAGCAATAGGCCAGAGCACAAAAAGATAACCCAGTCTCTTTTTAATCCCACCCTAATTTAAAACCTAACCCTAACCCTAACCCTAACCCTAACCCTAACCCTAACCCTAACCCTAACCCTAACCCTAACCCTAACCCTAACCCTAACCCTAACCCTAACCCTAACCCTAACCCTAACCCTAACCCTAACCCTAACCCTAACCCTAACCCTAACCCTAACCCTAACCCTAACCCTAACCCTAACCCTAACCCTAACCCTAACCCTAACCCTAACCCTAACCCTAACCCTAACCCTAACCCTAACCCTAACCCTAACCCTAACCCTAACCCTAACCCTAACCCTAACCCTAACCCTAACCCTAACCCTAACCCTAACCCTAACCCTAACCCTAACCCTAACCCTAACCCTAACCCTAACCCTAACCCTAACCCTAACCCTAACCCTAACCCTAACCCTAACCCTAACCCTAACCCTAACCCTAACCCTAACCCTAACCCTAACCCTAACCCTAACCCTAACCCTAACCCTAACCCTAACCCTAACCCTAACCCTAACCCTAACCCTAACCCTAACCCTAACCCTAACCCTAACCCTAACCCTAACCCTAACCCTAACCCTAACCCTAACCCTAACCCTAACCCTAACCCTAACCCTAACCCTAACCCTAACCCTAACCCTAACCCTAACCCTAACCCTAACCCTAACCCTAACCCTAACCCTAACCCTAACCCTAACCCTAACCCTAACCCTAACCCTAACCCTAACCCTAACCCTAACCCGGTCTGAATGAACGTTTTTAACCAGTTAGATAGGACACATTGAAAGGGATAGCACTTAGTTACAGGGATCACAAGGAGGTGGAAGAAGGATGCACCATAAAACAAAAAACTAAATAAATACATTTTCTTTGGTCTAATATTTTAATATATGCATGGCTTGTTTTTTTTCTCTCTCTCTTTTTATGGATTTGAATTTGTTTTAACAGTATAGCACTTAATCTGTAGCACTTTTTTTATATATATATATATATATATGTTTAATTGTGTGTGTGTGTGTGTGTATATATAATATTAATAAAGCATCTATCCCTGGATCCCTTGTATATTTTAACATCTCAGTCCTTTCATGGTCCTAGATAACCACCAACAATGAGAACCTACTTCATTTTTTAGGCTCTTAGGAGATAGCATAGGGAATTTTAACAAGGAAGTTTTTTTAAAGGATTATATTGGAGGGACATACAGCAATAGGCCAGAGCACAAAAAGATAACCCAGTCTCTTTTTAATCCCACCCTAATTTAAAACCTAACCCTAACCCTAACCCTAACCCTAACCCTAACCCTAACCCTAACCCTAACCCTAACCCTAACCCTAACCCTAACCCTAACCCTAACCCTAACCCTAACCCTAACCCTAACCCTAACCCTAACCCTAACCCTAACCCTAACCCTAACCCTAACCCTAACCCTAACCCTAACCCTAACCCTAACCCTAACCCTAACCCTAACCCTAACCCTAACCCTAACCCTAACCCTAACCCTAACCCTAACCCTAACCCTAACCCTAACCCTAACCCTAACCCTAACCCTAACCCTAACCCTAACCCTAACCCTAACCCTAACCCTAACCCTAACCCTAACCCTAACCCTAACCCTAACCCTAACCCTAACCCTAACCCTAACCCTAACCCTAACCCTAACCCTAACCCTAACCCTAACCCTAACCCTAACCCTAACCCTAACCCTAACCCTAACCCTAACCCTAACCCTAACCCTAACCCTAACCCTAACCCTAACCCTAACCCTAACCCTAACCCTAACCCTAACCCTAACCCTAACCCTAACCCTAACCCTAACCCTAACCCTAACCCTAACCCTAACCCTAACCCTAACCCTAACCCTAACCCTAACCCTAACCCTAACCCTAACCCTAACCCTAACCCTAACCCTAACCCTAACCCTAACCCTAACCCTAACCCTAACCCTAACCCTAACCCTAACCCTAACCCTAACCCTAACCCTAACCCTAACCCTAACCCTAACCCTAACCCTAACCCTAACCCTAACCCTAACCCTAACCCTAACCCTAACCCTAACCCTAACCCTAACCCTAACCCTAACCCTAACCCTAACCCTAACCCTAACCCTAACCCTAACCCTAACCCTAACCCTAACCCTAACCCTAACCCTAACCCTAACCCTAACCCTAACCCTAACCCTAACCCTAACCCTAACCCTAACCCTAACCCTAACCCTAACCCTAACCCTAACCCTAACCCTAACCCTAACCCTAACCCTAACCCTAACCCTAACCCTAACCCTAACCCTAACCCTAACCCTAACCCTAACCCTAACCCTAACCCTAACCCTAACCCTAACCCTAACCCTAACCCTAACCCTAACCCTAACCCTAACCCTAACCCTAACCCTAACCCTAACCCTAACCCTAACCCTAACCCTAACCCTAACCCTAACCCTAACCCTAACCCTAACCCTAACCCTAACCCTAACCCTAACCCTAACCCTAACCCTAACCCTAACCCTAACCCTAACCCTAACCCTAACCCTAACCCTAACCCTAACCCTAACCCTAACCCTAACCCTAACCCTAACCCTAACCCTAACCCTAACCCTAACCCTAACCCTAACCCTAACCCTAACCCTAACCCTAACCCTAACCCTAACCCTAACCCTAACCCTAACCCTAACCCTAACCCTAACCCTAACCCTAACCCTAACCCTAACCCTAACCCTAACCCTAACCCTAACCCTAACCCTAACCCTAACCCTAACCCTAACCCTAACCCTAACCCTAACCCTAACCCTAACCCTAACCCTAACCCTAACCCTAACCCTAACCCTAACCCTAACCCTAACCCTAACCCTAACCCTAACCCTAACCCTAACCCTAACCCTAACCCTAACCCTAACCCTAACCCTAACCCTAACCCTAACCCTAACCCTAACCCTAACCCTAACCCTAACCCTAACCCTAACCCTAACCCTAACCCTAACCCTAACCCTAACCCTAACCCTAACCCTAACCCTAACCCTAACCCTAACCCTAACCCTAACCCTAACCCTAACCCTAACCCTAACCCTAACCCTAACCCTAACCCTAACCCTAACCCTAACCCTAACCCTAACCCTAACCCTAACCCTAACCCTAACCCTAACCCTAACCCTAACCCTAACCCTAACCCTAACCCTAACCCTAACCCTAACCCTAACCCTAACCCTAACCCTAACCCTAACCCTAACCCTAACCCTAACCCTAACCCTAACCCTAACCCTAACCCTAACCCTAACCCTAACCCTAACCCTAACCCTAACCCTAACCCTAACCCTAACCCTAACCCTAACCCTAACCCTAACCCTAACCCTAACCCTAACCCTAACCCTAACCCTAACCCTGACCCTGACCCTGACCCTGACCCTGACCCTGACCCTGACCCTGACCCTGACCCTGACCCTGACCCTGACCCTGACCCTGACCCTGACCCTGACCCTGACCCTGACCCTGACCCTGACCCTGACCCTGACCCTGACCCTGACCCTGACCCTGACCCTGACCCTGACCCTGACCCTGACCCTGACCCTGACCCTGACCCTGACCCTGACCCTGACCCTGACCCTGACCCTGACCCTGACCCTGACCCTGACCCTAACCCTAACCCTAACCCTAACCCTAACCCTAACCCTAACCCTAACCCTAACCCTAACCCTAACCCTAACCCTAACCCTAACCCTAACCCTAACCCTAACCCTAACCCTAACCCTAACCCTAACCCTAACCCTAACCCTAACCCTAACCCTAACAGAAGAGGCAGCAGCAATAGGCCCGTGCAACTAACGGTTTAACACCATCAATAAACTCACTATCATAACCCTAACCCTAACCCTAACCCTAACCCTAACCCTAACCCTAACCCTAACCCTAACCCTAACCCTAACCCTAACCCTAACCCTAACCCTAACCCTAACCCTAACCCTAACCCTAACCCTAACCCTAACCCTAACCCTAACCTAACCCTAACCCTAACCCTAACCCTAACCCTAACCCTAACCCTAACCCTAACCCTAACCCTAACCCTAACCCTAACCCTAACCCTAACCCTAACCCTAACCCTAACCCTAACCCTAACCCTAACCCTAACCCTAACCCTAACCCTAACCCTAACCCCTAACCCTAACCCTAACCCTAACCCTAACCCTAACCCTAACCCTAACCCTAACCCTAACCCTAACCCTAACCCTAACCCTAACCCTAACCTTCACCTCACCATAACCCTAACCCTAACCTTAACCACAATCTTAACCTCACTATAACACTTACCTAACCCTAACCCTAAACCCTAACCCTAACCTCACCATAATACTTACCTAACCCTAACCCTAACCCTAATCTAACTCTAACCTTAACCCCTAACCCTAGCCCCTATCCCTCACCCCAACCTAACCCTAACCCTAACCTTAACCTCTACATTAACCTCTACCTTAACCCTAACCCTTACCCTAACCCTTACCTTATCATAACACTTACCTAACCCTAAACCTAACCTTAACCCTAACCCTAACCCCTAAACCCTAACCCTAACCTTAATCTAACCCTAACCCTAACCCTAACCCCATCCCCACCTTGACCCTACCGACTGTTACGGACTTATCAACGGACGCACACCGAACGAACCATCGCACCCCATAACCAGCTCTACAAAAGTGGGCAACTAATAGGGTCATTGGCAACACTGGGGTGCTTGTGCCCGGACCCCTCGGCTCTCCTGCTCGGCAAGCGGCGTGCCCTTCCTCCCGGGTCTCTGAATGTATCGGATCGACCTCTGGGATTCCTAAAAACTAAACCTAACCTGGCCAGACGCCTGGGTGTTGTGGGCCGGGGGGCCTGGACACAGTCAGCCCAGGCCTCTCTTCACTCCTACAACAAGACTTCTACTCTCAAGGTACAACACGGGTCACAGAGCCCCCACACTAAGAAACAAGACAACTACTGTGGGTTGGTGTGGAACAACGGGTGCTTCAACAAAGGATAACAACACTCTCTACTCCTACACCTAATCTACAGATGACATTGACATCCCAATCAGGCCACTATGGATTCTGCAATACCCTCACATGCCCGACGCATGCACACAGCATGATCCAATGAATTGAGTCTGCAATCTGATTGGACGGGTTGGCCATGCCCCTCACATGCCCAGTGCATGCACACAGCATGAACCAATGAGAACCCTCAGTCTTAATTCAACCACGCCCCTTCTCAGAGCATCTTCTCACTCTCATCACCACTTGGTCGTAGCACTTCAAGGATAAAGACATCTACAAGCCATCAACTGAAGAAAAAGGAACCGACTTGGAAGAACCACTAGAATATCACCTACACTACACTCACACTACACACACCTTTTCCAGTCCAGGAACGGGTAACACCTAGTACCGACTGAGTGCACCTTTTGGCACATTTTTTCTACCTTTTCCTCCCTGCCACCTGAGGAAGCCGAGCAGGCAGAAACGCGTCGTGGCTGGGGCCCTTCTAGATCCGTTGTGTTGCCGTAAGGTAGGCGGGTTCCACACGGACTTCGGAGGGGTCTCCTTTTGGCTACTTTTTTCATTATTTCATACTTTTCTCTCTCCTTAATTTGAGTTTTACATAGCTCCACACTACAAGACGGCGAGGGAGGAAGCACTACAGAGCTGGGCTTACAGCACTTTGATGCCTACACCCAGCATGGAGAACACCAACACCTCAGCACCCACCTCCGACCTCGGACGACGCTACGAGGGACAACCAGATGCTCTACCTGGTCAACAACGATCATTCAGACCCTCTACCTCCTATCGGAGTAGACGCCTTGGTAGGCCACCAGAAAGACATTTTGGCCGGCAACCAGGCCTCATCGCCGGAACGTCGCATCTTCAACGAAAACTACCTCAACCAGACCCAGCACAAGGAATACACCCACGATCCAGCCACATCAACAGGCTCGGGCCACGAGACATGGGGCTGCCGTGACCACGGGCCCTACTTAGTCTCCGACGGGGGTCGAAGGAACAGGGTTGCCGCTACCACGGGCCCTTCCAAATCTGTTTTAGACCCTCCGCCCTCGTCGGACACTGAGGGTTGCCATGACTTTGGGCCCTCTACAACTCCTGGTCCGAACCACCGCCTCACCACTACCAACAAGGGCCACAACTACAACGGTCTCTACCACGTCACTGGCTCGGTCGGAGACATAGGAGGTTGCCGCTACCGCGGACCTTCTTACATCTCCGACGTGTGTGGATCGCGGAGGGCTGCCTCAGACCAAGGACCCTCCCACTTTACAGCTATCCACACACGTCGGACATTCAAGGGTTGCCATGACCTTGGGCCCTGCACCGACTTCGGCCCGAGCCTTTGACAGACACACAGGACCACCAACATCATGTGTCTTAAGACACCACCTAGGCATCTACAAACACCCATCCACCAACCCACCCACCCACCTACCTACCTACCCATCAGCACTCTTAGGGGCCCCACTACGTGGGCACCCCCTACACCTTCAACAACTACAACCCACCAACAACCCTCATCTTTATGACTGAGAGGACCAAAATTCCTCCAACCTTCGGTCCACTCGACCCCTGCTGCCGTGCCGTCCGTGCGCTGAGCCTTACCTAGCAAACTAGGCCTGTCCAGATCCTAACAAAAGGGCGCAAACTACGGTATTCAAAGGTAATCATCCAGCAGCCCGTGGGACTGGACGGATGGTCTCCCCCTTCCCTCCCTACTCTTTCCCCATCTTTAAGACCTCGACGCAAACCCTGCCCCCGCTGCTCCTAGGGGCTCAGAGAAGAGTGCACTTCGGATCTTCGCACGGGATAAGGCGCCCTAAAAAAGCGATGCTGCCCTACGCAATCCGAGTACCAGATATCTTAAAAAAAATGCCAGAATCTCTCACCGAAGAGTATGCGGGGTTGGCAAGCGGCCAACGATACGCCTTCACTCCCGGCGAGCCCTTCTGTAACCGTCGGCTTGCAGTCCTTGGGATTTGCGGAAGATTGGCCTGGCGGAGCAGGGGGTGCTACAATGGAGTGTTGGTGAAATGGGCTTGGAATCGCTCGGCGCGCCGGCACGCAGTTTGGGGCCATGGGACCTTGAGGGGAACCAGGTGCAGCTTGACGGGGAGGCGGATTCGACACGGTGATTTGACCAGCTGGCGGACCCCCAGCCCCGTCGGGCCCACGCTGGGACGACCATGGATGATCTACTGACATAGCGACGGATATCTCACTGGCTAAGCATGACACCCTATAGAGGTGCCACTATCCTGGATAGGAGGCACCCTATCGGTTCTCGCCATCTGAACCACTGAGGACTAAGGACGGCACGACAGACCAGCTAGATGCAGATACATGGCAGCCGATTGGGAGTTAGGATCCTGGAAGGGAATAACTCACCAAGGCTCTTGCATGTTGAAACACCTAGGACCTAAACACAGACGAACACGGGGAAGAAGCATGGCAACCAACAGGGATAGACGATCCTTGAAGGGAGTCACACCCTACGGGACTCTGCCGGAATAACGAACACCGAACGAACCATCGCACCCCATAACCAGCTCTACAAATGTGGGCAACTACTAGGGTCATTGGCAACACTGGGGTGCTTGTGCCCGGACCCCTCGGCTCTCCTGCTCGGCAAGCGGCGTGCCCTTCCTCCCGGGTCTCTGAATGTATCGGATCGACCTCTGGGATTCCTAAAAACTAAACCTAACCTGGCCAGACGCCTGTGTGTTGTGGGCCGGGGGGCCTGGACACGGTCAGCCCAGGCCTCTCTTCACTCCTACAACAAGACTTCTACCCTCAAGGTACAACACGGGTCACAGAGCCCCCACACTAAGAAACAAGACAACTACTGTGGGTTGGTGTGGAACAACGGGTGCTTCAACAAAGGATAACAACACTCTCTACTCCTACACCTAATCTACAGATGACATTGACATCCCAATCAGGCCACTATGGATTCTGCAATACCCTCACATGCCCAACGCATGCACACAGCATGATCCAATGAATTGAGTCTGCAATCTGATTGGACGGGTTGGCCATGCCCCTCACATGCCCAGCGCATGCACACAGCATGAACCAATGAGAACCCTCAGCCTTAATTCAACCACGCCCCTTCTCTGTATAAAAGCGGAGCATCTCCTCACTCTCATCACCACTTGGTCGAAGCACTTCAAGGATAAAGACCTCTACAAGCCATCAACTGAAGAATAAGGAACCGACTTGGAAGAACCACTAGAATATCACCTACACTACACTCACACTACACACACCTTTTTCAGTCCAGGAACGGGTAACACCTAGTACCGACTGAGTGCACCTTTTGGCACATTTTTTCTACCTTTTCCTCCCTGCCACCTGAGGAAGCCGAGCAGGCAGAAACGCGTCGTGGCTGGGGCCCTTCTAGATCCGTTGTGTTGCCGTAAGGTAGGCGGGTTCCACACGGACTTCGGAGGGGTCTCCTTTTGGCTACTTTTTTCATTATTTCATACTTTTCTCTCTCCTTAATTTGAGTTTTACATAGCTCCACACTACAAGACGGCGAGGGAGGAAGCACTACAGAGCTGGGCTTACAGCACTTTGATGCCTACACCCAGCATGGAGAACACCCACACCTCAGCACCCACCTCTGACCTCGGACGACGCTACGAGGGACAACCAGATGCTCTACCTGGTCAACAACGATCATTCAGACCCTCTACCTCCTATCGGAGTAGACGCCTTGTTAGGCCACCAGAAAGAAATTTTGGCCGGCAACCAGGCCTCATCGCCGGAACGTCGCATCTTCGACGAAAACTACCTCAACCAGACCCAGCACAAGGAATACACCAACGATCCAGCCACATCAACAGGCTCGGACCACGAGACATGGGGCTGCCGTGACCACGGGCCCTACTTAGTCTCCGACGGGGGTCGAAGGAACAGGGTTGCCGCTACCACGGGCCCTCCCAAATCTGTTTTAGACCCTCCGCCCTCGTCGGACACTGAGGGTTGCCATGACTTTGGGCCCTCTACAACTCCTGGTCCGAACCACCGCCTCACCACTACCAACAAGGGCCACAACTACAACGGTCTCTACCACGTCACTGGCTCGGTCGGAGACATAGGAGGTTGCCGCTACCGCGGACCTTCTTACATCTCCGACGTGTGTGGATCGCGGAGGGCTGCCTCAGACCAAGGACCCTCCCACTTTACAGCTATCCACACACGTCGGACATTCAAGGGTTGCCATGACCTTGGGCCCTGCACCGACTTCGGCCCGAGCCTTTGACAGACACACAGGACCACCAACATCATGTGTCTTAAGACACCACCTAGGCATCTACAAACACCCATCCATCCACCAACCCACCCACCCACCTACCTACCTACCCATCAGCACTCTTAGGGGCCCCACTACGTGGGCACCCCCTACACCTTCAACAACTACAACCCACCAACAACCCTCATCTTTATGACTGAGAGGACCAAAATTCCTCCAACCTTCGGTCCACTCGACCCCTGCTGCCGTGCCGTCCGTGCGCTGAGCCTTACCTAGCAAACTAGGCCTGTCCAGATCCTAACAAAAGGGCGCAAACTACGGTATTCAAAGGTAATCATCCAGCAGCCCGTGGGACTGGACGGATGGTCTCCCCCTTCCCTCCCTACTCTTTCCCCATCTTTAAGACCTCGACGCAAACCCTGCCCCCGCTGCTCCTAGGGGCTCAGAGAAGAGTGCACTTCGGATCTTCGCACGGGATAAGGCGCCCTAAAAAAGCGATGCTGCCCTACGCAATCCGAGTACCAGATATCTTAAAAAAAATGCCAGAATCTCTCACCGAAGAGTATGCGGGGTTGGCAAGCGGCCAACGATACGCCTTCACTCCCGGCGAGCCCTTCTGTAACCGTCGGCTTGCAGTCCTTGGGATTTGCGGAAGATTGGCCTGGCGGAGCAGGGGGTGCTACAATGGAGTGTTGGTGAAATGGGCTTGGAATCGCTCGGCGCGCCGGCACGCAGTTTGGGGCCATGGGACCTTGAGGGGAACCAGGTGCAGCTTGACGGGGAGGCGGATTCGACACGGTGATTTGACCAGCTGGCGGACCCCCAGCCCCGTCGGGCCCACGCTGGGACGACCATGGATGATCTACTGACATAGCGACGGATATCTCACTGGCTAAGCATGACACCCTATAGAGGTGCCACTATCCTGGATAGGAGGCACCCTATCGGTTCTCGCCATCTGAACCACTGAGGACTAAGGACGGCACGACAGACCAGCTAGATGCAGATACATGGCAGCCGATTGGGAGTTAGGATCCTGGAAGGGAATAACTCACCAAGGCTCTTGCATGTTGAAACACCTAGGACCTAAACACAGACGAACACGGGGAAGAAGCATGGCAACCAACAGGGATAGACGATCCTTGAAGGGAGTCACACCCTACGGGACTCTGCCGGAATAACGAACACCGAACGAACCATCGCACCCCATAACCAGCTCTACAAATGTGGGCAACTACTAGGGTCATTGGCAACACTGGGGTGCTTGTGCCCGGACCCCTCGGCTCTCCTGCTCGGCAAGCGGCGTGCCCTTCCTCCCGGGTCTCTGAATGTATCGGATCGACCTCTGGGATTCCTAAAAACTAAACCTAACCTGGCCAGACGCCTGTGTGTTGTGGGCCGGGGGGCCTGGACACGGTCAGCCCAGGCCTCTCTTCACTCCTACAACAAGACTTCTACCCTCAAGGTACAACACGGGTCACAGAGCCCCCACACTAAGAAACAAGACAACTACTGTGGGTTGGTGTGGAACAACGGGTGCTTCAACAAAGGATAACAACACTCTCTACTCCTACACCTAATCTACAGATGACATTGACATCCCAATCAGGCCACTATGGATTCTGCAATACCCTCACATGCCCAACGCATGCACACAGCATGATCCAATGAATTGAGTCTGCAATCTGATTGGACGGGTTGGCCATGCCCCTCACATGCCCAGCGCATGCACACAGCATGAACCAATGAGAACCCTCAGCCTTAATTCAACCACGCCCCTTCTCTGTATAAAAGCGGAGCATCTCCTCACTCTCATCACCACTTGGTCGAAGCACTTCAAGGATAAAGACCTCTACAAGCCATCAACTGAAGAATAAGGAACCGACTTGGAAGAACCACTAGAATATCACCTACACTACACTCACACTACACACACCTTTTTCAGTCCAGGAACGGGTAACACCTAGTACCGACTGAGTGCACCTTTTGGCACATTTTTTCTACCTTTTCCTCCCTGCCACCTGAGGAAGCCGAGCAGGCAGAAACGCGTCGTGGCTGGGGCCCTTCTAGATCCGTTGTGTTGCCGTAAGGTAGGCGGGTTCCACACGGACTTCGGAGGGGTCTCCTTTTGGCTACTTTTTTCATTATTTCATACTTTTCTCTCTCCTTAATTTGAGTTTTACATAGCTCCACACTACAAGACGGCGAGGGAGGAAGCACTACAGAGCTGGGCTTACAGCACTTTGATGCCTACACCCAGCATGGAGAACACCCACACCTCAGCACCCACCTCTGACCTCGGACGACGCTACGAGGGACAACCAGATGCTCTACCTGGTCAACAACGATCATTCAGACCCTCTACCTCCTATCGGAGTAGACGCCTTGTTAGGCCACCAGAAAGAAATTTTGGCCGGCAACCAGGCCTCATCGCCGGAACGTCGCATCTTCGACGAAAACTACCTCAACCAGACCCAGCACAAGGAATACACCAACGATCCAGCCACATCAACAGGCTCGGGCCACGAGACATGGGGCTGCCGTGACCACGGGCCCTACTTAGTCTCCGACGGGGGTCGAAGGAACAGGGTTGCCGCTACCACGGGCCCTCCCAAATCTGTTTTAGACCCTCCGCCCTCGTCGGACACTGAGGGTTGCCATGACTTTGGGCCCTCTACAACTCCTGGTCCGAACCACCGCCTCACCACTACCAACAAGGGCCACAACTACAACGGTCTCTACCACGTCACTGGCTCGGTCGGAGACATAGGAGGTTGCCGCTACCGCGGACCTTCTTACATCTCCGACGTGTGTGGATCGCGGAGGGCTGCCTCAGACCAAGGACCCTCCCACTTTACAGCTATCCACACACGTCGGACATTCAAGGGTTGCCATGACCTTGGGCCCTGCACCGACTTCGGCCCGAGCCTTTGACAGACACACAGGACCACCAACATCATGTGTCTTAAGACACCACCTAGGCATCTACAAACACCCATCCACCAACCCACCCACCTACCTACCTACCCATCAGCACTCTTAGGGGCCCCACTACGTGGGCACCCCCTACACCTTCAACAACTACAACCCACCAACAACCCTCATCTTTATGACTGAGAGGACCAAAATTCCTCCAACCTTCGGTCCACTCGACCCCTGCTGCCGTGCCGTCCGTGCGCTGAGCCTTACCTAGCAAACTAGGCCTGTCCAGATCCTAACAAAAGGGCGCAAACTACGGTATTCAAAGGTAATCATCCAGCAGCCCGTGGGACTGGACGGATGGTCTCCCCCTTCCCTCCCTACTCTTTCCCCATCTTTAAGACCTCGACGCAAACCCTGCCCCCGCTGCTCCTAGGGGCTCAGAGAAGAGTGCACTTCGGATCTTCGCACGGGATAAGGCGCCCTAAAAAAGCGATGCTGCCCTACGCAATCCGAGTACCAGATATCTTAAAAAAAATGCCAGAATCTCTCACCGAAGAGTATGCGGGGTTGGCAAGCGGCCAACGATACGCCTTCACTCCCGGCGAGCCCTTCTGTAACCGTCGGCTTGCAGTCCTTGGGATTTGCGGAAGATTGGCCTGGCGGAGCAGGGGGTGCTACAATGGAGTGTTGGTGAAATGGGCTTGGAATCGCTCGGCGCGCCGGCACGCAGTTTGGGGCCATGGGACCTTGAGGGGAACCAGGTGCAGCTTGACGGGGAGGCGGATTCGACACGGTGATTTGACCAGCTGGCGGACCCCCAGCCCCGTCGGGCCCACGCTGGGATGACCATGGATGATCTACTGACATAGCGACGGATATCTCACTGGCTAAGCATGACACCCTATAGAGGTGCCACTATCCTGGATAGGAGGCGCCCTATCGGTTCTCGCCATCTGAACCACTGAGGACTAAGGACGGCACGACAGACCAGCTAGATGCAGATACATGGCAACCGATTGGGAGTTAGGATCCTGGAAGGGAATAACTCACCAAGGCTCTTGCATGTTGAAACACCTAGGACCTAAACACAGACGAACACGGGGAAGAAGCATGGCAACCAACAGGGATAGACGATCCTTGAAGGGAGTCACACCCTACGGGACTCTGCCGGAATAACCTCCGTCGACACATGGACAGTAAGATGACTTTTCCTTACCCCTACCTATCCCTCACCCCAACCTAACCCTAACCCTAACCTATCCCTCACCCCAACCTAACCCTAACCCTAACCTATCCCTCACCCCAACCTAACCCTAACCTTAACCCTAACCCTTACCTAACCCTAACCTAACCCTAATCCTAACCTTAACCTCACCATAACACTTGCCTAACCCTATCCCTAACCCCATCCCCACCTTGACCCTACCGACTGTTACGGACTTATCAACGGACACACACCAAACGAACCATCGCACCCCATAACCAGCTCTACAAAAGTGGGCAACTAATAGGGTCATTGGCAACACTGGGGTGCTTGTGCCCGGACCCCTCGGCTCTCCTGCTCGGCAAGCGGCGTGCCCTTCCTCCCGGGTCTCTGAATGTATCGGATCGACCTCTGGGATTCCTAAAAACTAAACCTAACCTGGCCAGACGCCTGGGTGTTGTGGGCCGGGGGGCCTGGACACAGTCAGCCCAGGCCTCTCTTCACTCCTACAACAAGACTTCTACTCTCAAGGTACAACACGGGTCACAGAGCCCCCACACTAAGAAACAAGACAACTACTGTGGGTTGGTGTGGAACAACGGGTGCTTCAACAAAGGATAACAACACTCTCTACTCCTACACCTAATCTACAGATGACATTGACATCCCAATCAGGCCACTATGGATTCTGCAATCCCCTCACATGCTCGACGCATGCACACAGCATGATCCAATGAATTGAGTCTGCAATCTGATTGGACGGGTTGGCCATGCCCCTCACATGCCCAGTGCATGCACACAGCATGAACCAATGAGAACCCTCAGCCTTAATTCAACCACGCCCCTTCTCTGTATAAAAGTAGAGCATCTCCTCACTCTCATCACCACTTGGTCGAAGCACTTCAAGGATAAAGACATCTACAAGCCATCAACTGAAGAATAAGGAACCGACTTGGAAGAACCACTAGAATATCACCTACACTACACCCACACTACACACACCTTTTTCAGTCCAGGAACGGGTAACACCTAGTACCGACTGAGTGCACCTTTTGGCACTTTTTTTCTACCTTTTCCTCCCTGCCACCTGAGGAAGCCGAGCAGGCAGAAACGCGTCGTGGCTGGGGCCCTTCTAGATCCGTTGTGTTGCCGTAAGGTAGGCGGGTTCCACACGGACTTCGGAGGGGTCTCCTTTTGGCTACTTTTTTCATTATTTCATACTTTTCTCTCTCCTTAATTTGAGTTTTACATAGCTCCACACTACAAGACGGCGAGGGAGGAAGCACTACAGAGCTGGGCTTACAGCACTTTGATGCCTACACCCAGCATGGAGAACACCCACACCTCAGCACCCACCTCCGACCTCGGACGACGCTACGAGGGACAACCAGATGCTCTACCTGGTCAACAACGATCATTCAGACCCTCTACCTCCTATCGGAGTAGACGCCTTGTTAGGCCACCAGAAATACATTTTGGCCGGCAACCAGGCCTCATCGCCGGAACGTCGCATCTTCGACGAAAACTACCTCAACCAGACCCAGCACAAGGAATACACCAACGATCCAGCCACATCAACAGGCTCGGACCACGAGACATGGGGCTGCCGTGACCACGGGCCCTACTTAGTCTCCGACGGGGGTCGAAGGAACAGGGTTGCCGCTACCACGGGCCCTCCCAAATCTGTTTTAGACCCTCCGCCCTCGTCGGACACTGAGGGTTGCCATGACTTTGGGCCCTCTACAACTCCTGGTCCGAACCACCGCCTCACCACTACCAACAAGGGCCACAACTACAACGGTCTCTACTACGTCACTGGCTCGGTCGGAGACATAGGAGGTTGCCGCTACCGCGGACCTTCTTACATCTCCGACGTGTGTGGATCGCGGAGGGCTGCCTCAGACCAAGGACCCTCCCACTTTACAGCTATCCACACACGTCGGACATTCAAGGGTTGCCATGACCTTGGGCCCTGCACCGACTTCGGCCCGAGCCTTTGACAGACACACAGGACCACCAACATCATGTGTCTTAAGACACCACCTAGGCATCTACAAACACCCATCCACCAACCCACCCACCCACCTACCTACCTACCCATCAGCACTCTTAGGGGCCCCACTACGTGGGCACCCCCTACACCTTCAACAACCCACCAACAACCCTCATCTTTAAGACTGAGAGGACCAAAATTCCTCCAACCTTCGGTCCACTCGACCCCTGCTGCCGTGCCGTCCGTGCGCTGAGCCTTACCTAGCAAACTAGGCCTGTCCAGATCCTAACAAAAGGGCGCAAACTACGGTATTCAAAGGTAATCATCCAGTAGCCCGTGGGACTGGACGGATGGTCTCCCCCTTCCCTCCCTACTCTTTCCCCATCTTTAAGACCTCGACGCAAACCCTGCCCCCGCTGCTCCTAGGGGCTCAGAGAAGAGTGCACTTCGGATCTTCGCACGGGATAAGGCGCCCTAAAAAAGCGATGCTGCCCTACGCAATCCGAGTACCAGATATCTTAAAAAAAATGCCAGAATCTCTCACCGAAGAGTATGCGGGGTTGGCAAGCGGCCAACGATACGCCTTCACTCCCGGCGAGCCCTTCTGTAACCGTCGGCTTGCAGTCCTTGGGATTTGCGGAAGATTGGCCTGGCGGAGCAGGGGGTGCTACGATGGAGTGTTGGTGAAATGGGCTTGGAATCGCTCGGCGCGCCGGCACGCAGTTTGGGGCCATGGGACCTTGAGGGGAACCAGGTGCAGCTTGACGGGGAGGCGGATTCGACACGGTGATTTGACCAGCTGGCGGACCCCCAGCCCCGTCGGGCCCACGCTGGGATGACCATGGATGATCTACTGACATAGCGACGGATATCTCACTGGCTAAGCATGACACCCTATAGAGGTGCCACTATCCTGGATAGGAGGCACCCTATCGGTTCTCGCCATCTGAACCACTGAGGACTAAGGACGGCACGACAGACCAGCTAGATGCAGATACATGGCAACCGATTGGGAGTTAGGATCCTGGTAGGGAATAACTCACCAAGGCTCTTGCATGTTGAAACACCTAGGACCTAAACACAGACGAACACGGGGAAGAAGCTAGCAACCAACAGGGATAGACGATCCTTGAAGGGAGTCACACCTTACGGGACTCTGCCGGACCAACCACCGTCGACACATGGACAGTAAGATGACGTTTTCCTTACCCCTACCTATCCCTCATCCCAACCTAACCCTAAACCTAACCCTAACCTTAACCCCTACATTAACCTCTACTCTAACCCTTACCCCTATCCC
The DNA here is from genome assembly GCA_023634145.1 of Thymallus thymallus. Classification (NCBI taxonomy): domain Eukaryota; kingdom Metazoa; phylum Chordata; class Actinopteri; order Salmoniformes; family Salmonidae; genus Thymallus; species Thymallus thymallus. Next base: position 24,743 of record CM042383.1, read on the forward strand.
TCACCCCAACCTAACCCTAACACTAACCTTAACCCCTACATTAACCTCTACTCTAACCCTTAACCCTATCCCTCACCCCAACCTAACCCTAACACTAACCTTAACCCCTACATTTACCTCTACCCTAACCCTTACCCCTATCCCTCACCCTAACCTAACCCTAACCCTACATTAAATTCTACCGAAAACCTTACCCTAACCCTCTAGCTCGCATCTCAACCTAACCCTAACCCTAACCGCTACTTTAACCTAAACCTCAACCTAACCTTAACCCTAATCTTAACCTCACCATAACACTTACCTAACCCTAAACCCTAACCCTAACCCTAACATTAACCTCACCATAACACTTACCTAACCCTAACCTTAATCTAACCCTAACCCCTAACCCTAACCTTAACTGCACCACAACACTTACCTAACCCTAACCTTAATCTAACGCTAACCCCTAACCCTAACCCTTAACTTTAACCCTAACCCTAAACTTAACCCTAATCTTAACCTAACCATAACACTTACCTAACCCTAATCCCTAACCCTAAACTTAATCTAACCCTTACCCTAACCCCTAACTTCTATCCCTCACCCCAACCTAACCCTAACACTGACCCTTACCCTAACCTTAACCCTAACCCTAACCTTACTATAACACTTACCTAACCCTAACCCTTACCTTAAACCCTAAACCTAACCTTAACCTTACCATAATACTTACCTAACCTAAACCCTAACCCTAACCCCTAACCCTAACCTTAACCTCACCATAACACTTACCTAACCCTAACCCTGACCTTAATCTAACCCTAACCCCTAACCCCTAAACTTAACCCTAACCCTAACCCTAACCTTAACCCTAATCTTAACCTCACCATAACACTTACCTAACCCTAAACCCTAACCCTAACCCTAACCTTAACCTCATAATAATACTTACCTAACCCTAACCTTAATCTAACCCTAACTCTAACCTTAACCCTAACCCTAACCCTAACCTTAACCTCATAATAACACTTACCTAACCCTAAACTTAATCTAACCCTAACCCTAACCTTAACCCTAACCCTAACCCTAACCTTAACCCTTACCTTAACCCTAACCTTAACCTTAACCTTAACCTCACCATAACACTTACCTTAATTTAACCCTAACCCCTAACCCCTAACCTTAACCCTAACCTTAACCCTAATCTAAACCTAACCATAACACTTACCTATCCCTAACCCTAACCCTAACCCTAACCTTAACCTCACCATAACACTTACCTAACCCTAACCCTGACCTTAATCTAACCCTAAACCCTAACCCCTAAATTTAACCCTAACCCTAACCTTAACCCTAATCTTAACCTCACCATAACACTCACATAACCCTAACCCTAACCTTAACCTCACCATAACACTTACCTAACCCTAACCTTAATCTAACCCTAACCCCTAACCTTAACCCTAACCCTAACCCTAACCATAATCTTAACCTAACCATAACACTTACCTAAACCTAACCTTAACCTCACCATAACCCTAACCCTAACCTTAACCCTAATCTTAACCTCACATAACACTTACCTAACCCTAACCCTAAACCCTAACCCTAACCTCACCATAACACTTACCTAACCCTAACCCTAACCTCACCATAATACTTACCTAACCCTAACCTTAATCTAACCCTAACCTTAACCCCTAACCCTAGCCCCTATCCCTCACCCCAACCTAACCCTAACCCTAACCTTAACCTCTACATTAACCTCTACCTTAACCCTAACCCTTACCCTAACCCTTACCTTATCATAACACTTACCTAACCCTAAACCTAACCTTAACCCTAACCCTAACCCCTAAACCCTAACCCTAACCCTAACCCTAACCCTAACCCTAACCTCACCATAACACTTACCTAACCCTAACCTTAATCTAACCCTAACCCCTAACCTTAACCCTAACCCTAACCTTAACCCTAATCTTAACCTCACCATAACACTTACCTAACCCTAACCCTAACCCTAACCCTAACCTTAACCTCTACCTTTACCCTAACCCTAACCTTTACCCTAACCCTAACATTACTATAACACTTACCTAACCCTAACCTTAACCTTACCATAATACTTACCTAACCCTAACCCTAACCCTAACCTTAACCCCTATCCCTCACCCCAACCTAACCCTAACCCTTACCCTAACCCTAACCTTACTATAACACTTACCTAACCCTAACCTTAAACCCTAACCCCAACCTTAACCTTACCATAATACTTACCTAACCTAAACCCTAACCTCTAACCCTAACCTTAACCTCACCATAACACTTACCTAACCCTAACCTTAATCTAACCCTAACCCCTAACCCCTAACCCTAACCCTAATCTTAACCTAACCATAACACTTACCTAACCCTAACCTTAACCTCACCATAACCCTAACCCTAACCTTAACACTAATCTTAACCTCACATAACACTTACCTAACCCTAACCCTAACCCTAAACCCTAACCCTAACCTCACCATAACACTTACCTAACCCTAACCCTAACCTCACCATAATACTTACCTAACCCTAACCCTAACCCTAATCTAACCCTAACCTTAACCCCTAACCCTAGCCCCTATCCCTCACCCCAACCTAACCCTAACCCTAACCTTAACCTCTACATTAACCTCTACCTTAACCCTAACCCTTACCCTAACCCTTACCTTATCATAACACTTACCTTACCCTAAACCTAACCTTAACCCTAACCCTAACCCTAACCCCTAAACCCTAACCCTAACCTTAATCTAACCCTAACCCTAACCCTAACCCCATCCCCACCTTGACCCTACCGACTGTTACGGACTTATCAACGGACGCACACCGAACGAACCATCGCACCCCATAACCAGCTCTACAAAAGTGGGCAACTAATAGGGTCATTGGCAACACTGGGGTGCTTGTGCCCGGACCCCTCGGCTCTCCTGCTCGGCAAGCGGCGTGCCCTTCCTCCCGGGTCTCTGAATGTATCGGATCGACCTCTGGGATTCCTAAAAACTAAACCTAACCTGGCCAGACGCCTGGGTGTTGTGGGCCGGGGGGCCTGGACACGGTCAGCCCAGGCCTCTCTTCACTCCTACAACAAGACTTCTACTCTCAAGGTACAACACGGGTCACAGAGCCCCCACACTAAGAAACAAGACAACTACTGTGGGTTGGTGTGGAACAACGGGTGCTTCAACAAAGGATAACAACACTCTCTACTCCTACACCTAATCTACAGATGACATTGACATCCCAATCAGGCCACTATGGATTCTGCAATCCCCTCACATGCTCGACGCATGCACACAGCATGATCCAATGAATTGAGTCTGCAATCTGATTGGACGGGTTGGCCATGCCCCTCACATGCCCAGTGCATGCACACAGCATGAACCAATGAGAACCCTCAGCCTTAATTCAACCACGCCCCTTCTCTGTATAAAAGTAGAGCATCTCCTCACTCTCATCACCACTTGGTCGAAGCACTTCAAGGATAAAGACATCTACAAGCCATCAACTGAAGAATAAGGAACCGACTTGGAAGAACCACTAGAATATCACCTACACTACACCCACACTACACACACCTTTTTCAGTCCAGGAACGGGTAACACCTAGTACCGACTGAGTGCACCTTTTGGCACTTTTTTTCTACCTTTTCCTCCCTGCCACCTGAGGAAGCCGAGCAGGCAGAAACGCGTCGTGGCTGGGGCCCTTCTAGATCCGTTGTGTTGCCGTAAGGTAGGCGGGTTCCACACGGACTTCGGAGGGGTCTCCTTTTGGCTACTTTTTTCATTATTTCATACTTTTCTCTCTCCTTAATTTGAGTTTTACATAGCTCCACACTACAAGACGGCGAGGGAGGAAGCACTACAGAGCTGGGCTTACAGCACTTTGATGCCTACACCCAGCATGGAGAACACCCACACCTCAGCACCCACCTCCGACCTCGGACGACGCTACGAGGGACAACCAGATGCTCTACCTGGTCAACAACGATCATTCAGACCCTCTACCTCCTATCGGAGTAGACGCCTTGTTAGGCCACCAGAAATACATTTTGGCCGGCAACCAGGCCTCATCGCCGGAACGTCGCATCTTCGACGAAAACTACCTCAACCAGACCCAGCACAAGGAATACACCAACGATCCAGCCACATCAACAGGCTCGGACCACGAGACATGGGGCTGCCGTGACCACGGGCCCTACTTAGTCTCCGACGGGGGTCGAAGGAACAGGGTTGCCGCTACCACGGGCCCTCCCAAATCTGTTTTAGACCCTCCGCCCTCGTCGGACACTGAGGGTTGCCATGACTTTGGGCCCTCTACAACTCCTGGTCCGAACCACCGCCTCACCACTACCAACAAGGGCCACAACTACAACGGTCTCTACCACGTCACTGGCTCGGTCGGAGACATAGGAGGTTGCCGCTACCGCGGACCTTCTTACATCTCCGACGTGTGTGGATCGCGGAGGGCTGCCTCAGACCAAGGACCCTCCCACTTTACAGCTATCCACACACGTCGGACATTCAAGGGTTGCCATGACCTTGGGCCCTGCACCGACTTCGGCCCGAGCCTTTGACAGACACACAGGACCACCAACATCATGTGTCTTAAGACACCACCTAGGCATCTACAAACACCCATCCACCAACCCACCCACCCACCTACCTACCTACCCATCAGCACTCTTAGGGGCCCCACTACGTGGCCACCCCTACACCTTCAACAACCCACCAACAACCCTCATCTTTATGACTGAGAGGACCAAAATTCCTCCAACCTTCGGTCCACTCGACCCCTGCTGCCGTGCCGTCCGTGCGCTGAGCCTTACCTAGCAAACTAGGCCTGTCCAGATCCTAACAAAAGGGCGCAAACTACGGTATTCAAAGGTAATCATCCAGTAGCCCGTGGGACTGGACGGATGGTCTCCCCCTTCCCTCCCTACTCTTTCCCCATCTTTAAGACCTCGACGCAAACCCTGCCCCCGCTGCTCCTAGGGGCTCAGAGAAGAGTGCACTTCGGATCTTCGCACGGGATAAGGCGCCCTAAAAAAGCGATGCTGCCCTACGCAATCCGAGTACCAGATATCTTAAAAAAAATGCCAGAATCTCTCACCGAAGAGTATGCGGGGTTGGCAAGCGGCCAACGATACGCCTTCACTCCCGGCGAGCCCTTCTGTAACCGTCGGCTTGCAGTCCTTGGGATTTGCGGAAGATTGGCCTGGCGGAGCAGGGGGTGCTACAATGGAGTGTTGGTGAAATGGGCTTGGAATCGCTCGGCGCGCCGGCACACAGTTTGGGGCCATGGGACCTTGAGGGGAACCAGGTGCAGCTTGACGGGGAGGCGGATTCGACACGGTGATTTGACCAGCTGGCGGACCCCCAGCCCCGTCGGGCCCACGCTGGGATGACCATGGATGATCTACTGACATAGCGACGGATATCTCACTGGCTAAGCATGACACCCTATAGAGGTGCCACTATCCTGGATAGGAGGCGCCCTATCGGTTCTCGCCATCTGAACCACTGAGGACTAAGGACGGAGCACGGGGTGTGGATGCTTGACAACCGTAGAGGAGGTCTCACTTCCTGGGTTTTTGTCTGCTCAAACACCCTAGACTCACTGACTGTACAGCCTGGCATGGACACATGGCAACCGACTGAGATGCCAGGATCCTGGAAGGGAATGGCCCTCTATGGTTTTTGCCTGACCCTAAGCCAAGTACATACCCACTCTGGACGTAGGACGGAGTACTGGGGGTGGATGCTTGACAACCGTAGAGAAGGTAACACTTCTGGGTTTTTGTCTGCTCAAACACCCAAGACTCACTGACGGACCCTCCTGGTATGGACACATGGCAACCGACTGAATGGCCAGGACCCTGGTTGGGAATGGCATTCTATGGTTTTTGCCTGATCCTACACCTATTACGCCACGACAGACCAGCTAGATGCAGATACATGGCAACCGATTGGGAGTTAGGATCCTGGAAGGGAATAACTCACCAAGGCTCTTGCATGTTGAAACACCTAGGACCTAAACACAGACGAACACGGGGAAGAAGCATGGCAACCAACAGGGATAGACGATCCTTGAAGGGAGTCACACCCTACGGGACTCTGCCGGAATAACGAACACCGAACAAACCATCGCACCCCATAACCAGCTCTACAAATGTGGGCAACTACTAGGGTCATTGGCAACACTGGGGTGCTTGTGCCCGGACCCCTCGGCTCTCCTGCTCGGCAAGCGGCGTGCCCTTCCTCCCGGGTCTCTGAATGTATCGGATCGACCTCTGGGATTCCTAAAAACTAAACCTAACCTGGCCAGACGCCTGGGTGTTGTGGGCCGGGGGGCCTGGACACAGTCAGCCCAGGCCTCTCTTCACTCCTACAACAAGACTTCTACTCTCAAGGTACAACACGGGTCACAGAGCCCCCACACTAAGAAACAAGACAACTACTGTGGGTTGGTGTGGAACAACGGGTGCTTCAACAAAGGATAACAACACTCTCTACTCCTACACCTAATCTACAGATGACATTGACATCCCAATCAGGCCACTATGGATTCTGCAATACCCTCACATGCCCAACGCATGCACACAGCATGATCCAATGAATTGAGTCTACAATCTGATTTGACGGGTTGGCCATGCCCCTCACATGCCCAGTGCATGCACACAGCATGAACCAATGAGAACCCTCAGTCTTAATTCAACCACGCCCCTTCTCTGTATAAAAGCGGAGCATCTCCTCACTCTCATCACCACTTGGTCGAAGCACTTCAAGGATAAAGACCTCTACAAGCCATCAACTGAAGAAAAAGGAACCGACTTGGAAGAACCACTAGAATATCACCTACACTACACTCACACTACACACACCTTTTTCAGTCCAGGAACGGGTAACACCTAGTACCGACTGAGTGCACCTTTTGGCACATTTTTTCTACCTTTTCCTCCCTGCCACCTGAGGAAGCCGAGCAGGCAGAAACGCGTCGTGGCTGGGGCCCTTCTAGATCCGTTGTGTTGCCGTAAGGTAGGCGGGTTCCACACGGACTTCGGAGGGGTCTCCTTTTGGCTACTTTTTTCATTATTTCATACTTTTCTCTCTCCTTAATTTGAGTTTTACATAGCTCCACACTACAAGACGGCGAGGGAGGAAGCACTACAGAGCTGGGCTTACAGCACTTTGATGCCTACACCCAGCATGGAGAACACCAACACCTCAGCACCCACCTCCGACCTCGGACGACGCTACGAGGGACAACCAGATGCTCTACCTGGTCAACAACGATCATTCAGACCCTCTACCTCCTATCGGAGTAGACGCCTTGTTAGGCCACCAGAAAGACATTTTGGCCGGCAACCAGGCCTCATCGCCGGAACGTCGCATCTTCAACGAAAACTACCTCAACCAGACCCAGCACAAGGAATACACCCACGATCCAGCCACATCAACAGGCTCGGGCCACGAGACATGGGGCTGCCGTGACCACGGGCCCTACTTAGTCTCCGACGGGGGTCGAAGGAACAGGGTTGCCGCTACCACGGGCCCTTCCAAATCTGTTTTAGACCCTCCGCCCTCGTCGGACACTGAGGGTTGCCATGACTTTGGGCCCTCTACAACTCCTGGTCCGAACCACCGCCTCACCACTACCAACAAGGGCCACAACTACAACGGTCTCTACCACGTCACTGGCTCGGTCGGAGACATAGGAGGTTGCCGCTACCGCGGACCTTCTTACATCTCCGACGTGTGTGGATCGCGGAGGGCTGCCTCAGACCAAGGACCCTCCCACTTTACAGCTATCCACACACGTCGGACATTCAAGGGTTGCCATGACCTTGGGCCCTGCACCGACTTCGGCCCGAGCCTTTGACAGACACACAGGACCACCAACATCATGTGTCTTAAGACACCACCTAGGCATCTACAAACACCCATCCACCAACCCACCCACCCACCTACCTACCTACCCATCAGCACTCTTAGGGGCCCCACTACGTGGCCACCCCTACACCTTCAACAACCCACCAACAACCCTCATCTTTATGACTGAGAGGACCAAAATTCCTCCAACCTTCGGTCCACTCGACCCCTGCTGCCGTGCCGTCCGTGCGCTGAGCCTTACCTAGCAAACTAGGCCTGTCCAGATCCTAACAAAAGGGCGCAAACTACGGTATTCAAAGGTAATCATCCAGCAGCCCGTGGGACTGGACGGATGGTCTCCCCCTTCCCTCCCTACTCTTTCCCCATCTTTAAGACCTCGACGCAAACCCTGCCCCCGCTGCTCCTAGGGGCTCAGAGAAGAGTGCACTTCGGATCTTCGCACGGGATAAGGCGCCCTAAAAAAGCGATGCTGCCCTACGCAATCCGAGTACCAGATATCTAAAAAAACCGCCAGAATCTCTCACCGAAGAGTATGCGGGGTTGGCAAGCGGCCAACGATACTCCTTCACTCCCGGCGAGCCCTTCTGTAACCGTCGGCTTGCAGTCCTTGGGATTTGCGGAAGATTGGCCTGGCGGAGCAGGGGGTGCTACAATGGAGTGTTGGTGAAATGGGCTTGGAATCGCTCGGCGCGCCGGCACGCAGTTTGGGGCCATGGGACCTTGAGGGGAACCAGGTGCAGCTTGACGGGGAGGCGGATTCGACACGGTGATTTGACCAACTGGCGGACCCCCAGCCCCGTCGGGCCCACGCTGGGATGACCATGGATGATCTACTGACATAGCGACGGATATCTCACTGGCTAAGCATGACACCCTATAGAGGTGCCACTATCCTGGATAGGAGGCGCCCTATCGGTTCTCGCCATCTGAACCACTGAGGACTAAGGACGGAGCACGGGGTGTGGATGCTTGACAACCGTAGAGGAGGTCTCACTTCCTGGGTTTTTGTCTGCTCAAACACCCTAGACTCACTGACTGTACAGCCTGGCATGGACACATGGCAACCGACTGAGATGCCAGGATCCTGGAAGGGAATGGCCCTCTATGGTTTTTGCCTGACCCTAAGCCAAGTACATACCCACTCTGGACGTAGGACGGAGTACTGGGGGTGGATGCTTGACAACCGTAGAGAAGGTAACACTTCTGGGTTTTTGTCTGCTCAAACACCCAAGACTCACTGACGGACCCTCCTGGTATGGACACATGGCAACCGACTGAATGGCCAGGACCCTGGTTGGGAATGGCATTCTATGGTTTTTGCCTGATCCTACACCTATTACGCCACGACAGACCAGCTAGATGCAGATACATGGCAACCGATTGGGAGTTAGGATCCTGGAAGGGAATAACTCACCAAGGCTCTTGCATGTTGAAACACCTAGGACCTAAACACAGACGAACACGGGGAAGAAGCATGGCAACCAACAGGGATAGACGATCCTTGAAGGGAGTCACACCCTACGGGACTCTGCCGGAATAACGAACACCGAACGAACCATCGCACCCCATAACCAGCTCTACAAATGTGGGCAACTACTAGGGTCATTGGCAACACTGGGGTGCTTGTGCCCGGACCCCTCGGCTCTCCTGCTCGGCAAGCGGTGTGCCCTTCCTCCCGGGTCTCTGAATGTATCGGATCGACCTCTGGGATTCCTAAAAACTAAACCTACACCTATTACGCCACGACAGACCAGCTAGATGCAGATACATGGCAACCGATTGGGAGTTAGGATCCTGGAAGGGAATAACTCACCAAGGCTCTTGCATGTTGAAACACCTAGGACCTAAACACAGACGAACACGGGGAAGAAGCATGGCAACCAACAGGGATAGACGATCCTTGAAGGGAGTCACACCCTACGGGACTCTGCCGGAATAACGAACACCGAACGAACCATCGCACCCCATAACCAGCTCTACAAATGTGGGCAACTACTAGGGTCATTGGCAACACTGGGGTGCTTGTGCCCGGACCCCTCGGCTCTCCTGCTCGGCAAGCGGTGTGCCCTTCCTCCCGGGTCTCTGAATGTATCGGATCGACCTCTGGGATTCCTAAAAACTAAACCTAACCTGGCCAGACGCCTGGGTGTTGTGGGCCGGGGGGCCTGGACACAGTCAGCCCAGGCCTCTCTTCACTCCTACAACAAGACTTCTACTCTCAAGGTACAACACGGGTCACAGAGCCCCCACACTAAGAAACAAGACAACTACTGTGGGTTGGTGTGGAACAACGGGTGCTTCAACAAAGGATAACAACACTCTCTACTCCTACACCTAATCTACAGATGACATTGACATCCCAATCAGGCCACAATGGATTCTGCAATCCCCTCACATGCCCGACGCATGCACACAGCATGATCCAATGAATTGAGTCTACAATCTGATTTGACGGGTTGGCCATGCCCCTCACATGCCCAGTGCATGCACACAGCATGAACCAATGAGAACCCTCAGTCTTAATTCAACCACGCCCCTTCTCTGTATACAAGCAGAGCATCTTCTCACTCTCATCACCACCGGGTCGAAGCACTTCAAGGATAAAGACATCTACAAGCCATCAACTGAAGAAAAAGGAACCGACTTGGAAGAACCACTAGAATATCACCTACACTACACCCACACTACACACACCTTTTTCAGTCCAGGAACGGGTAACACCTAGTACCGACTGAGTGCACCTTTTGGCACTTTTTTTCTACCTTTTCCTCCCTGCCACCTGAGGAAGCCGAGCAGGCAGAAACGCGTCGTGGCTGGGGCCCTTCTAGATCCGTTGTGTTGCCGTAAGGTAGGCGGGTTCCACACGGACTTCGGAGGGGTCTCCTTTTGGCTACTTTTTTCATTATTTCATACTTTTCTCTCTCCTTAATTTGAGTTTTACATAGCTCCACACTACAAGACGGCGAGGGAGGAAGCACTACAGAGCTGGGCTTACAGCACTTTGATGCCTACACCCAGCATGGAGAACACCAACACCTCAGCACCCACCTCCGACCTCGGACGACGCTACGAGGGACAACCAGATGCTCTACCTGGTCAACAACGATCATTCAGACCCTCTACCTCCTATCGGAGTAGACGCCTTGTTAGGCCACCAGAAAGAAATTTTGGCCGGCAACCAGGCCTCATCGCCGGAACGTCGCATCTTCGACGAAAACTACCTCAACCAGACCCAGCACAAGGAATACACCAACGATCCAGCCACATCAACAGGCTCGGACCACGAGACATGGGGCTGCCGTGACCACGGGCCCTACTTAGTCTCCGACGGGGGTCGAAGGAACAGGGTTGCCGCTACCACGGGCCCTCCCAAATCTGTTTTAGACCCTCCGCCCTCGTCGGACACTGAGGGTTGCCATGACTTTGGGCCCTCTACAACTCCTGGTCCGAACCACCGCCTCACCACTACCAACAAGGGCCACAACTACAACGGTCTCTACCACGTCACTGGCTCGGTCGGAGACATAGGAGGTTGCCGCTACCGCGGACCTTCTTACATCTCCGACGTGTGTGGATCGCGGAGGGCTGCCTCAGACCAAGGACCCTCCCACTTTACAGCTATCCACACACGTCGGACATTCAAGGGTTGCCATGACCTTGGGCCCTGCACCGACTTCGGCCCGAGCCTTTGACAGACACACAGGACCACCAACATCATGTGTCTTAAGACACCACCTAGGCATCTACAAACACCCATCCACCAACCCACCCACCCACCTACCTACCTACCCATCAGCACTCTTAGGGGCCCCACTACGTGGGCACCCCCTACACCTTCAACAACCCACCAACAACCCTCATCTTTAAGACTGAGAGGACCAAAATTCCTCCAACCTTCGGTCCACTCGACCCCTGCTGCCGTGCCGTCCGTGCGCTGAGCCTTACCTAGCAAACTAGGCCTGTCCAGATCCTAACAAAAGGGCGCAAACTACGGTATTCAAAGGTAATCATCCAGTAGCCCGTGGGACTGGACGGATGGTCTCCCCCTTCCCTCCCTACTCTTTCCCCATCTTTAAGACCTCGACGCAAACCCTGCCCCCGCTGCTCCTAGGGGCTCAGAGAAGAGTGCACTTCGGATCTTCGCACGGGATAAGGCGCCCTAAAAAAGCGATGCTGCCCTACGCAATCCGAGTACCAGATATCTTAAAAAAAATGCCAGAATCTCTCACCGAAGAGTATGCGGGGTTGGCAAGCGGCCAACGATACGCCTTCACTCCCGGCGAGCCCTTCTGTAACCGTCGGCTTGCAGTCCTTGGGATTTGCGGAAGATTGGCCTGGCGGAGCAGGGGGTGCTACAATGGAGTGTTGGTGAAATGGGCTTGGAATCGCTCGGCGCGCCGGCACGCAGTTTGGGGCCATGGGACCTTGAGGGGAACCAGGTGCAGCTTGACGGGGAGGCGGATTCGACACGGTGATTTGACCAACTGGCGGACCCCCAGCCCCGTCGGGCCCACGCTGGGATGACCATGGATGATCTACTGACATAGCGACAGATATCTCACTGGCTAAGCATGACACCCTATAGAGGTGCCACTATCCTGGATAGGAGGCGCCCTATCGGTTCTCGCCATCTGAACCACTGAGGACTAAGGACGGCACGACAGACCAGCTAGATGCAGATACATGGCAACCGATTGGGAGTTAGGATCCTGGAAGGGAATAACTCACCAAGGCTCTTGCATGTTGAAACACCTAGGACCTAAACACAGACGAACACGGGGAAGAAGCTAGCAACCAACAGGGATAGACGATCCTTGAAGGGAGTCACACCCTACGGGACTCTGCCGGACCAACCACCGTCGACACATGGACAGTAAGATGACTTTTTCCTTACCCCTACCTATCCCTCATCCCAACCTAACCCTAAACCTAACCCTAACCTTAACCCCTACATTAACCTCTACTCTAACCCTTACCCCTATCCCTCACCCCAACCTAACCCTAACACTAACCTTAACCCCCACATTAACCTCTACTCTAACCCTTAACCCTATCCCTCACCCCAACCTAACCCTAACACTAACCTTAACCCCTACATTTACCTCTACCCTAACCCTTACCCCTATCCCTCACCCTAACCTAACCCTAACCCTACATTAAATTCTACCGAAAACCTTACCCTAACCCTCTAGCTCGCATCTCAACCTAACCCTAACCCTAACCGCTACATTAACCTAAACCTCAACCTAACCTTAACCCTAATCTTAACCTCACCATAACACTTACCTAACCCTAAACCCTAACCCTAACCCTAACATTAACCTCACCATAACACTTACCTAACCCTAACCTTAATCTAACCCTAACCCCTAACCCTAACCTTAACTGCACCACAACACTTACCTAACCCTAACCTTAATCTAACGCTAACCCCTAACCCTAACCCTTAACTTTAACCCTAACCATAAACTTAACCCTAATCTTAACCTAACCATAACACTTACCTAACCCTAACCCTAACCCTAACCCCTAACCCTAACCCTAACCCTAACCCTAACCTCACCATAACACTTACCTAACCCTAACCTTAATCTAACCCTAACCCTAACCCTAATCTTAACCTAACCATAACACTTACCTAACCCTAACCCTAACCCTAAACCCTAACCCTAACCCCTAACCCTAACCCCTAACCCTAACCCTAACCCTAACCTCTACCTTAACCCTAACCTTTACCCTAACCCTAACATTACTATAACACTTACCTAACCCTTACCTTAACCTTACCATAATACTTACCTAATCCTAACCCTAACCTTAACCACTATCCCTCACCCCAACCTAACCCTAACCCTTACCCTAACCCTAACCCTAACCCTAACCTTACTATAACACTTACCTAACCCTAACCTTAAACCCTAACCCCAACCTTAACCTTACCATAATACTTACCTAACCTAAACCCTAACCTCTAACCCTAACCTTAACCTCACCATAACACTTACCTAACCCTAACCTTAATCTAACCCTAACCCCTAACCCCTAACCCTAATCTTAACCTAACCATAACACTTACCTAACCCTAACCTTAACCTCACCTTAACCCTAACCCTAACCTTAACCCTAATCTTAACCTCACATAACACTTACCTAACCCTAACCCTAACCCTAACCCTAACCCCACCATAACACTTACCTAACCCTAACCCTAACCTTAATCTAACCCTAACCCCTAACCTTAACCCTAACCCTAACCTTAACCCTAATCTTAACCTCACCATAACACTTATCTAACCCTAACCCTAAACCCTAACCCTAACCTTAACCTCTACAGTAACCTCTACCTTAACCCTAACCCTAACCTTTACCCTAACCCCTATCCCTAACCTTAACCTCTACAGTAACCTCTACCTTAACCCTAACCCTAACCTTTACCCTAACCCCTAGCCCTAACCTTAACCTCACCATAACACTTACCTAACCCTAACCCTAACCCTAAACTTAATCTAACCCTAACCCTTAACCCTAACCTTTACCCTAACCCTAACATTACTATAACACTTACCTAACCCTAACCCTAACCTTAACCTTACCATAATACTTACCTAACCCTAACCCTAACCCTAACCCCTATCCCTCACCCCAACCTAACCCTAACCCTTACCCTTACCCTAACCTTACTATAACACTTACCTAACCCTAACCCTAACCTTAAACCCTAACCCTAACCTTAACCTTACCATAATACTTACCTAACCTTAACCCTAACCTTTAACCCTAACCTTAACCTCACCATAACACTTACCTAACCCTAACCTTAATCTAACCCTAACCCCTAACCCCTAACCTTAACCCTAACCCTAATCTTAACCTAACCATAACACTTACCTAACCCTAACCTTAACCTCACCATAACCCTAACCCTAACCTTAACCCTAATCTTAACCTCACCATAACACTTACCTAACCCTAACCCTAACCCTAACCATAACACTTACCTAACCCTAACCTTAACCTCACCATAACCCTAACTCTAACCTTAACCCTAATCTTAACCTCACATAACACTTACCTAACCCTAAACCCTAACCCTAACCTCACCATAACACTTACCTAACCCTAACCCTAACCTCACCATAATACTTACCTAACCCTAACCTTAATCTAACCCTAACCTTAACCCCTAACCCTAGCCCCTATCCCTCACCCCAACCTAACCCTAACCCTAACCTTAACCTCTACATTAACCTCTACCTTAACCCTAACCCTTACCCTAACCCTTACCTTATCATAACACTTACCTAACCCTAAACCTAACCTTAACCCTAACCCTAACCCCTAAACCCTAACCCTAACCCTAACCCTAACCCTAACCTCACCATAACACTTACCTAACCCTAACCTTAATCTAACCCTAACCCCTAACCTTAACCCTAACCCTAACCTTAACCCTAATATTAACCTCACCATAACACTTACCTAACCCTAACCCTAACCCTAACCCTAACCTTAACCTCTACCTTTACCCTAACCCTAACCTTTACCCTAACCCTAACATTACTATAACACTTACCTAACCCTAACCTTAACCTTACCATAATACTTACCTAACCCTAACCCTAACCTTAACCCCTATCCCTCACCCCAACCTAACCCTAACCCTTACCCTAACCCTAACCCTAACCTTACTATAACACTTACCTAACCCTAACCTTAAACCCTAACCCCAACCTTAACCTTACCATAATACTTACCTAACCTAAACCCTAACCTCTAACCCTAACCTTAACCTCACCATAACACTTACCTAACCCTAACCTTAATCTAACCCTAACCCCTAACCCCTAACCCTAACCCTAATCTTAACCTAACCATAACACTTACCTAACCCTAACCTTAACCTCACCATAACCCTAACCCTAACCTTAACACTAATCTTAACCTCACATAACACTTACCTAACCCTAACCCTAAACCCTAACCCTAACCTCACCATAACACTTACCTAACCCTAACCCTAACCTCACCATAATACTTACCTAACCCTAACCCTAACCCTAATCTAACCCTAACCTTAACCCCTAACCCTAGCCCCTATCCCTCACCCCAACCCAACCCTAACCCTAACCTTAACCTCTACATTAACCTCTACCTTAACCCTAACCCTTACCCTAACCCTTACCTTATCATAACACTTACCTAACCCTAAACCTAACCTTAACCCTAACCCTAACCCTAACCCCTAAACCCTAACCTTAATCTAACCCTAACCCTAACCCTAACCCCATCCCCACCTTGACCCTACCGACTCTTACGGACTTATCAACGGACGCACACCGAACGAACCATCGCACCCCATAACCAGCTCTACAAAAGTGGGCAACTAATAGGGTCATTGGCAACACTGGGGTGCTTGTGCCCGGACCCCTCGGCTCTCCTGCTCGGCAAGCGGCGTGCCCTTCCTCCCGGGTCTCTGAATGTATCGGATCGACCTCTGGGATTCCTAAAAACTAAACCTAACCTGGCCAGACGCCTGGGTGTTGTGGGCCGGGGGGCCTGGACACAGTCAGCCCAGGCCTCTCTTCACTCCTACAACAAGACTTCTACTCTCAAGGTACAACACGAGTCACAGAGCCCCCACACTAAGAAACAAGACAACTACTGTGGGTTGGTGTGGAACAACGGGTGCTTCAACAAAGGATAACAACACTCTCTACTCCTACACCTAATCTACAGATGACATTGACATCCCAATCAGGCCACAATGGATTCTGCAATCCCCTCACATGCCCGACGCATGCACACAGCATGATCCAATGAATTGAGTCTACAATCTGATTTGACGGGTTGGCCATGCCCCTCACATGCCCAGTGCATGCACACAGCATGAACCAATGAGAACCCTCAGTCTTAATTCAACCACGCCCCTTCTCTGTATAAAAGCAGAGCATCTTCTCACTCTCATCACCACCGGGTCGAAGCACTTCAAGGATAAAGACATCTACAAGCCATCAACTGAAGAAAAAGGAACCGACTTGGAAGAACCACTAGAATATCACCTACACTACACCCACACTACACACACCTTTTTCAGTCCAGGAACGGGTAACACCTAGTACCGACTGAGTGCACCTTTTGGCACTTTTTTTCTACCTTTTCCTCCCTGCCACCTGAGGAAGCCGAGCAGGCAGAAACGCGTCGTGGCTGGGGCCCTTCTAGATCCGTTGTGTTGCCGTAAGGTAGGCGGGTTCCACACGGACTTCGGAGGGGTCTCCTTTTGGCTACTTTTTTCATTATTTCATACTTTTCTCTCTCCTTAATTTGAGTTTTACATAGCTCCACACTACAAGACGGCGAGGGAGGAAGCACTACAGAGCTGGGCTTACAGCACTTTGATGCCTACACCCAGCATGGAGAACACCAACACCTCAGCACCCACCTCCGACCTCGGACGACGCTACGAGGGACAACCAGATGCTCTACCTGGTCAACAACGATCATTCAGACCCTCTACCTCCTATCGGAGTAGACGCCTTGTTAGGCCACCAGAAAGAAATTTTGGCCGGCAACCAGGCCTCATCGCCGGAACGTCGCATCTTCGACGAAAACTACCTCAACCAGACCCAGCACAAGGAATACACCAACGATCCAGCCACATCAACAGGCTCGGACCACGAGACATGGGGCTGCCGTGACCACGGGCCCTACTTAGTCTCCGACGGGGGTCGAAGGAACAGGGTTGCCGCTACCACGGGCCCTCCCAAATCTGTTTTAGACCCTCCGCCCTCGTCGGACACTGAGGGTTGCCATGACTTTGGGCCCTCTACAACTCCTGGTCCGAACCACCGCCTCACCACTACCAACAAGGGCCACAACTACAACGGTCTCTACCACGTCACTGGCTCGGTCGGAGACTTAGGAGGTTGCCGCTACCGCGGACCTTCTTACATCTCCGACGTGTGTGGATCGCGGAGGGCTGCCTCAGACCAAGGACCCTCCCACTTTACAGCTATCCACACACGTCGGACATTCAAGGGTTGCCATGACCTTGGGCCCTGCACCGACTTCGGCCCGAGCCTTTGACAGACACACAGGACCACCAACATCATGGGTCTTAAGACACCACCTAGGCATCTACAAACACCCATCCACCAACCCACCCACCTACCTACCTACCCATCAGCACTCTTAGGGGCCCCACTACGTGGGCACCCCCTACACCTTCAACAACTACAACCCACCAACAACCCTCATCTTTATGACTGAGAGGACCAAAATTCCTCCAACCTTCGGTCCACTCGACCCCTGCTGCCGTGCCGTCCGTGCGCTGAGCCTTACCTAGCAAACTAGGCCTGTCCAGATCCTAACAAAAGGGCGCAAACTACGGTATTCAAAGGTAATCATCCAGCAGCCCGTGGGACTGGACGGATGGTCTCCCCCTTCCCTCCCTACTCTTTCCCCATCTTTAAGACCTCGACGCAAACCCTGCCCCCGCTGCTCCTAGGGGCTCAGAGAAGAGTGCACTTCGGATCTTCGCACGGGATAAGGCGCCCTAAAAAAGCGATGCTGCCCTACGCAATCCGAGTACCAGATATCTAAAAAAACCGCCAGAATCTCTCACCGAAGAGTATGCGGGGTTGGCAAGCGGCCAACGATACTCCTTCACTCCCGGCGAGCCCTTCTGTAACCGTCGGCTTGCAGTCCTTGGGATTTGCGGAAGATTGGCCTGGCGGAGCAGGGGGTGCTACAATGGAGTGTTGGTGAAATGGGCTTGGAATCGCTCGGCGCGCCGGCACGCAGTTTGGGGCCATGGGACCTTGAGGGGAACCAGGTGCAGCTTGACGGGGAGGCGGATTCGACACGGTGATTTGACCAACTGGCGGACCCCCAGCCCCGTCGGGCCCACGCTGGGATGACCATGGATGATCTACTGACATAGCGACGGATATCTCACTGGCTAAGCATGACACCCTATAGAGGTGCCACTATCCTGGATAGGAGGCGCCCTATCGGTTCTCGCCATCTGAACCACTGAGGACTAAGGACGGAGCACGGGGTGTGGATGCTTGACAACCGTAGAGGAGGTCTCACTTCCTGGGTTTTTGTCTGCTCAAACACCCTAGACTCACTGACTGTACAGCCTGGCATGGACACATGGCAACCGACTGAGATGCCAGGATCCTGGAAGGGAATGGCCCTCTATGGTTTTTGCCTGACCCTAAGCCAAGTACATACCCACTCTGGACGTAGGACGGAGTACTGGGGGTGGATGCTTGACAACCGTAGAGAAGGTAACACTTCTGGGTTTTTGTCTGCTCAAACACCCAAGACTCACTGACGGACCCTCCTGGTATGGACACATGGCAACCGACTGAATGGCCAGGACCCTGGTTGGGAATGGCATTCTATGGTTTTTGCCTGATCCTACACCTATTATGCCACGACAGACCAGCTAGATGCAGATACATGGCAACCGATTGGGAGTTAGGATCCTGGAAGGGAATAACTCACCAAGGCTCTTGCATGTTGAAACACCTAGGACCTAAACACAGACGAACACGGGGAAGAAGCATGGCAACCAACAGGGATAGACGATCCTTGAAGGGAGTCACACCCTACGGGACTCTGCCGGAATAACGAACACCGAACGAACCATCGCACCCCATAACCAGCTCTACAAATGTGGGCAACTACTAGGGTCATTGGCAACACTGGGGTGCTTGTGCCCGGACCCCTCGGCTCTCCTGCTCGGCAAGCGGCGTGCCCTTCCTCCCGGGTCTCTGAATGTATCGGATCGACCTCTGGGATTCCTAAAAACTAACCCTAACCCTAACCCTAACCCTAACCCTAACCCTAACCCTAACCCTAAACCCTAACCCTAACCCTAACCCTAACCCTAACCCTAACCCTAACCCTAACCCTAACCTAACCTAACCCTAACCCTAACCTAACCCTAACCCTAACCCTAACCCTAACCCTAACCCTAACCCTAACCCTAACCCTAACCACAACAAACATACACACACCTCCATCCCCATCAAAAAACTAATGAACATTCACAGCAGTAACATTGTATATGCCATCACCTGCACATTATGCCACAACATATATGTAGGGGAGACTGGCTATACCATCCTCACACGCCTCAAACAACACCTATACACAATAAACAATAACAAATTACCCACACATTTGGTCCAACACTTCCAGACACACCCCATAGCAAACCTACAAATCACGGGTTTGGAGTCTCAGGAGTCCTGGACAAAGACTCAAAGAAGAGCGGCAGAGTCCAGATGGATAGACAAACTTAACACTCTGGCTCCATCTGGACTCAACAGCAAGGAGTAGACACACACACACACACACACACACACACACACACACACACACACACACACACACACACACACACACACACATACACACACATACACACAATGGTTCTAGGGGGATAATATACCCAAACAGAAGAGGCAGCAGCAATAGGCCCGTGCAACTAACGGTTTAACACCATCAATAAACTCACTATCATAAACCTAACCCTAACCCTAACCCTAACCCTAACCCTAACCCTAACCCTAACCCTAAACCCTAACCCTAACCCTAACCCTAAACCCTAACCCTAACCCTAACCCTAACCCTAACCCTAACCCTAACCCTAAACCCTAACCCTAACCCTAACCCTAACCCTAACCCTAACCCTAACCCTAACCCCTAACCCTAACCCTAACCCTAACCCTAACCCTAACCCTAACCCTAACCCTAACCAACAACTGGATGCTACATAACATACACATTTTGCTGGACCACTATGAGACCATATTGACCACTTTATCCCCTACAGGCTTTCCCTACAATGATACTGCCATGCAAACAGCAACTCGCTGGGCCACACAAAGGTACAGACACAGACTCCGTGACAACACTATTCCTACAGTACGACTATTTTTACAGGACCCACTAACTACGGAAACACCCACCCCCACCCCAGTTACTCGTCCCCTCACCCCCACCCCAGCACCACAGGGGAACCTGCACCCTAGACTACCCACCCAGACCACTGGACTTTCCCGACGAGCCCCAACACCACGAACCACCCAGACCACTGGACTTTCCCCACGAGCCCCAACACCACGAACCACCCAGACCACAGGACTGCCCCAACGAGTCCCCGCCAGGAAAATCCCTCCACTTATGACAGTAAACTGGAAGAGACAGATATTAGAGACTTTACCACTAACCCCCAGATCAGGCCTTATGGGTAAAGCCCCCACTGCAGCCCATGATGCGAAAATACCTTCTCCGGACAACACTACTGACCTCATATCCCTTCAATCCAATCCGGCTGCTACTTTGACCCAGACACCAGACAACACTGCACACCCTCCACCCAGAACTTCAGCAGAACCCACCAACCCGTTTATGACCCAGTTTGAATTGATTGAAGAGGACTTTCCACCCCTACAGCC
This sequence comes from Thymallus thymallus, assembly GCA_023634145.1. Lineage (NCBI taxonomy): Eukaryota > Metazoa > Chordata > Actinopteri > Salmoniformes > Salmonidae > Thymallus > Thymallus thymallus. Next base: position 46,131 of record CM042383.1, read on the forward strand.
CATCGGCTTGGACATAGAACATATTAGGGCCAACACACGCACAGTTGAAGCACAGGTCATACACACATCAAACAGTCAGGTACACACCGGCATCATTTCCCCGCCCACTGTGACCCCAGGGACAGCACAACCACCGGATACGCTCATAACTAGCAATGTAGCTGTGCAACCTGTTTTTACCATCTCAGGGTTTTCCACATCTGACACTAACATTATCATTCCTATTCCCACAGAGACCCATGCCAATCTACCTAAACACCAGCCTAAGTCTGGGGACTTGGAGAGGGGAGGGAGGGTGGAGGATAACCCTAACATGATGAATAGACCAACTAAGGGGAAACTGAGTCCCAAAAGAGTCTCTTCTGATCCCTCCCTTAAACCCACCTCTCCAATCCCAAGACCCCCCCTATTACCCACCCCAGTTGATGTGTCCCCACACGGTGGGCTCCCTCAAAAGCCCACTGAGAGGGGGATACCCCTCAACTTTTCACAGAACACTTCCCCCATCCTTTCCTCCCCACAGATCAGGCCAGTAACAACATCACATAGGAGGGTCATCTTTGAACCTAATATTAGACTTTCACCCCTACCTACACCTAGGCACTCCACCCCAATATCTCCAGCATCTCCCCAACTACTGTACAAACCTACCAGACATAGTCACACATCCAGAAAGATACACCAATGGAACATACATTCACACAAACCTATAGCCATCATAGGAGATTCTAATCTCAGTAGAATCCCACCACACCCCTACAAACACATTCAAATAGACAGCTACCCTGGAGCACAATTCCACCACATAACTGGAGTCTTGGCAAAGGCCACCCCGAACCCCAACACCAAAGTACTTGTGCTGTCCCTGGGGCTGAACAATAAAGACCAGGCCAACAAGTCCACACCCATCAGTCAATTACAAACACTACACAACAAAGCAATGAGTATGTACCCGAATGCCACCATCTACTGGCCTATCATCAACCTCTCACCCACTTTCACACAGCAACAGAAAGACATACTCAAACATATCAATGCATACATTGCAACACACTATAACGTTTTATTAGAAATACATCACTCAGAATTCCATACTGCCGAAAACGATAACATACACTGGACATCCGCAACAGCAGAGAGAATTCTCAAACACTGGGCATCACAGTTAAAGTGGTAGAGGAGGGGACGCTAACATCACAGCCCCTCCACCATCAGAGTAACATCATGAACCTTTCCACTGTTCTCATTTTATCCCCGGCGGAGACTCAGCTGCTGGAGAGAGGTCTGACATTCATCCCCACGCCGATGCGGTCTGACCGCGGGGACCTGGAGAGGGATATCCACAGGTATCATAGAAACCTCAGACTGTTAGACCATTTTAATTATACAACGGACTTCAACACCAGGCCATTTACTGCCAGATCCCAATGGGAACCTCCTTCACGGACCCTATCCCAACCCATTAGGAAACTTATCAAAACCAACACACAGATCATTAGGGACTCACATACATCCACTATAACCACTACACATAATCTCACGGAAGAGGAAAGAAAAGCTATAGTTTCATTAAAGACCAACAAACACATAACAATAAAACCAGCAGATAAAGGCTCCAAGATAGTAATAATGGACCATCAACAATACCTCTTGGAAGCCAACCGACAACTCTCCAACACACAACACTACACTCCCATCCCCACCTCAACACAGATACAGACACAGACACACATCAGACAGATTATAGCGGACCTCTACTCTCAAAACTTCATTTCACACAAACAAAAACAATACTTAGATGGACCAGACATTCCCAGACAGAGACTCTTTTACCTTCTACCAAAAATTCACAAAACTCCAGAAACGTGGACTGTCCCTTTCCAGGTCCCAACGGGAAGACCCATTGTGTCGGACTGCGGAAGCGAGTCCTCTCCGGCAGCTGAGTTCATTGACCATTTTCTCAACCCCATCTCACAAAGACATGACAGCTACATAAGGGATACATACCATTTCATAGATACACTCCGCACCATTCCAGTTCCAGCAAATGCATGTTTATTCACAATTGACATAGACTCCCTTTACACAAACATCAATATTTCAGCAGGAATAGCAGCAGTGGAAGCCGCACTCCGAAGATATCCAGCTACAAACAGACCTGACACACACATCATAAAGTTATTAGAACTGGGGTTAACAAACAATGATTTCACATTCAACAACCAACAATACCTACAGATACATGGGACTGCAATGGGCAAAAAATTTGCACCAGCTTATGCAAACATATATATGGCAGACTGGGAACAAACTGTCCTGGAAACTTGCCCATTGCGCCCCATGCTATACAAACGATATCTGGATGATATCTTCGGAGTGTGGCAGCACAACCTGGAGGACTTTCATACATTCATCAACATTCTGAACAACCATCATCCAACCATCAAAGTGAAATATGTCATACACACACAACACATCCATTTTTTAGACACCACCGTTTTTTTCCCGGACGCCACAACAGACACAACCATTTTACAGACAAAAGTTTACTTTAAGGAAACAGACACACATGCACTACTACACAGAGCAAGTTTTCACCCCAAACACACATTCAGAGGCATTGTCAAGTCACAAATTATACGCTTCCACAGATTATGCACACAACATAATGATTTCAACACAGCCACACAAACACTTTTCAGGGCACTCAGGAGAAGGGGATATACAAAAAGATATCTTAGACATATCAAGGCCAACACACTGACAGAGATTACTGACAGACAACCAGGTAACCCTGTCAACCCTCTTCTCCCACCTGCCCCCTACAGGACCAATGGCCAAACACAGATTCCACATCCCTACCCTAACCCTAACCCTAACCCCAACCCCAACCCCAACCCTAACCCTAACCCTAACCCCAACCCTAACCCTAACCTTAACCCTAACCCTAACCCTAACCCCGACCTTAACCCTAACCCTAACCCCAACCCCAACCCCAACCCTAACCCTAACCCCAACCCTAACCTTAACCCTAACCCTAACCCTAACCCCAACCCTAACCCCAACCCTAACCTTAACCCTAACCTTAACCCTAACCTTAACCCTTACCTTAACCTTAACCCTAACCCTAACCCCGACCTTAACCCTAACCCTAACCCTAACCCCGACCCTAACCCTAACCCCAACCATTCCTCTTCACACAGCTCCCGGTACCAGGTACCCCTGCAACACTCTATCCCTTTCCCTACTCCGGGTCCGTATCCCAATCCCACCCACCCAATCCCTTCCCTACACCCTCATACTTTCCTTAGAGCCCCCATTCCCCCTGCAGAACCTGAACCGCTGAACATACCTATAATCAGTACTTACTCACACATTAACAAATACATCCACTCAAAACTCAAGACAGCCTTTACTGACACACAGCACACATTCCCCCCACTCCAACCATTCAGACCCATCTCAGCCTTCCGTAGAAACCCCAACCTAAAGGACATGCTGGTTCACACCAAGTTCTCCAACCGGCCAGCCCCCACACTACCCATTGAGCACCAGTACTACAGACAACTGTCCAACATACACAACAAACATACACACACCTCCATCCCCATCAAAAAACTAATGAACATTCACAGCAGTAACATTGTATATGCCATCACCTGCACATTATGCCACAACATATATGTAGGGGAGACTGGCTATACCATCCTCACACGCCTCAAACAACACCTATACACAATAAACAATAACAAATTACCCACACATTTGGTCCAACACTTCCAGACACACCCCATAGCAAACCTACAAATCACGGGTTTGGAGTCTCAGGAGTCCTGGACAAAGACTCAAAGAAGAGCGGCAGAGTCCAGATGGATAGACAAACTTAACACTCTGGCTCCATCTGGACTCAACAGCAAGGAGTAGACACACACACACACACACACACACACACACACACACACACACACACACACACACACACACATACACACACATACACACAATGGTTCTAGGGGGATAATATACCCAAACAGAAGAGGCAGCAGCAATAGGCCCGTGCAACTAACGGTTTAACACCATCAATAAACTCACTATCATAAACCTAACCCTAACCCTAACCCTAACCCTAACCCTAACCCTAACCCTCTAACCCTAACCCTAACCCTAACCCTCTAACCCTAACCCTAACCCTAACCCTAACCCTAACCCTAACCCTAAACCCTAACCCTAACCCTAACCCTAACCCTAACCCTAACCCTAAACCCTAACCCTAACCCTAACCCTAACCCTAACCCTAACCCTAACCCTAACCCTAACCCTAACCTCTACATTAACCTCTACCTTAACCCTAACCCTTACCCTAACCCTTACCTTATCATAACACTTACCTAACCCTAAACCTAACCTTAACCCTAACCCTAACCCCTAAACCCTAACCCTAACCCTAACCCTAACCCTAACCTCACCATAACACTTACCTAACCCTAACCCTAACCTTAATCTAACCCTAACCACTAACCTTAAACCTAACCCTAACCTTAACCCTAATCTTAACCTCACCATAACACTTACCTAACCCTAACCCTAAACCCTAACCCTAACCTTAACCCCTACATTAACCTATACCTTAACCCTAACCCTAACCTTTACCCTAACCCTAACATTACTATAACACTTACCTAACCCTAACCCTAACCTTAACCTTACCATAATACTTACCTAACCCTAACCTTAACCCCTATCCCTCACCCCAACCTAACCCTAACCCTAACCCTTACCCTTACCCTAAACCTAACCCTAACCTTACTATAACACTTACCTAACCCTAACCTTAAACCCTAACCCTAACCTTAACCTTACCATAATACTTACCTAACCTAAACCCTAACCTCTAACCCTAACCTTAACCTCACCATAACACTTACCTAACCCTAACCTTAATCTAACCCTAACCCCTAACCCTAACCCTAACCCTAACCCTAACCCAGATGATAGACAAACTTAACACTCTGGCTCCATCTGGACTCAACAGCAAGGAGTAGACACACACACACACACACACACACACACACACACACACACACACACACACACATACACACACATACACACAATGGTTCTAGGGGGATAATATACCCAAACAGAAGAGGCAGCAGCAAAAGGCCCGTGCAACTAACGGTTTAACACCATCAATAAACTCACTATCATAACCCTAACCCTAACCCTCTAACCCTAACCCTCTAACCCTAACCCTAACCCCTAAACCCTAACCCTACCCCTAAACCCTAACCCTAACCCTAAAATAAATAAATGTTTTTTCTCTTTTGGAAATAAACACATTTAACAATTTCTTCTCATAATCTGAAGCAGAAACGCAGTGTCAGAAAGTAATACTGAGGTTTTGTGGTCATACTTCATCTACGAAGAGCACACATTTCAAAATTTTTATTTTTATAGAAATATTCACGGTGCAGACATCATGGCAGGTAGTCTATCAGTGCAACAGTTTATTTTTTTTATTGATTGCATCACACTAGACAAGAAGTTATACAACTTCTTTGAGTTCATCAAGAGAACACTTCGGACTAGATTCAATCTGTAATGCTGAAGATCCACGTTGTAGTGCCGATATCAATTTAAAGGCAATATTCACGTGTTTAGCAGAGACTGAATTCACTGTAAATGCTGCATATTTCGCCTCAATCAGAAATGACCCATACTTTTACATTGCGCTACAGTGCATATTTTCAGTGTCAGGATTGAATCTAGGCCTTACTCTGACATGAACAGATACTGTGCAAAATAAACAAGCAGCTTTGGAAGGAAGATTACATTCAGGTTGATAAATTAGCATTTGATTTTTATTAGGTAAGTTGACTGAGAACACATTGTCATTTACAGCACGACCTGGGGAATAGTTACAGTGGAGAGGAGGGGGGATGAATCAGCCAATTGGAAGCTGGGGATGATTAGGTGGTCATGATGGTATGAGGGCCAGATTGGGAATTTAGCCAGGACACCAGGGTTAACAACTTCTTACTACATTTGCACTCTGTATATAGATTCTCTATTGTGTTATTGACTGTACGTTTGTTTACTGTGTAACTCTGTGTTGTTTTTTTGTCTCACTGCTTTGCTTTGTCTTGGCCAGGTCACAGTTGTAATGAGAACTAGTTCTCAACTGACCTACCTGGTTAAATAAAGGTGAAATAAAACCTACCTGGTTGAATAAAGGTGAAATAAAACCTACCTGGTTAAATAAAGGTGAAATAAAACCTACCTGGTTAAATAAAGGTGAAATAAAACCTACCTGGTTAAATAAAGGTGAAATAAAGGTGAAATAAAACCTACCTGGTTAAATAAAGGTGAAATAAAACCTACCTGGTTAAATAAAGGTGAAATAAAGGTGAAATAAAACCTACCTGGTTAAATAAAGGTGAAATAAAGGTGAAATAAAACCTACCTGGTTAAATAAAGGTGAAATAAAACCTACCTGGTTAAATAAAGGTGGAATAAAACCTACCTGGTTAAATAAAGGTGAAATAAAACCTACCTGGTTAAATAAAGGTGAAATAAAACCTACCTGGTTAAATAAAGGTGAAATAAAACCTACCTGGTTAAATAAAGGTGAAATAAATACAGAAATAAATAACAGCCCTACTCTCACAATAAAGTGCCATGGGATGTGACCACAGAGAGTCAGAAACCCTGTTTAACTGCCCATCTAAAAGACAGCACCCTACAAAGGGCAACATCCACAATCATTGCCCTGGGATATTCGTTCTTACGCAGAGGAAAGAGTACCTCCTACTTGGCTACATTACCTCCTACTTGGCTACATTACCTCCTACACCACTTTAAGAAACGTCTGGTCTCCCATCCAGGGACTGATCAGGACCAACCCTGCTTAGCTTCAGAGGCTCAACAGCAGTGGGACTCAGGGTGGTTATGCAGAATAAAATAAACACATACAATCATATTTAACGGTGAAACAGGCCTTAAACTCTCTCCTCATCACATCTGCAAAGGGTTAGGGTTAGGGTTAGGCTAACCCTAACCCTAACCCTTAAACTCTCTCCTCATCACATCTGCAAAGGCATTAATGAAATGTGCATAGAAATTGTATTCAAGCTATACTGTATTGTAAATCAGCATTTCACTGTAAGGTCTACACCTGTTGTATTGTTGGTTAAGGGCTTGTTAGTAAGCATTTCACTGTAAGGTCTACACCTGTTGTATTGTTGGTTAAGGGCTTGTTAGTAAGCATTTCACTGTAAGGTCTACACCTGTTGTATTGTTGGTTAAGGGCTTGTTAGTAAGCATTTCACTGTAAGGTCTACACCTGTTGTATTGTTGGTTAAGGGCTTGTTAGTAAGCATTTCACTGTAAGGTCTACACCTGTTGTATTGTTGGTTAAGGGCTTGTTAGTAAGCATTTCACTGTAAGGTCTACACCTGTTGTATTGTTGGTTAAGGACTTGATTTGATTGTATCCACTGCTAGGTAAACTATTTTCTTAATCCAACAACTTTTCATGACGCAGCAGGGAAATTGGTCCATAGACTGTAATAGAGTACATGACAACACAACTAAAACAAGTCACAATGGATCCATTATTGAAAGCTATGAACCAAGTCAGAACATTACACAGTAGTCAAAGCTATGAACCAAGTCAGAACATTACACAGTAGTCAAAGCTATGAACCAAGTCAGAACATTACACAGTAGTCAAAGCTATGAACCAAGTCAGAATGCTATGACTCTTCATTATAAAAGTATGAAGCTGAGGAAGACTATATTTAAAATATTTTAAAGGAAGAGTTATGATCTGTGCCTTTTCAGAATGGAGGGTGTATAAAGTAACATAGTCCCTTTTATAATTGAAGAACAAACATCACTGGTGGATATAGCAATCCCTGTGCTTTCCATATGTATCTCTGTCTCTGTCAGACAACTGATAGTGGTTTTGGTAATTGGGGTTGTGATGTTTATTGCAGTGTGTTTGGTCTGTACTTCCTGAAGTTCTCCAGCTCATCACTGATGGTTGATGCTGTGGGGGTGGCTGGGGTTGGCGTGGGGATGGTGGTTGGTTCTGTGGGGGTGGCTGGGGTTGGCGTGGGGATGGTGGTTGGTTCTGTGGGGGTGGCTGGGGTTGGCGTGGGGATGGTGGTTGGTTCTGTGGGGGTGGCTGGGGTTGGCGTGGGGATGGTGGTTGGTTCTGTGGGGGTGGCTGGGGTTGGCGTGGGGATGGTGGTTGGTTCTGTGGGGGTTGCTGGGGTTGGCTTGGGGATGGCGGTTGGTTCTGTGGGGGTGGCTGGGGTTGGCGTGGGGATGGTGGTTGGTTCTGTGGGGGTTGCTGGGGTTGGCTTGGGGATGGTGGTTGGTTCTGTGGGGGTGGCTGGGGTTGGCTTGGGGATGGCGGTTGGTTCTGTGGGGGTTGCTGGGGTTGGCGTGGGGATGGTGGTTGCTTCTGTGAGGGTGGCTGGGGTTGGCTTGGGGATGGCGGTTGGTTCTGTGGGGGTGGCTGGGGTTGGCGTGGGGATGGCGGTTGTGGTCTCTTGGGGGTGGCTGGGGTTGGCGTGGGGATGGTGGTTGGTTCTGTGGGGGTGGCTGGGGTTGGCGTGGGGATGGCGGTTGGTTCTGTGGGGGTGGCTGGGGTTGGCGTGGGGATGGCGGTTGGTTCTGTGGGGGTGGCTGGGGTTGGCGTGGGGATGGCGGTTGGTTCTGTGGGGGTGGCTGGGGTTGGCGTGGGGATGGCGGTTGGTTCTGTGGGGGTGGCTGGGGTTGGCGTGGGGATGGCGGTTGGTTCTGTGGGGGTGGCTGGGGTTGGCGTGGGGATGGCGGTTGGTTCTGTGGGGGTGGCTGGGGTTGGCGTGGGGATGGCGGTTGGTTCTGTGGGGGTGGCTGGGGTTGGCGTGGGGATGGCGGTTGGTTCTGTGGGGGTGGCTGGGGTTGGCGTGGGGATGGCGGTTGGTTCTGTGGGGTTGGCGTGGGGATAGCGGTTGGTTCTGTGGGGGTGGCTGGGGTTGGCGTGGGGATGGTGGTTGGTTCTGTGGGGGTGGCTGGGGTTGGCGTGGGGATGACGGTTGGTTCTGTGGGGGTGGCTGGGGTTGGCGTGGGGATGGTGGTTGGTTCTGTGGGGGTGGCTGGGGTTGGCGTGGGGATGGTGGTTGGTTCTGTGGGGGTGGCTGGGGTTGGCGTGGGGATGGTGGTTGGTTCTGTGGGGGTGGCTGGGGTTGGCGTGGGGATGGTGGTTGGTTCTGTGGGGGTGGCTGGGGTTGGCTTGGGGATGGCGGTTGGTTCTGTGGGGGTGGCTGGGGTTGGCGTGGGGATGGTGGTTGGTTCTGTGGGGGTGGCTGGGGTTGGCGTGGGGATGGTGGTTGGTTCTGTGGGGGTTGCTGGGGTTGGCGTGGGGATGGTGGTTGGTTCTGTGGGGGTGGCTGGGGTTGGCTTGGGGATGGTGGTTGGTTCTGTGGGGGTGGCTGGGGTTGGCGTGGGGATGGTTGTTGGTTCTGTGGGGGTGGCTGGGGTTGGCGTGGGGATGGTGGTTGGTTCTGTGGGGGTGGCTGGGGTTGGCGTGGGGATGGTGGTTGGTTCTGTGGGGGTGGCTGGGGTTGGCGTGGGGATGGCGGTTGGTTCTGTGGGGGTTGCTGGGGTTGGCGTGGGGATGGTGGTTGGTTCTGTGGGGGTGGCTGGGGTTGGCGTGGGGATGGTGGTTGGTTCTGTGGGGGTGGCTGGGGTTGGCGTGGGGATGGTGGTTGGTTCTGTGGGGGTGGCTGGGGTTGGCGTGGGGATGGCGGTTGGTTCTGTGGGGGTGGCTGGGGTTGGCGTGGGGATGGCGGTTGTGGTCTCTTGGGGCAGTAGGGTTCCTCCACCCGCTCCTCTTCAACTGGCAGAGGTCTTTGGCCAGGCTGGGGATAATCTCTCTCTACTAGGCTGGGTGTGGTGCTCTGTTCTACAGTGGTGTTGGTGGTGGTTAGGAGGGTGTGGTGCTCTGTCCTGCAGTGGTGTTGGTGGTGGTTAGGAGGGTGTGGTGCTCTGTCCTGCAGTGGTGGTGGTTAGGAGGGTGTGGTGCTCTGTCCTGCAGTGGTGGTGGTTAGGAGGGTGTGGTGCTCTGTCCTGCAGTGGTGGTGGTTAGGAGGGTGTGGTGCTCTGTCCTGCAGTGGTGGTGGTTAGGAGGGTGTGGTGCTCTGTCCTGCAGTGGTGGTGGTTAGGAGGGTGTGGTGCTCTGTCCTGCAGTGGTGGTGGTTAGGAGGGTGTGGTGCTCTGTCCTGCAGTGGTGGTGGTTAGGGTTAGGGTTAGGGTTAGGAGGGTGTGTGATGGTCTGAGGTGTTTCTTTCTCCTCTTGTCTCTGGAGGCTGGGGGCGCTCATCAGCCTGGTTGTCATGGGAACCCTTCCTCTTCTTCGCAGATGGGTTATTAATTCTCTCTCCATCCTGGAATAAAACATTAAATAATCATCACCAGGGTAGATGGGAGGGGCTGAGGGTAGATGGTAGGGTTTGAGGGTAGATGGGAGGGTTTGAGGGTAGATGGGAGGGTTTGAGGGTAGATGGGAGGGGTTGAGGGTAGATGGGAGGGGTTGAGGGTAGATGGGAGGGGTTGAGGGTAGATGGTAGGGGCTGAGGGTAGATGGGAGGGGGTGAGGGTAGATGGGAGGGGCTGAGGGTAGATGGGAGGGGCTGAGGGTAGATGGGAGGGGGTGAGGGTAGATGGGAGGGGCTGAGGGTAGATGGGAGGGGCTGAGGGTAGATGGGAGGGGGTGAGGGTAGATGGGAGGGGCTGAGGGTAGATGGGAGGGGCTGAGGGTAGACGGGAGGGGTTGAGGGTAGATGGGAGGGGCTGAGGGTAGATGGGAGGGGCTGAGGGTAGATGGGAGGGGGTGCGGGTAGATGGGAGGGGGTGAGGGTAGATGGGAGGGGCTGAGGGTAGATGGGAGGGTTTGAGGGTAGATGGGAGGGGTTGAGGGTAGATGGGAGGGGTTGAGGGTAGATGGGAGGGGCTGAGGGTAGATGGGAGGGGTTGAGGGTAGATGGGAGGGTTTGAGGGTAGATGGGAGGGGTTGAGGGTAGATGGGAGGGGTTGAGGGTAGATGGGAGGGTTTGAGGGTAGATGGGAGGGGTTGAGGGTAGATGGGAGGGGTTGAGGGTAGATGGGAGGGTTTGAGTGTAGATGGGAGGGTTTGATGGAGCTGAAGGAAGGGATTAAAAACAGACAAAAGATAACTATTGTCAAATACACTGTGTCCTTAAAATGTATACAGTCTGTATAATCAGGAAGTAGAAGCCTAAGTGTTGTTGTCCATTAGTTTACTCCAACTAGGGGAGGGGTCGTAGGGTCAGGGGAAAATAATAAAGGAACAAATATATATATATATATATATTAAATGTTTTATGGGAAATGATGCAGACATTGATGGAAACTAAATTCTATCTGCAATATTAAAGCTGATGTACCCCCATCCACCCCTCCAACCCCAAAAAAGAAGCATTACCTGACATTATTCTTAGCATTGTCAGAAAGAGAGAAAGTAAAATCATAGCCCCAAAAACCATACCCCAGAAGTACATGGGGTGGAGAGAGAGAAACCATACATACATACATACATACATACATACATACATACATACATACATACATACATACATACATACATACATACATACATACATACATACATACTGTACATACATACATACATACATACATATTGTACATACACACATACTGTACATACATACATACATACATACATACATACATACATATTGTACATACATACATACATACATACATACATACATACATACATACATACATACATACATACATACATACATACATACATACATACTGTACATACATACATACATACATACATACATATTGTACATACACACATGCTCCCTCAAAAGCCCACTGAGAGGGGGATACCCCTCAACTTTTCACAGAACACTTCCCCCATCCTTTCCTCCCCACAGATCAGGCCAGTAACAACATCACATAGGAGGGTCATCTTTGAACCTAATATTAGACTTTCACCCCTACCTACACCTAGGCACTCCACCCCAATATCTCCAGCATCTCCCCAACTACTGTACAAACCTACCAGACATAGTCACACATCCAGAAAGATACACCAATGGAACATACATTCACACAAACCTATAGCCATCATAGGAGATTCTAATCTCAGTAGAATCCCACCACACCCCTACAAACACATTCAAATAGACAGCTACCCTGGAGCACAATTCCACCACATAACTGGAGTCTTGGCAAAGGCCACCCCGAACCCCAACACCAAAGTACTTGTGCTGTCCCTGGGGCTGAACAATAAAGACCAGGCCAACAAGTCCACACCCATCAGTCAATTACAAACACTACACAACAAAGCAATGAGTATGTACCCGAATGCCACCATCTACTGGCCTATCATCAACCTCTCACCCACTTTCACACAGCAACAGAAAGACATACTCAAACATATCAATGCATACATTGCAACACACTATAACGTTTTATTAGAAATACATCACTCAGAATTCCATACTGCCGAAAACGATAACATACACTGGACATCCGCAACAGCAGAGAGAATTCTCAAACACTGGGCATCACAGTTAAAGTGGTAGAGGAGGGGACGCTAACATCACAGCCCCTCCACCATCAGAGTAACATCATGAACCTTTCCACTGTTCTCATTTTATCCCCGGCGGAGACTCAGCTGCTGGAGAGAGGTCTGACATTCATCCCCACGCCGATGCGGTCTGACCGCGGGGACCTGGAGAGGGATATCCACAGGTATCATAGAAACCTCAGACTGTTAGACCATTTTAATTATACAACGGACTTCAACACCAGGCCATTTACTGCCAGATCCCAATGGGAACCTCCTTCACGGACCCTATCCCAACCCATTAGGAAACTTATCAAAACCAACACACAGATCATTAGGGACTCACATACATCCACTATAACCACTACACATAATCTCACGGAAGAGGAAAGAAAAGCTATAGTTTCATTAAAGACCAACAAACACATAACAATAAAACCAGCAGATAAAGGCTCCAAGATAGTAATAATGGACCATCAACAATACCTCTTGGAAGCCAACCGACAACTCTCCAACACACAACACTACACTCCCATCCCCACCTCAACACAGATACAGACACAGACACACATCAGACAGATTATAGCGGACCTCTACTCTCAAAACTTCATTTCACACAAACAAAAACAATACTTAGATGGACCAGACATTCCCAGACAGAGACTCTTTTACCTTCTACCAAAAATTCACAAAACTCCAGAAACGTGGACTGTCCCTTTCCAGGTCCCAACGGGAAGACCCATTGTGTCGGACTGCGGAAGCGAGTCCTCTCCGGCAGCTGAGTTCATTGACCATTTTCTCAACCCCATCTCACAAAGACATGACAGCTACATAAGGGATACATACCATTTCATAGATACACTCCGCACCATTCCAGTTCCAGCAAATGCATGTTTATTCACAATTGACATAGACTCCCTTTACACAAACATCAATATTTCAGCAGGAATAGCAGCAGTGGAAGCCGCACTCCGAAGATATCCAGCTACAAACAGACCTGACACACACATCATAAAGTTATTAGAACTGGGGTTAACAAACAATGATTTCACATTCAACAACCAACAATACCTACAGATACATGGGACTGCAATGGGCAAAAAATTTGCACCAGCTTATGCAAACATATATATGGCAGACTGGGAACAAACTGTCCTGGAAACTTGCCCATTGCGCCCCATGCTATACAAACGATATCTGGATGATATCTTCGGAGTGTGGCAGCACAACCTGGAGGACTTTCATACATTCATCAACATTCTGAACAACCATCATCCAACCATCAAAGTGAAATATGTCATACACACACAACACATCCATTTTTTAGACACCACCGTTTTTTTCCCGGACGCCACAACAGACACAACCATTTTACAGACAAAAGTTTACTTTAAGGAAACAGACACACATGCACTACTACACAGAGCAAGTTTTCACCCCAAACACACATTCAGAGGCATTGTCAAGTCACAAATTATACGCTTCCACAGATTATGCACACAACATAATGATTTCAACACAGCCACACAAACACTTTTCAGGGCACTCAGGAGAAGGGGATATACAAAAAGATATCTTAGACATATCAAGGCCAACACACTGACAGAGATTACTGACAGACAACCAGGTAACCCTGTCAACCCTCTTCTCCCACCTGCCCCCTACAGGACCAATGGCCAAACACAGATTCCACATCCCTACCCTAACCCTAACCCTAACCCCAACCCCAACCCCAACCCTAACCCTAACCCTAACCCCAACCCTAACCCTAACCTTAACCCTAACCCTAACCCCGACCTTAACCCTAACCCTAACCCCAACCCCAACCCCAACCCTAACCCTAACCCCAACCCTAACCTTAACCCTAACCCTAACCCTAACCCCAACCCTAACCCCAACCCTAACCTTAACCCTAACCTTAACCCTAACCTTAACCCTTACCTTAACCTTAACCCTAACCCTAACCCCGACCTTAACCCTAACCCTAACCCTAACCCCGACCCTAACCCTAACCCCAACCATTCCTCTTCACACAGCTCCCGGTACCAGGTACCCCTGCAACACTCTATCCCTTTCCCTACTCCGGGTCCGTATCCCAATCCCACCCACCCAATCCCTTCCCTACACCCTCATACTTTCCTTAGAGCCCCCATTCCCCCTGCAGAACCTGAACCGCTGAACATACCTATAATCAGTACTTACTCACACATTAACAAATACATCCACTCAAAACTCAAGACAGCCTTTACTGACACACAGCACACATTCCCCCCACTCCAACCATTCAGACCCATCTCAGCCTTCCGTAGAAACCCCAACCTAAAGGACATGCTGGTTCACACCAAGTTCTCCAACCGGCCAGCCCCCACACTACCCATTGAGCACCAGTACTACAGACAACTGTCCAACATACACAACAAACATACACACACCTCCATCCCCATCAAAAAACTAATGAACATTCACAGCAGTAACATTGTATATGCCATCACCTGCACATTATGCCACAACATATATGTAGGGGAGACTGGCTATACCATCCTCACACGCCTCAAACAACACCTATACACAATAAACAATAACAAATTACCCACACATTTGGTCCAACACTTCCAGACACACCCCATAGCAAACCTACAAATCACGGGTTTGGAGTCTCAGGAGTCCTGGACAAAGACTCAAAGAAGAGCGGCAGAGTCCAGATGGATAGACAAACTTAACACTCTGGCTCCATCTGGACTCAACAGCAAGGAGTAGACACACACACACACACACACACACACACACACACACACACACACACACACACACACACACATACACACACATACACACAATGGTTCTAGGGGGATAATATACCCAAACAGAAGAGGCAGCAGCAATAGGCCCGTGCAACTAACGGTTTAACACCATCAATAAACTCACTATCATAAACCTAACCCTAACCCTAACCCTAACCCTAACCCTAACCCTAACCCTCTAACCCTAACCCTAACCCTAACCCTCTAACCCTAACCCTAACCCTAACCCTAACCCTAACCCTAACCCTAAACCCTAACCCTAACCCTAACCCTAACCCTAACCCTAACCCTAAACCCTAACCCTAACCCTAACCCTAACCCTAACCCTAACCCTAACCCTAACCCTAACCCTAACCCTAACCCTAACCTCTACATTAACCTCTACCTTAACCCTAACCCTTACCCTAACCCTTACCTTATCATAACACTTACCTAACCCTAAACCTAACCTTAACCCTAACCCTAACCCCTAAACCCTAACCCTAACCCTAACCCTAACCCTAACCTCACCATAACACTTACCTAACCCTAACCCTAACCTTAATCTAACCCTAACCACTAACCTTAAACCTAACCCTAACCTTAACCCTAATCTTAACCTCACCATAACACTTACCTAACCCTAACCCTAAACCCTAACCCTAACCTTAACCCCTACATTAACCTATACCTTAACCCTAACCCTAACCTTTACCCTAACCCTAACATTACTATAACACTTACCTAACCCTAACCCTAACCTTAACCTTACCATAATACTTACCTAACCCTAACCTTAACCCCTATCCCTCACCCCAACCTAACCCTAACCCTAACCCTTACCCTTACCCTAAACCTAACCCTAACCTTACTATAACACTTACCTAACCCTAACCTTAAACCCTAACCCTAACCTTAACCTTACCATAATACTTACCTAACCTAAACCCTAACCTCTAACCCTAACCTTAACCTCACCATAACACTTACCTAACCCTAACCTTAATCTAACCCTAACCCCTAACCCTAACCCTAACCCTAACCCTAACCCAGATGATAGACAAACTTAACACTCTGGCTCCATCTGGACTCAACAGCAAGGAGTAGACACACACACACACACACACACACACACACACACACACACACACATACACACACATACACACAATGGTTCTAGGGGGATAATATACCCAAACAGAAGAGGCAGCAGCAAAAGGCCCGTGCAACTAACGGTTTAACACCATCAATAAACTCACTATCATAACCCTAACCCTAACCCTCTAACCCTAACCCTCTAACCCTAACCCTAACCCCTAAACCCTAACCCTACCCCTAAACCCTAACCCTAACCCTAAAATAAATAAATGTTTTTTCTCTTTTGGAAATAAACACATTTAACAATTTCTTCTCATAATCTGAAGCAGAAACGCAGTGTCAGAAAGTAATACTGAGGTTTTGTGGTCATACTTCATCTACGAAGAGCACACATTTCAAAATTTTTATTTTTATAGAAATATTCACGGTGCAGACATCATGGCAGGTAGTCTATCAGTGCAACAGTTTATTTTTTTTATTGATTGCATCACACTAGACAAGAAGTTATACAACTTCTTTGAGTTCATCAAGAGAACACTTCGGACTAGATTCAATCTGTAATGCTGAAGATCCACGTTGTAGTGCCGATATCAATTTAAAGGCAATATTCACGTGTTTAGCAGAGACTGAATTCACTGTAAATGCTGCATATTTCGCCTCAATCAGAAATGACCCATACTTTTACATTGCGCTACAGTGCATATTTTCAGTGTCAGGATTGAATCTAGGCCTTACTCTGACATGAACAGATACTGTGCAAAATAAACAAGCAGCTTTGGAAGGAAGATTACATTCAGGTTGATAAATTAGCATTTGATTTTTATTAGGTAAGTTGACTGAGAACACATTGTCATTTACAGCACGACCTGGGGAATAGTTACAGTGGAGAGGAGGGGGGATGAATCAGCCAATTGGAAGCTGGGGATGATTAGGTGGTCATGATGGTATGAGGGCCAGATTGGGAATTTAGCCAGGACACCAGGGTTAACAACTTCTTACTACATTTGCACTCTGTATATAGATTCTCTATTGTGTTATTGACTGTACGTTTGTTTACTGTGTAACTCTGTGTTGTTTTTTTGTCTCACTGCTTTGCTTTGTCTTGGCCAGGTCACAGTTGTAATGAGAACTAGTTCTCAACTGACCTACCTGGTTAAATAAAGGTGAAATAAAACCTACCTGGTTGAATAAAGGTGAAATAAAACCTACCTGGTTAAATAAAGGTGAAATAAAACCTACCTGGTTAAATAAAGGTGAAATAAAACCTACCTGGTTAAATAAAGGTGAAATAAAGGTGAAATAAAACCTACCTGGTTAAATAAAGGTGAAATAAAACCTACCTGGTTAAATAAAGGTGAAATAAAGGTGAAATAAAACCTACCTGGTTAAATAAAGGTGAAATAAAGGTGAAATAAAACCTACCTGGTTAAATAAAGGTGAAATAAAACCTACCTGGTTAAATAAAGGTGGAATAAAACCTACCTGGTTAAATAAAGGTGAAATAAAACCTACCTGGTTAAATAAAGGTGAAATAAAACCTACCTGGTTAAATAAAGGTGAAATAAAACCTACCTGGTTAAATAAAGGTGAAATAAATACAGAAATAAATAACAGCCCTACTCTCACAATAAAGTGCCATGGGATGTGACCACAGAGAGTCAGAAACCCTGTTTAACTGCCCATCTAAAAGACAGCACCCTACAAAGGGCAACATCCACAATCATTGCCCTGGGATATTCGTTCTTACGCAGAGGAAAGAGTACCTCCTACTTGGCTACATTACCTCCTACTTGGCTACATTACCTCCTACACCACTTTAAGAAACGTCTGGTCTCCCATCCAGGGACTGATCAGGACCAACCCTGCTTAGCTTCAGAGGCTCAACAGCAGTGGGACTCAGGGTGGTTATGCAGAATAAAATAAACACATACAATCATATTTAACGGTGAAACAGGCCTTAAACTCTCTCCTCATCACATCTGCAAAGGGTTAGGGTTAGGGTTAGGCTAACCCTAACCCTAACCCTTAAACTCTCTCCTCATCACATCTGCAAAGGCATTAATGAAATGTGCATAGAAATTGTATTCAAGCTATACTGTATTGTAAATCAGCATTTCACTGTAAGGTCTACACCTGTTGTATTGTTGGTTAAGGGCTTGTTAGTAAGCATTTCACTGTAAGGTCTACACCTGTTGTATTGTTGGTTAAGGGCTTGTTAGTAAGCATTTCACTGTAAGGTCTACACCTGTTGTATTGTTGGTTAAGGGCTTGTTAGTAAGCATTTCACTGTAAGGTCTACACCTGTTGTATTGTTGGTTAAGGGCTTGTTAGTAAGCATTTCACTGTAAGGTCTACACCTGTTGTATTGTTGGTTAAGGGCTTGTTAGTAAGCATTTCACTGTAAGGTCTACACCTGTTGTATTGTTGGTTAAGGACTTGATTTGATTGTATCCACTGCTAGGTAAACGATTTTCTTAATCCAACAACTTTTCATGACGCAGCAGGGAAATTGGTCCATAGACTGTAATAGAGTACATGACAACACAACTAAAACAAGTCACAATGGATCCATTATTGAAAGCTATGAACCAAGTCAGAACATTACACAGTAGTCAAAGCTATGAACCAAGTCAGAACATTACACAGTAGTCAAAGCTATGAACCAAGTCAGAATGCTATGACTCTTCATTATAAAAGTATGAAGCTGAGGAAGACTATATTTAAAATATTTTAAAGGAAGAGTTATGATCTGTGCCTTTTCAGAATGGAGGGTGTATAAAGTAACATAGTCCCTTTTATAATTGAAGAACAAACATCACTGGTGGATATAGCAATCCCTGTGCTTTCCATATGTATCTCTGTCTCTGTCAGACAACTGATAGTGGTTTTGGTAATTGGGGTTGTGATGTTTATTGCAGTGTGTTTGGTCTGTACTTCCTGAAGTTCTCCAGCTCATCACTGATGGTTGATGCTGTGGGGGTGGCTGGGGTTGGCGTGGGGATGGTGGTTGGTTCTGTGGGGGTGGCTGGGGTTGGCGTGGGGATGGTGGTTGGTTCTGTGGGGGTGGCTGGGGTTGGCGTGGGGATGGTGGTTGGTTCTGTGGGGGTGGCTGGGGTTGGCGTGGGGATGGTGGTTGGTTCTGTGGGGGTGGCTGGGGTTGGCGTGGGGATGGTGGTTGGTTCTGTGGGGGTTGCTGGGGTTGGCTTGGGGATGGCGGTTGGTTCTGTGGGGGTGGCTGGGGTTGGCGTGGGGATGGTGGTTGGTTCTGTGGGGGTTGCTGGGGTTGGCTTGGGGATGGTGGTTGGTTCTGTGGGGGTGGCTGGGGTTGGCTTGGGGATGGCGGTTGGTTCTGTGGGGGTTGCTGGGGTTGGCGTGGGGATGGTGGTTGCTTCTGTGAGGGTGGCTGGGGTTGGCTTGGGGATGGCGGTTGGTTCTGTGGGGGTGGCTGGGGTTGGCGTGGGGATGGCGGTTGTGGTCTCTTGGGGGTGGCTGGGGTTGGCGTGGGGATGGTGGTTGGTTCTGTGGGGGTGGCTGGGGTTGGCGTGGGGATGGCGGTTGGTTCTGTGGGGGTGGCTGGGGTTGGCGTGGGGATGGCGGTTGGTTCTGTGGGGGTGGCTGGGGTTGGCGTGGGGATGGCGGTTGGTTCTGTGGGGGTGGCTGGGGTTGGCGTGGGGATGGCGGTTGGTTCTGTGGGGGTGGCTGGGGTTGGCGTGGGGATGGCGGTTGGTTCTGTGGGGGTGGCTGGGGTTGGCGTGGGGATGGCGGTTGGTTCTGTGGGGGTGGCTGGGGTTGGCGTGGGGATGGCGGTTGGTTCTGTGGGGGTGGCTGGGGTTGGCGTGGGGATGGCGGTTGGTTCTGTGGGGGTGGCTGGGGTTGGCGTGGGGATGGCGGTTGGTTCTGTGGGGTTGGCGTGGGGATAGCGGTTGGTTCTGTGGGGGTGGCTGGGGTTGGCGTGGGGATGGTGGTTGGTTCTGTGGGGGTGGCTGGGGTTGGCGTGGGGATGACGGTTGGTTCTGTGGGGGTGGCTGGGGTTGGCGTGGGGATGGTGGTTGGTTCTGTGGGGGTGGCTGGGGTTGGCGTGGGGATGGTGGTTGGTTCTGTGGGGGTGGCTGGGGTTGGCGTGGGGATGGTGGTTGGTTCTGTGGGGGTGGCTGGGGTTGGCGTGGGGATGGTGGTTGGTTCTGTGGGGGTGGCTGGGGTTGGCTTGGGGATGGCGGTTGGTTCTGTGGGGGTGGCTGGGGTTGGCGTGGGGATGGTGGTTGGTTCTGTGGGGGTGGCTGGGGTTGGCGTGGGGATGGTGGTTGGTTCTGTGGGGGTTGCTGGGGTTGGCGTGGGGATGGTGGTTGGTTCTGTGGGGGTGGCTGGGGTTGGCTTGGGGATGGTGGTTGGTTCTGTGGGGGTGGCTGGGGTTGGCGTGGGGATGGTTGTTGGTTCTGTGGGGGTGGCTGGGGTTGGCGTGGGGATGGTGGTTGGTTCTGTGGGGGTGGCTGGGGTTGGCGTGGGGATGGTGGTTGGTTCTGTGGGGGTGGCTGGGGTTGGCGTGGGGATGGCGGTTGGTTCTGTGGGGGTTGCTGGGGTTGGCGTGGGGATGGTGGTTGGTTCTGTGGGGGTGGCTGGGGTTGGCGTGGGGATGGTGGTTGGTTCTGTGGGGGTGGCTGGGGTTGGCGTGGGGATGGTGGTTGGTTCTGTGGGGGTGGCTGGGGTTGGCGTGGGGATGGCGGTTGGTTCTGTGGGGGTGGCTGGGGTTGGCGTGGGGATGGCGGTTGTGGTCTCTTGGGGCAGTAGGGTTCCTCCACCCGCTCCTCTTCAACTGGCAGAGGTCTTTGGCCAGGCTGGGGATAATCTCTCTCTACTAGGCTGGGTGTGGTGCTCTGTTCTACAGTGGTGTTGGTGGTGGTTAGGAGGGTGTGGTGCTCTGTCCTGCAGTGGTGTTGGTGGTGGTTAGGAGGGTGTGGTGCTCTGTCCTGCAGTGGTGGTGGTTAGGAGGGTGTGGTGCTCTGTCCTGCAGTGGTGGTGGTTAGGAGGGTGTGGTGCTCTGTCCTGCAGTGGTGGTGGTTAGGAGGGTGTGGTGCTCTGTCCTGCAGTGGTGGTGGTTAGGAGGGTGTGGTGCTCTGTCCTGCAGTGGTGGTGGTTAGGAGGGTGTGGTGCTCTGTCCTGCAGTGGTGGTGGTTAGGAGGGTGTGGTGCTCTGTCCTGCAGTGGTGGTGGTTAGGGTTAGGGTTAGGGTTAGGAGGGTGTGTGATGGTCTGAGGTGTTTCTTTCTCCTCTTGTCTCTGGAGGCTGGGGGCGCTCATCAGCCTGGTTGTCATGGGAACCCTTCCTCTTCTTCGCAGATGGGTTATTAATTCTCTCTCCATCCTGGAATAAAACATTAAATAATCATCACCAGGGTAGATGGGAGGGGCTGAGGGTAGATGGTAGGGTTTGAGGGTAGATGGGAGGGTTTGAGGGTAGATGGGAGGGTTTGAGGGTAGATGGGAGGGGTTGAGGGTAGATGGGAGGGGTTGAGGGTAGATGGGAGGGGTTGAGGGTAGATGGTAGGGGCTGAGGGTAGATGGGAGGGGGTGAGGGTAGATGGGAGGGGCTGAGGGTAGATGGGAGGGGCTGAGGGTAGATGGGAGGGGGTGAGGGTAGATGGGAGGGGCTGAGGGTAGATGGGAGGGGCTGAGGGTAGATGGGAGGGGGTGAGGGTAGATGGGAGGGGCTGAGGGTAGATGGGAGGGGCTGAGGGTAGACGGGAGGGGTTGAGGGTAGATGGGAGGGGCTGAGGGTAGATGGGAGGGGCTGAGGGTAGATGGGAGGGGGTGCGGGTAGATGGGAGGGGGTGAGGGTAGATGGGAGGGGCTGAGGGTAGATGGGAGGGTTTGAGGGTAGATGGGAGGGGTTGAGGGTAGATGGGAGGGGTTGAGGGTAGATGGGAGGGGCTGAGGGTAGATGGGAGGGGTTGAGGGTAGATGGGAGGGTTTGAGGGTAGATGGGAGGGGTTGAGGGTAGATGGGAGGGGTTGAGGGTAGATGGGAGGGTTTGAGGGTAGATGGGAGGGGTTGAGGGTAGATGGGAGGGGTTGAGGGTAGATGGGAGGGTTTGAGTGTAGATGGGAGGGTTTGATGGAGCTGAAGGAAGGGATTAAAAACAGACAAAAGATAACTATTGTCAAATACACTGTGTCCTTAAAATGTATACAGTCTGTATAATCAGGAAGTAGAAGCCTAAGTGTTGTTGTCCATTAGTTTACTCCAACTAGGGGAGGGGTCGTAGGGTCAGGGGAAAATAATAAAGGAACAAATATATATATATATATATATTAAATGTTTTATGGGAAATGATGCAGACATTGATGGAAACTAAATTCTATCTGCAATATTAAAGCTGATGTACCCCCATCCACCCCTCCAACCCCAAAAAAGAAGCATTACCTGACATTATTCTTAGCATTGTCAGAAAGAGAGAAAGTAAAATCATAGCCCCAAAAACCATACCCCAGAAGTACATGGGGTGGAGAGAGAGAAACCATACATACATACATACATACATACATACATACATACATACATACATACATACATACATACATACATACATACATACTGTACATACATACATACATACATACATATTGTACATACACACATACTGTACATACATACATACATACATACATACATACATACATATTGTACATACATACATACATACATACATACATACATACATACATACATACATACATACATACATACATACATACATACATACATACATACATACTGTACATACATACATACATACATACATACATATTGTACATACACACATACTGTACATACATACATACATACATATTGTACATACATACATACATACATACATACATACATAGATACATACATACATACATACATACATACATACATACATACATACATACTGTACATACTGTACGTACATACATACATACATACTGTACATACTGTACATACGTACGTACGTACGTACAAACATACATACATACATACATACATACATACATACATACATACATACATACATACTGTACATACTGTACATACATACCTACATACATACATACATACATACATACATACATACATACATACATACATACTGTACATACTGTACATACATACATACATACATACATACATACATACATACATACATACATACATACTGTACATACATACGTACGTACGTACACACATACATACATACATACATACTGTACATACTGTACATACTGTACATACGTACATACATACATACATACATACATACATACATACATACATACATACATACATACATACATACTGTACATACGTACATACATACATACATACATACATACATACATACATACATACATACATACATACATACATACATACATGGGATGTGGGTATCGAGTCAATGTGTGGTGGTACAGGTTAGTCAAGGTCATTTGTACATGTAGGTAGTAAAGTAACTATACACAGATAATAAACAGCGAGTAGCAGCAGTGTAAAAACAAAGGAAGGAGGAGGGATGTCAATGTAAATAGTCCGGGTGGCCATTTGAATAATTGTTCAGGAGTCTTATGGTTTGGGGGTAGAAGCTGTTAAGGAGCCTTTTGGTCCTAGACTTGGTGATCTGGTACCTCTTGCTGTGCAGTAGCAGAGAGAACAGTCGATGACTTGGGGGACTGAAGTCTTTGACAATTTTTTGGGCCTTCCTCTGACACCGCCTGGGATATAGGTCCTGAATGGCAGGAAGCTTAGCCCCAGTGATGTACTGGGCCGTACCCACTACCCTCTGTAGGGCCTTACGGTCAGATGCTGAGCAGTTACCGTACCAGGCGGTGATGCAACCAGTCAGGATGCTCTCAATGGTGCAGCTGTAGAACTTTTTGAGGATCTGGGGACCCATGCCAGTAGCCTGCTGAATCTTTCCTGAGGGGAAAGGGTGGTGTTGTGCCCTCTTCACGACTGTCTTGGTGTGTTTGGATCATGATAGTTTGTTGGTGATGTGGACGCCAAGGAACTTGAAACTCGCGACCCGCTCCATTTCAGCCCTGGCCTGTTTGGCCCTCCTTTTGCTTAAGTCCATGATCAGCTCCTTTGTCTTGCTCACATTGAGGGAGAGGTTGTTGTCATGGCACCACACTGCCAGGTCTCTGACCTCCTCCCTATAGGCTGTCTCATCGTTGTTGGTGATCAGGCCTACCACTGTCAGAAAACGTAATGATGGTGTGCTCAGCATCTCCCTCAATGTGTTTGGCCACGCAGTCATGGGTGAACAGGGAGTACAGGAGGAGACTAAGCACGCACCCCTGAGGGGCCCCATGTGTTGTGACCTACCCTTACCACCTGGGGGCGGCCCATCAGGAAGTCCAGGATCCAGTTGCAGAGGGAGGTGTTTAGTCCCAGGGTCCTTAGCTTAGTGATGAGCTTTGAGGGCACTATGGTGTTGAACGCTGAGCTGTAGTCAATGAATAGCATTCTCACATAGGTGTTCCTTTTGTCCAGGTGGGAAAGGGCAGAGTGAAGTGCGATTGAGATTGCGTCATCTGTGGATCTGTCGGGGCGGAATGCAAATTGGAGTGGGTCTAGGGTTTCTGGGATCAGGGTGTTGATGTGAGCCATGAACAGCCTTTCACCGACGTGAGTGGTACATGGCGGTAATCATTTAGGCAGGTTACCTTCGCTTCCTTGGGCACAGGAATTATGGTGGTCTGCTTGAAACATGTAGGTACTACAGACTCGGTCAGGGAGAGGTTGAAAATGTCAGTGAAGACACTTGCCATTTGGTCAGCGCATGCTTTGAGTACACATCCTGGTAATCCGTCTGGCCCCGTTTTAAAGGTCTTGCTCACATCAGCTACCGAGAGCGTGACCACACAGTCATCCGTAACAGCTGGTGCTCTCATGCATGCTTCAGTGTTGCTTGCCTCGAAGTGAATCTGGTAGGCTTGCGTCACTGGGCAGCTCGCGGTTGGGTTTCCCTTTATATTCCGTAATTGTTCTGCCATATCCGACGAGTGTCACAGCCGGTGTAGTAGGATTCAATCTTAATCCTGTATTGACGCTTTGCCTGTTTGATGGTTCGTCTGAGGACATAGCTGGATTTCTTATAAGCGTTAGTGTCACGCTCCTTGAAAGCAGCAGCTCTAGCCTTTACCTCGATGCGGATGTTGCCTGTAATCCATGGCTTCTGGTTGGGATATGTACGTATGGTCACTGTGGGGATGACGTCATCGATGCACTTATTGATGAAAACGGTGACTGAGGTGTTATACTCTCAATGTCCTGCGGATGCACCGAAAACCCAGCCAGCTCTATATTATCTGTGTTGTCGTTCAGCCACGACTCGGTGAAACATGAGATATTACAGTTTGTCCTGTTGGTAGGATAGTCTTGATCATAGATCGTCCATTTTATTTTCCAATGGCTGCACGTTTGCCAATAGAACGGAATGTAGTGGAGGGTTTTCTCACTCGCCTACAAATTCTCCGAAGGCAGTTTGACCTCCGCCTCCTTTTTCTCAGTCTTTTCTTCATGCAAATGACAGGGATTTGGGATTGGTCTCGAGAAAGCAGTATATCCTTCGAGTCAGACTCTTTAAAGAAAATAAAAAATATTTGTCCAGTTCGAGGTGAGTAATCGCTGTTCTGATGTCCAGAAGCTCTTTACGGTCATAGAAGACCGTAGCAGCAACATTATGTACAAAATAAGTAAAAAAATAAGTTACAAACAACGCAAAAAATAATAATAGCACAGTTGGTTAGGAACCAGTAAAAACGGCAGCCATCCCCTCCGGTGCTATTCTTAGGTTCTCAATATATGGTGTTTATATGGTGTGTCTATAGTGTATTTGGTGTGTATATATGGTGTGCATATGGTGTGTCTATGGTGTACACTGTAGATGGTGTATATATGGTGTCTACATGATGACTCACCAGAAAAAGATCTCTCACTTCTGGACATTTCCCACAGGATATTAGTAAATGAGGAGGAGAAATGACAAATGGCACATGATGAAAATGAAAGCAGGAGTTTGAGTACAGCTATGGTGAAGTAACTATGGTGACGTTCTATCTGTTGTGACGTTCTAACTAGTGATGTTCTATCTGTTGTGACGTTCTAACTATGGTGATATAACAATGGTAATATTCTTATTATGATCCAACTATGGTGACGTTCTAACTAGTGATGTTCTATCTGTTGTGACGTTCTAACTATGGTGATATAACAATGGTAATATTCTTATTATGATCCAACTATGGTGACGTTCTAACTAGTGATGTTCTATCTATTGTGACGTTCTAACTAGTGATGTTCTATCCATTGTGACGTTCTAACTAGTGACGTTCTAACTAGTGACGTTCTATCTGTTGTGACGTTCTAACTAGTGACGTTCTAACTATGGTGACATTCCTATTATGTTTCAACTATGGTGACGTTCTATCTACTGTGACGTTCTAACAAGTGACATAACTACGGTTACATTCTTATTACATTCCAACTATGACGACATTCTAACGATGTTATTCTTACTATGGTGACGTTCTAACTGTGAAGTTGGGTTGTGGTTAAATTTAATGTTGAGGTTGAGGTTATGGTTAGATTTAGAGTTACCTTTGGAGCAGGACTGATAGGCAGAGTGTTCTCTGCCAGCTTCTCCACTAAGGGGTTAACAGGTTCTGTTTCTGGGGGATGGGTAGCCCTCCAGTAGGTCTCAAGGTAGTCTGCTATGTGCTCACAGGCATCGCTCAGCTGGTTCTCATCCAAGATTACGTCATACATCTCCTGCAGGCCAGACAGAGTGTTAGTGTCATTCAGACTGAAGGGACAATACATTATCAGTGCTGCTTTAGCAGTCTCCTGGGATACAACTGAAAATAACACTATCTGATCATCAAATCTCTGATTAGGAGGCTGATTTAGACAGAGTGGAAGGAAAGAATGTCATCTTAGATAAGGACAGATTCAGCATGGAGGCAGAGACAGGGGGATACAGACTGATACAGGGGGATAAAGACTGACACAGGGGGATACAGACTGATACAGGGGGATACAGGGGGATACAGACTGATACAGGGGGATATAGACTGATACAAGGGGATACAGACTGATACAGGGGGATACAGACTGATACAGGGGGTTATAGACTGATACAGACTGATACAGACTGACACAGGGGGATACAGACTGATACAGGGGGATACAGACTGATACAGGGGGTACAGACTGATACAGGGGGGTACAGACTGATACAGGGGGATACAGACTGATACAGGGGGATACAGACTGATACAGGGGGATGAAGACTGATACAGGGGGGTACAGACTGATACAGTGGGATATAGACTGATACAGAATAACCGATTCTAGAACTGAAAAATGAAACAAAAGTGGCCAATTATTTCAGGTCCGGTACTGATTCAGCTGGCTACTGGCATTACACATCTGGCTAAAATATTAATGTAACTCTGTTGGAATCACCTTTATAGATAACTTTGACACCTTCTGGAAACAAATGCTCGACAGGAATGATGGAGTCCATCCGAATTATCTTGGCTCCTAGACTCAGTTAATCCCTACAATTGTGTCGCTGAGTTGTCATAATTGCTGCAGCAAATGTACATTATCCCAGGGGTGTTAGCTGACACACTGTAAGTAACCTAATGTATGTCTCTCTAACTGTTCTGTTGTTCCTAAGGTAACATTTTTTTAAATGCAATAAAAAGGTAACAAGAAAATGACATAACAATAATGAGGTTAAATACATGGGGTACCGGTACTGAGTCAATGTGCCGGGTTACAGGTTAGTGGAGGTAGAGGTAAAATGACTATGCATAGATAATAAACAGCAAGTAGCAGCAGTGTAAAAACAAGGTGGGGGGGGTCAATGTAAATAGTCTGGTTGGACATTTGATTAATTGTTCAACAGTCTTAAGGCTTGGGGGTAGAAGCTGTTAAGGAGCCTTTTGGTCCTAGACTTGGTGCTCTGGTACCGCTTGCCGTGTGGTAGCAGTCTATGACTTGGGCGACTGGAGTCTTTGACAATTTTTGGGCTTTCCTCTGACACTGCATAGTATATAAGTCCTGGATGGCAGGAAGCCTAGCCCCAGTGATGTAAAACTTTTTGAGGATCTGGGGACCCGTGCCAAATCTTTTCAGTCTCCTGAGGGGGAATAGGCTTTGTTGTGCCCTCTTCAGAACTGTCTTGGTGTGTTTGAACCATGATAGTTTGTTGGTGATGTGGACACCAAGGAACTTGGAACTCTCAACCTGCTCCACTACAGCCCGTCAATGTTAATGGGGCCGGTTTGGCCCTGCTTTTCCTGTAGTCCACGATCAGCTCCTTTGTCTTGCTCACATTGAGGGAGAGGTTGTTATCCTGGCACCACACTGCCAGGTCTCTGACCTCCTCCCTATAGGCTGTCTCCTCGTTGTCGGTGATCAGGCCTACCACTGTTGTGTCGTCAGCAAACTTAATGATGGTGTTGGAATCGTGTTTAGCCACGCAGTCGTGGGTGAACAGGGAGTACAGGAGGGGGCTGAGCACGCACCCCTGAGGGGCCCCAGTGTTGAGGATCAGCGTGGCAGATGTGTTGTTACCTACCCTTACCACCTGGGGGCGGCCCGTCAGGGAGTCCAGGATCCAGTTGCAGAGGGAGGTGTTTAGTCCCAGGTTCCTTAGCTTAGTGATGAGCTTTGAGGGCACTATGGTGTTGAACGCTGAGATGTAGTCAATGAACAACATTCTCACATAGGTGTTCCTTTTGTCCAGTTGGGAGTGCGATTGAGATTGCGTCATCTATGGATCTGTAGGGGCGGTATACAGACAGACACACAGACGGACAGACGAAAACTTCATTGTTTGGAGTGGGTCTTGCGTTTCTGGCATGATGGTGTTGATGTGAGCCATGACCAGCCTTTTAAAACAATTCATGGCTACCAGCGTGCATGCTACTGGGTGGTAATCATTTAGGAAGGTTACCTTCGCTTTCTTGGGCACAGAGACTATGGTGGTCTGTTTTGAAACATGTAGATATTACAGACTCAGTCAGGGAGAGGTTGAAAATGTCAGTTTAGACACTTGCCAGTTGGCCTGTATAAAGGTCTTGCACACATCGGCTACAGAGATCGTGATCATACAATTGTCCAGAACAGCTGGTGCACTCATGCATGCTTCAGTGTTGCTTGCCTCGAAATGAGCATAAAAGGCATTAAGCTCATCTGGTAGGCTCACGTCACTGGGCAGCTCCCGGCAGGATTTCCCTGTGTAATCCGTAATCGTTTTCATGTCCTGCCATATCTGATGAACGACAGAGCTGGTATAGTAGGATTCAATCTTAGTCCTGAATCAACAGAGAGGTATATTTTCCAGGAGATTAAAATATTGACTGGCTTTCATCAAGCTGCCCACTCAAGAAAAAGCTTCAAACTGTAACCAGGGCCTGCAACCTGGTTCAGGTTATCAGTCAACCTACCAGGGTCGTTACAAACAGCACAGGAATGAAATCATCAACATGTATTGATCACATCTTTACTAACGCTGCAGAAATGTGTTCTAAAGCAGTATCCAGATCCATAGGATGTAGTGATCACAATATAGTATCCATGTCTAGGAAAACCACAGTCCAAAGGCTGGGTCTAATATAGTGTATAAAAGGTGATACAATACGTTTTGTAGTGATTCCTATGTTGGTGATGTAAATAATATTTGTTGGTCTGTGGTTTGTAATGAGGAGCAACCAGATGCTGCACATTTATGAAATACGGAAAGTATTAAATATAAAAAACTGAAATATCACATTTACATAAGTATTCAGACTCTTTACTCAGTACTTTGTTGAAGCACCTTTGACAGAGATTACAGCCTGGAGTCTTCTTGGGTTTGACGCTACAAGCTTGGCACACCTGTATTTGGAGAGTTTCTCCCATTCTTCACTGCAGATCCTCTCAAGCTCTGTCAGGTTGGATGGGGAGCATCACTGCACAGCTATTGTCAGGTTTCTCCAGAGATGTTCGATCAGATTCATGTCCGGACTCTGGCTGGGCCACTCAAGGACATTCAGAGACTTGTTCCGAAGCCACTCCTGCTTTGTCTTGGCTGTGTGCTTATGGTCGTTGTCCTGTTGGAAGGTCAACCTTCGCCCCAGTCTGATGGCCTGAGTACTCTGGAGCAGGTTTTCATCAAGGATCTCTCTGTACTTTGCGCGGTTTATCTTTCCCTCAATCCTGACTAGTTCCCAGTCCCTGCCACTCAAAAACACCCCAACAGCATGATACGCTGTCACCACCATGCTTCACCGTAGGGATGGTGCCATGTTTCCTCCAGACGTGACGCTTGGCATTCAGGCCAAAGAGTTCAATCATGGTTTCATCAGACCAGAGAATCTTGTTTCTCATGGTCTGAGAGTCTTTAGGTGTCTTTTGGCAAACTCCAGTTGGGCTGTCATGTGCCTTCTACTGAGGAGTGGCTTCTGTCTGGCCACTCTACCATAAAGGCCTTTTTTGTGGAATGCTGCAGAGATGGTTGTCCTTCTGGAAGGTTATCCCATCTCCACAGAGGAACTCTGGAGTTCTGTCAGAGTGACCATCGGGCTCTTGGTCACCTTCCTGACCAAGGCCCTTTTCCCCCAATTGCTTAGTTTTGCCGGGCGGCCAGGTCTAGTATGAGTCTTGGTGGTTCCAAACGTCTTCCATTTAAGATTGAAGGCGGTCTTCCACTCGTCCCCCTCACGTATATCCGCTCCAGGTGGAAGGCGTTCCGTAGGTCCAACTTGGAGAAGACCATGGCCCCCTGGAGCGGCTCGAAGGCCGAAGAAATGAGTGGTAGTGGGGTAACGGTTCTTCACCGTAATGTCATTGAGGCCCCAATAGTCAATGCACGGCCGCAGATTTGTCCTTCTTCTCCACGAAGAAGAACCCTGAGCCGGCGGGAGAGGAAGAGGGACGGATAAATCCTGCCGCTAGGGAGTCCCCAATGTAGGCCTTCGTCTCTGGTCCTGACAACGAGGTGGCGTGGTGCTAGGGAGAAGGTCAATCCCCCAGTCATAGGGGCGATGCAGCGGAAGGGAAGTGGCTCGGGCCTTACTGAACACCTCCCCGAGGTCCTGGTACTCCACAGGAATGGCGGAGAGGTCCGGGGAAGCCTCCGAACCCTCAGGAAGACATCCTGGGGCAGGTTGCGCCGACTTCAAACAGTGGGCGAGGCAGAACGGGCTCTAATAATGAGCCCATAATGGCCCCCATGGCCCAGATGATGAGGGGATTGTGACGTTGGAGCCAGGAGAATCCCAACACCACGGGAATCTGAGGAGATTTGATCAGCAGAAATTGCATCATCTCGCTGTGATTCCTCGACACCTGTAGGTTGATGGGAGTGGTGTTATGGGTGACCTGCCCAATAATGACGTCCAGCGACTTGGACTGGTCTCCCCACCGCAAAACAGCATGAAAGGGGGTGCGATTGTGGGAATCTCCATTTGGCCCACCAGAGTACTCGCTCCTACCAGTGGGCCTGGATGTGAAGTGTCTGCATTTGTTGCTGACTTGTCATGTATACATTTGCTAATTTTGCCAATTAAAACGTTTGTTGGCAATATCAATTGGTTTTTTGATGAATGAGCCATCTGATTCAATGAATGCTGTAGCTGAGTTAGCTTTTTTGCCCAAAACTTAATTTAAGGTGCTCCATCATTCTTTATGTCATTTATCTTTGTTTCATAGTGGAGTTTCTTCTTTTTTTCAGTTTAGTCACATGATTTCTCAATTTGCTGTACGTCTGCCAATTGGTTGTGCAGCCCGACTTATTTGCCATTCCTTTTGCTTCATCCCTCTCAACCATACAATTTTTAAATTCCTCACCAATCCACAGTTTTTACAGTCATTTTCATAACAGGTGCATGCTTATTAGTAACTAGAATAAGCAATTTCATAAATGTGTGAAGTGCAGAGTCTGGTTGTTCCTCATTACACATGACAGACCAGCAAATATTATTTACATCATCAACATAGGAATCACTACAAAACATCTTGTATGATCTCATATAGACTATATTAGACCCAGCCTTTGGAACTTGTGATCTGTGATCACTACATCTGATGGATTTGGATACTGCTCTCAAACACATTTCTGCAGCATTAGTTAAGATGTGATCAATACATGTTGATTTCATTCCTGTGCTGTTTGTAACTGCCATAGTAGGTTGACTGATAACCTGAACCAGGTTGCAGGCCCTGGTTACAGTTTGAAGCTTTTTCTTGAGTGGGCAGATTGATGAGAGCCAGTCAATATTTAAATCACACAGAAAATATACTTCTTTGTTGCAATCAAATACATTATCAATCATTTCACACATATTATCCAGATACTGACTGTTACCACTTGGTGGTCTGTAGCAGCTTCCCAGTTGGTTATACATTTGGATTGAGTAGACATTCCCATATATTTTTTCGATAGCTGCATATGTGACATAAATCCACATATCATTAATACATATAGTACCTTTTATTTTTGTCCATAAAGAATGCTTTTTAATTAATCAGTGTATTTGAGTTTAACCATGATAAATTGTGAATAGCTTTGTATGGTTTGTTTAAGAAAAGGCGATACTTTAAACAACAATTCATTTTTAGTTAGTTGGAAATGAGAAGTTGTAATCTGTATAAAGGCCATTTTTTAACAAAGGATGAGCCTTTCTTAATAATCTACTGGATAACTATTTTGGGTTTAGTATAATTTATATATGAGTGAAGCTTTTAGTGAGAGGTTTAAAGCTTTACTATTTAATAATTTTAGCCCCCCAAACTCATATTGATTATAGAAATAGGAACATGTCATTTCTGTCTGGCTTAGCATTCCAAATAAAATGAAATATTTTCTGCTCATATGAATTAAACAATGAGTTGTCTGGAGTAGGCAGTGCCATTAGTAAGCAAGTAAACTGTGATAGGACCAAAGAGTTAATCAATGTGATTTGTCCATAAATAGACAAGTATTTAGCTATCCATGGTTAAGGAATCTATTTTTGCAAACATTCTATTGAAATTGATTGTGGTAAGTCCATTTATGTTTTTTGAGATATGAATACCAAGTATGTCTACTTCACCATCCAGTCATTGTATTGGTAAACTACAAGGTGTCTTTTAACGATCCAATACGTAATATGGTACACTTGTCATAATTATGTTTTGTATTTATTATGGATCCCCATTAGCTGTTGAAGGCAAAAGCTACTCTTCCTGGGGTCCAGCAAAATTAAGGCAGTTTATACAATTTTAAAAATATTACAATACATTCACAGATTTAACAACACACTGTGTTCCCTCAGGCCCCTACTCCACCACTACCACATATCTACAGTACAAAATCGATATGCATGTATGCGTATAGTGTGTATGTTATCGTCTGTGTGTATGCATGTGTCTGTGTCTATGTTTGTACTTCACAGTCCCCGCTGTTTTGGCGCCGCCCTGAGTGGTCGCCTTTTAAGCAGCTCCCGTTGTCCCGTTGTTCGTGCATTAATTGTTGTTTTAGTTCGTTTTCTTTCGTCTATTTTCTTTAGTTTTATTTTTTATTTTGCTACAGTCGAACTATAACAGTTCAGGATTATGGATTTTATGGATTTTATCGCAGCTGAACGTCGACAGGAGTCGTCAACTGTTATTGTTTACAGCAGAGCGCAGCTCCTGGATTTAGCCCACGCAGCGCTGCTGCTCCCCAGGGAAAAGTTTGATATTCCGGACGAATTGAAAAGACGACGCCGTGGACGTAGGGCGGGATTGAAATGTAAGGCAAAGCGGAGGAGGTTCAAGTACAAGCCGGCTATACCATCTATTATTATGGGCAATGTGAGGGCTCTACATAACAAGATGGATGAGTTGGCGGGACTTGTTCGTGGACAAAGGATTTATCGGGAAGCTAGCCTAATGTGTTTTACTGAGACTTGGCTGAACGATAACATCCCCATACAGAACGTCACTATCGACGGTTTCCAGACCATCACAGCGGACAGGGATCGCGTCTCTTCCGGTAAGAGTAAGGGTGGTGGGCTGGCTTTATTAGTTAACAACAGATGGTGTCATCCGAACCATATTACTCTTAAGGAAAAGTTTTGTAGCCCGGACATTGAACTGCTAGCCGTTAGCCTGAGACCCTACTATCTACCTAGGGAATTCACGGCGGCCATTGCTGTTATTGTTTACATCCCGCCCTCTGCTGACGCAAACGCAGCGTGTGACGTCATCCACTCTGTTATCGCGAGGTTACAGACAGCGCATCCCAGTGCTTTCTTTGCAATTTCGGGGGATTTTAACCATGCATCTCTCTCTTCCACGCTGCCCACGTTCAAACAGTTCGTGAAGTGCCCAACCAGGAATAATAAAACTCTGGACTTGTTATATGCTAATGTGAAGGATGCATACAACTCCACTGCACTCCCTCCCCTCGGTAGATCGGATCACAACCTTGTCCACCTCACCCCACTCTACAGGCCTATGGTCCAACAGCAGCCTGCAACCACCAGGACTATTAGGAGATGGTCCCCGGAGGCGAATGAGGCCCTACAGGACTGCTTTGAAACAACAGACTGGGATGTGTTCTGTGAGGCTCATGGGGAGGACATCGATGGACTCACTGACTGCATAACAGACTATATTAATTTTTGTGTAGACAACACTGTACCCACCAGGAAGGTACGCTGTTTCCCAAACAATAAACCCTGGGTCACCAGCGACCTGAAGGCCCTGCTGAATGAGAAGAAGAGGGCCTTCAAGGAGAAGGACAAGGACAAATTGAAATGCGTCCAGAGGGAGCTGAAGTTGCGGATTGCTGAGGGGAAGAGAGTGTATAAGGAGAAGATGGAGGACAAGCTGAGGCAGAGCCAGGTGAGAGAGGTGTGGAAGGGTATGAGAAATATCACTGGCTTCAAAAAGTCAAACAGTGGGCAGACGGAGGGGACCCAGGACAGAGCCAATGAGCTGAACCAATTTTTTAACAGGTTCGATACTGGCCCTGTCCACCTCCCCTCCAGCTCCCCAGACCACACACCCTCACGGCTATCCCACCCCCACTTTGCTCACAGCACCTCTGCTGAGACAATCAGTGACCCCACCTCCGCCCCTGCCCCCCCTGGACTGATCCTCAACACCCCCCTTCCCCCCACCTCCCTACCTGGGCTGGCTTTCACCACCAACCAAGTGAAGAGAGAGCTGGAGAGACTACACCAGTGGAAAGCGGCGGGCCCCGATGGCATCAGCCCAAGGGTGCTGAGGGTCTGTGCTGACCAACTGTGTGGAATACTCCAGCGTCTTTTCAACCTTAGCCTGAGCCTAGAAAGGGTCCCTGTGCTGTGGAAAACATCCTGCCTCGTCCCAGTGCCCAAGAAGGCACACCCCACTGTCCTGAATGACTTCAGACCTGTAGCGCTAACATCCCACATCATGAAGACCCTGGAAAGGTTAGTCCTCGCTCACCTCAGACCCCTGGTGTGTTCATCAATGGACCCCCTGGAGTTTGCATACCAGCGCAACATCGGGGTGGATGATGCAATCATCTACCTTCTGCAGAGGGCCTACTCTCACCTGGACAACGCAGGTTGCACTGTGAGGGTCATGTTTTTTGACTTCTCCAGTGCCTTCAATACCATTCAGCCCCTGCTACTGGGTGAGAAGATGAGGAGGATGAAAGTGGAAGCACCCTTAGTCTCCTGGGTCACGGACTACCTGACCGGTAGGCCACAATTTGTGCGACTACAGAGCTGTGTGTCAGAACGGGCAGTTAGCAACACAGGGGCCCCCCAGGGTACGGTCCTGTCCCCCTTCCTGTTCACCCTCTACACCTCAGACTTCAGATATAACTCTGAAACATGCCACCTACAGACGTTCTCGGATGACTCTGCTATTGTAGGGTGCATCAGGGGTGGGCAGGAGGAGGAGTACAGGAGCACAATCAGTGACTTTGTGTTGTGGTGTGAGCAGAACCACCTTCAGCTCAACATCAGCAAAACTAAGGAGATGGTGGTGGACTTCAGGAGAACCAAGGCACAACTGACTGCAGTCCCTATAAAGGGGATGGATGTGGAAATGGTTGAGTCATACAAGTTCTTGGGGGTCCATATGGACAACAGACTGGAATGGGCTGGTAACACCGGGGCCCTGTACAAAAAGGGCCA
Organism: Thymallus thymallus; assembly: GCA_023634145.1. Taxonomy (NCBI): domain Eukaryota; kingdom Metazoa; phylum Chordata; class Actinopteri; order Salmoniformes; family Salmonidae; genus Thymallus; species Thymallus thymallus. Next base: position 82,811 of record CM042383.1, read on the forward strand.
GAGCCGACTCTACTTTCTGAGGAGGCTCAGGTCCTTCAACGTGTGCAGTAAACTACTGCATACCTTCTACCAGTCTGTGGTGGCCAGTGCCATCTTTTTTGCAGTGGTGTGCTGGGGAGCAAACATCAAAGCCGGTGATGCTTCTCGGGTAAATAAGCTGATCAGGAAGGCTAGCTCTGTCCTGGGGATGAGCCTTGACTCTCTAGAGGAGGTGGCGGAGAGACGGATCCTGGCCAAACTGCTGGCCATCATGGACAACGTCACCCACCCTCTGCACGCTATGGTTATGACGCAGAGGAGCTCTTTCAGTCACAGACTGATCCCACCACGGTGTGCCAGAGAGCGCCACAGGAGGTCCTTCCTGCCGGCGGCTATGAGACTATATAATGCCTCACCGGGGTGCCGTGCCGTCGGCAACATAGATCTGGAACTGTTGGGGTGCTAGGACCTAGTTTAACAATTATGCATCCATCCGTGAGTAACTCTGTTCCGTCAGCACTCATCCACTCAGGACCTATTTATTCATACAGGTCTGTATATACATACCCATGTACAGTTGTTATATTATATCACATGCAATATTGTAAGTAATTATTGGACCTAGGCATTCACTCAGGAATGCATATTAGTATCCTGCCAGTTGCACCTTTTCTCATTGCTTTTAGTATATCAAATGTGCAATAAGTGCAGTTGTCTGTAATTAAACCCTGCGCACTAAGGACTGTATTTTAAGGGAATTACTATTATTACCCCAATGATATCATACACACATTTAGCTATTAAAGTATCTCTTCCTGTCATTTACCTGTACAGTTTGTGTAAACATGCAAGTATTCACTTATCTGTAAATATAACTGTATACCTAACTGTACAGCTAATTTAACCATGCAAAATTTTCACTTACCTGTTCATTTACCCATTCTGTCTATTAAGTAAACTATTATTACCCTCGCTCATATCATACGCATTAGCTACTGAAGTATTTCTCTGCCATCAACCTGTATAGTATAGTTAACCATCCAACATCCACCAATGTATAGTGTACATATTCAGCCAACCACTCATACTACGCAATGTCCTTTTATAGCTTTTTTTTTGCACTCCAGATATCCTGTATTTCTATACTTTTTCATACTGCCGCTCTATGTATCATGTACCGTGTATCTGTCTTTTGTGTACTTTCGTTGTGGCATTTTGCACCTGCCCTGTGTTTTTGTTGTAGCTGCTTGATAATGAAATTTCCCCCCCGGGGGATCAATAAAGTACCTATCTATCTATCTATCTATCTAAGGTGTATTTTAATCTGTTTTTTAAATCTGATTCTACTGCTTGCATCAGTTACTTGATGTGGAATAGAGTTCCATGTAGTCATGTCTCTATGTAGTACTGTGTTCCTCCCATAGTCTGTTCTGGACTTGGGGACTGTGAAGAGACCTCTGGTGGCATGTCTTGTGGGGTATGAATGGGTGTCTGAGCTGTGTGTTAGTAGTTCAAACAGACAGCTTGGTGCATTTAACATGTTAATACCTCTCATAAATACAAGTAGTGATGAAGTCAATCTCTCCTCCACTTTGAGTCAGGAGAGATTGAAATGCATATTATTAATGTTAGCTCTCTGTGTACATCCAAGGGCCAGCCGTGCTGCCCTGTTCTGAGACAATTCAAATTTTCCCAAGTCCCTCTTTGTGGCACCTGACCAGACGACTGAACAGTAGTCCAGGTGTGACAAAACTAGAGCCTGTAGGACCTGCCTTGTTGATAGTGTTGTTAAGAAGGTAGAGCAGCACTTTATAATGGACAGACTTCTCCCCATCTTAGCTACTGTTGTATCAATATGTTTTGACCATGACAGTTTACTATCCAGAGTTACTCCAAGCAGTTTAGTCTCCTCAACTTGATCAATTACCACATTATTCATTACAATATTTAGTTGAGGTTTAGAGTTTAGTGAATGATTTGTCCCAAATACAATGCTTTTAGTTTTGGAAATATTTAGGACTAACTTATTCCTTTCCACCCATTCTGAAACTAACTGCAGCTCTTTGTTAAGTGTTGCAGTCATTTCAGTCGCTGTAGTAGCTGATGTGTATAGTATTGACAGTTGCTGTAATAGCTGATGTGTATAGTATTGACAGTTGCTGTAATAGCTGATGTGTATAGTATTGACAGTTGCTGTAATAGCTGATGTGTATAGTATTGACAGTTGCTGTAATAGCTGATGTGTATAGTATTGACAGTTGCTGTAATAGCTGATGTGTATAGTATTGACAGTTGCTGTAATAGCTGATGTGTATAGTATTGACAGTTGCTGTAATAGCTGATGTGTATAGTATTGACAGTTGCTGTAATAGCTGATGTGTATAGTATTGACAGTTGCTGTAATAGCTGATGTGTATAGTATTGACAGTTGCTGTAATAGCTGATGTGTATAGTATTGACAGTTGCTGTAATAGCTGATGTGTATAGTATTGACAGTTGCTGTAATAGCTGATGTGTATAGTATTGACAGTTGCTGTAATAGCTGATGTGTATAGTATTGACAGTTGCTGTAATAGCTGATGTGTATAGTATTGACAGTTGCTGTAATAGCTGATGTGTACCCTCTGTGTTCTGTTAGACAGGTAACTCTTTATCTACATTATAGCAGGGGGTGTAAAGCCATAACACATACGTTTTTCCAGCAGCAGACTATGATCGATAATGTCAAAAGCCGCACTGAAGTCTAACAAAACAGCCCCCACAATATTTGTATTATCAATTTCGGCCAATCATCAGTCATTTGTGAAAGTGCTGTGCTTGTTGAATGTCCTTCCCTATAAGTGTGCAGAAAGTCTGTTGTCAATTTGTTTACTGTAAAATAGCAATGTAACTTGTCAAACACCATTTTTCCCAAAACTTTACTAAGGGTTGGTAACAGGTTTTAGTCCAGAGAGGCTAGAAAAGTGATCAAGATCTTCAATGAGACCATGCAGGGACCCAGATTGCGGACTTAAGAAATTACGTGAGCCATCGGCATGGATTTCTAATCACTTGATGTTCTGGTTGGATCTAATTTTTATAGCTAGCATTTCATTGCCTATAATAAATATATATGGAGACAATGGACAGCCTTGTTTTACTCCTGTTAAAAGCTGAACACTTTCTGAGAAGTAACCATTATTTACTATTTTACACCTGGGGTTGCTGTATTTATATATAAATTCTAGTCGTACTTTATCAAACTGCTTTTCAAAATCTGCTATGAAGACCTGGCCTGGTATCTTTGACGTTTCATAATGTTCAATTGTTTTAAGTAATTGTTGTATATTATCTCGTCAATGTAAAATAAACCTGTCTGATCAGGATGAACAATATCTGGTAAAACCTTTTTAAGTAGTAGTGGAGTAGTAGTGGAATCAGACCTTCTTGTTGAGACTTAAAAAATTAAATTGATTGGACACGATTTGGAAAGGCACACACCTATCTATACAGTTGACAGTGCATGTCAGAGCAAAGATCAAGCCATGAGGTTGACGGAATTGTCCGTAGAGCTCCAAGACAAGGCACAGATCTGGGGAAGGGTACCAAAACGTTTCAGCAGCATTGAAGGTCCCCAAGAACACAGTGTCCTCCATCATTATTAAATGGAAGAAGTGTTGAACCACCAAGACTCTTCATAGAGTTGGCAGCCCGGCCAAACTAAGCAATCGGGGGAGGAAGGCCTTGGTCAGGTAGGTGACCGAGAACCCGATGGTCACTCTGACAGAGCTCTAGAGTTCCTCTGTGGAGATGGGAGAACCTTCCAGAAGGACAACCATCTCTGCAGCAATCTACCAATTAGGCCTTTATAGTAGAGTGGCCAGATGGAAGTCACTCCTCAGTAAAAGGAACATGACAGCCCACTTGGAGTTTGCCAAAAGGCACCTAAAGACTCTCAGACCATGACCAAGACGTTTCAGACCAGAAACAAGATTCTCTGGTATGATGAAACCAAGATTGAACGCTTTGGCCTGAATGCAAAGCGTCACGTCTGGAGGAAACCTGGCACCATCCCTACGGTGAAGCATGGTGATGGCAGCATCATGCTGTCGGGGTGTCAAGCTTTGGGTTATTGTTAGGGTTATTATGGTTAGGTTACTCTCACCGTGGGGCATTGGGCCAGTTTGTCTGCAGCCACCATCTGGACATTGAGATGCTTGGTCTGAGATTTGCCCCTGGTCTTGATCAGCCTTGATAAAACCTGGACGAGAGGTAGAGAGGAGGAGCAGAAGTGAGGGAGGGTGAAAATAACATACACAATATAACTCATAACTTTAATGTTTCTAAACTTTACTAACCCAGATGTATAGAACCTTTATTAACACAGTGGTTTAGATACTGGACTAACCCAGCTGTATAGAAGCTTTAATAGCCCAGTTGTACGGAACCTTTACTAGCCTCTGTATAGAACCTTTACTAACCCAGCTGTATAGAATCTTTACTAACCCAGCTGTATAGAATCTTTACTAACCCAGCTGTATAGAATCTTTACTAACCCAGCTGTACAGAATCTTTACTAACCCAGCTGTATAGAACCTTTACTAACCCAGCTGTATAGAACATTTACTAACCCAGCTGTATAGAACCTTTACTAACCCAGCTGTATAGAACATTTACTAACCCAGCTATAAAGAACATTTACTAACCCAGTTGTATAGAACCTTTACTAACCCAGCTGTATAGAACCTTTACTAACCCAGCTGTATAGAACCTTTACTAACCCAGCTGTATAGAACCTTTACTAAAACAGCTGTATAGAACATTTACTAACCCAGCTATAAAGAACATTTACTAACCCAGTTGTATAGAACCTTTACTAACCCAGCTGTATAGAACCTTTACTAAACCAGCTGTATAGAACATTTACTAACCCAGTTGTATAGAACCTTTACTAACTCAGCTGTATAGAACATTTACTAACCCAGTTGTATAGAACCTTTACTAACCCAGCTGTATAGAACCTTTACTCACCCAACTGTATAGAACCTTTACTAACCCAGCTGTATAGAATCTTTAGTAAGCCAGCTGTCAGAACTTTTCTAACCCAGCTGCATAGAACCTTTAGTAAGCCAGCTGTCAGAACTTTTCTAACCCAGCTGTATATAACCTTTAGTAAGCCAGCTGTCAGAACTTTTCTAACCCAGCTGTATAGAATCTTTAGTAAGCCAGCTGTGAAAAACCTTTACTAGCCCATTTGTGAGGAACCTTTACTAACCCAGTTGTATAGAACCTTTAGTAAGCCATCTGTCAGAACTTTACTAACCCAGCTTTAAGGAACCGTACCTTGGGGGAGGAGACCTTGATGTAGACCAGGATGGGTGCCAGCGATGTTTTAGACAGCTGAATGGGGTGGTTCACTGTGTCTGCATCCAGAACCACCAGCTGTAGGCTCCGGGCTAGCTCAAAGATCCGCTCCACCTCCCCCTGGATCTGGGCTGCAGTGACATGGAGCAAGGTGGTCACTAAACCCTCCAACAATTAACCTTCCAAACAAACCCTAACCCCTCTAAACAAACCCTGACATATCTAAATGTTACAAGATAAATTATCACATCTACTGTATCCTTTTAAATAGCACAGTGTAGAGCAGAGGAGTGCCTCCCGGGGGGGGGGGGGGTTACATAGAGTTTAAAGGAATGCGTGAAAGGAGAGTCAAACTGTATTTGGTTCTCCCATAAAGAATTAATATTAAGCCTGTTTCTAAGTACAATATTTTATAGCAGTTTTGATCGCTACATTTTAAAAGGCTTTCCAGAGCTTTATTTCTTAACTCCTAAAAATGCAACCACAAACAGAGTTTCTAGCATGGTGAGCATGGTGTGAAACAGCTTCTTAAAGTGGAAACAGCTTCTTAAAGTGGAAACAGCTTCTTAAAGTGGTAATGGCTTCTTAAAAGGACAATGGCTTCTTAAAAGGACAATGGCTTCTTAAAAGGGCAATGGCTTCTTAAAGTGGAAATGGCTTCTTAAAAGGACAATGGCTTCTTAAAAGGACAATGGCTTCTTAAAAGGACAATGGCTTCTTAAAAGGACAATGGCTTCTTAAAAGGAAAATGGCTTCTTAAAAGGACAATGGCTTCTTAAAAGGACAATGGCTTCTTAAAAGGGCAATGGCTTCTTAAAGTGGAAATGGCTTCTTAAAGTGGAAACAGCTTCTTAAAGTGGAAACAGCTTCTTAAAGTGGAAACAGCTTCTTAAAGTGGAAACAGCTTCTTAAAGTGGAAATGGCTTCTTAAAAGGGCAATGGCTTCTTAAAAGGACAATGGCTTCTTAAAAGGACAATGGCTTCTTTAAGGACAATGGCTTCTTAAAAGGACAATGGCTTCTTAAAGGACAATGGCTTCTTAAAGGGACAATGGCTTCTTAAAGTGGAAACAGCTTCTTAAAAGGACAATGGCTTCTTAAAGTGGAAACAGCTTCTTAAAAGGACAATGGCTTCTTAAAGTGGCAATGGCTTCTTAAAAGGACAATGGCTTCTTAAAGTGGAAACAGCTTCTTAAAAGGACAATGGCTTCTTAAAAGGACAATGGCTTCTTAAAAGGACAATGGCTTCTTAAAGTGGAAACAGCTTCTTAAAAGGACAATGGCTTCTTAAAGTGGAAACAGCTTCTTAAAAGGACAATGGCTTCTTAAAGTGGAAACAGCTTCTTAAAAGGACAATGGCTTCTTAAAGTGGCAATGGCTTCTTAAAAGGACAATGGCTTCTTAAAGTGGCAATGGCTTCTTAAAGTGGAAATGGCTTCTTAAAGTGGCAATGGCTTCTTAAAGTGGCAATGGCTTCTTTAAAAGGGCAAATGCTTAAAAAAAAAAAGTAACCTTTATTTAACTAGGCAAGTCAGTAAAGAACAAATTCTTATTTACTATGACGGCCTACACCGGTCAAACCCGGACAACACTGGATTGGAACCAGGTTGTCTGTAGTGAAACCTCTAGCACTGAGATGCAGTGTCTTACACCACTGCGCCACATGGGAGCCCAAGTCTGGCTTCTTAAATTGGCAATGGCTTCTTAAAAGGGCAATGATATGTAATAAAAACAAAACAAAAATCGATTGAATAATTATTATCTGGATATTCTGAAAGCACTTTTATAGATTAAGTATTTTTACTAAATCAGTTGCATGTTAATTAAGGTGTTCAGAGCTAGATTTAAGCCCAAATATGGAAGCAGGAGATTAATGCCTACAATACGAACTGAGTGTCCAAAAAATATAAAGTTGTTATCTAACAGTTTCAGTGCAACTATTTATTTGACAACAGAATGAAATACATTTATCTTAAAAAATATTACATGCTCATTACATCCTCTGCAGGGAGGCCCACTGCCTTAGACGTAGGGTTTCTATAAAGAACAGTCTACTGGTAGACTACAGTTAGGGTTTATATACAGCCCAGTTTACAGGTAGACTAGTGGTAGGGTTGATATACAGCACAGTCTACAAGGAGACTAGTGGTAGGGTTTATATACAGCACAGTCTACAGGTAGACTAGTGGTAGGGTTGATATACAGCACAGTCTACAGGTAGACTAGTGGTAGGGTTTATATACAGCACAGTCTACTGGTAGACTAGTGGTAGGGTTTATATACAGCAAAGTCTACTGCTAGACCACAGGTAGGGTTTATATACAGCACAGTCTACTGGTAGACTAGTGGTAGGGTTAATATACAGCACAGTCTACTGGTAGACTAGTGGTAGGGTTTATATACAGCAAAGTCTACTGCTAGACCACAGGTAGGGTTTATATACAGCACAGTCTACTGGTAGACTAATGGTAGGGTTTATATACAGCACAGTCTACTGGTAGACCACAGGTAGGGTTTATATACAGCACAGTCTATTGGTAGACTAGTGGTAGGGTTTATATACAGCACAGTCTACTGGTAGACTACAGATAGGGTTTATATACAGCACAGTCTACAGGTAGACTAGTGGTAGGGTTTATATACAACACAGTCTACTGGTAGACTAGTGGTAGGGTTTATATACAGCACAGTCTACTGGTAGACGACAGGTAGGGTTTATATACAGCACAGTCTACTGGTAGACTAGTGGTAGGGTTTCTATAAAGCACAGTCTACTGGTAGACTAGTGGTAGGGTTTATATACAGCACAGTCTACTGGTAGACTAGTGGTAGGGTTTATATACAGCACAGTCTACTGGTAGACTAGTGGTAGGGTTGATATACAGCACAGTCTACTGGTAGACCACAGGTAGGGTTTATATACAGCACAGTCTACAGGTAGACTAGTGGTAGGGTTTATAAACAGCATAGTCTACTGGTAGACTAGTGGTAGGGTTTATATACAGCACAGTCTACTGGTAGACTAGTGGTAGGGTTTATATACAGTACAGTCTACAGGTAGACTAGTGGTAGGTTTTATATACAGCACAGTCTACAGGTAGACGACAGGTAGGGTTTATATACAGCACAGTCTACTGGTAGACTAGTGGTAGGGTTTCTATACAGCACAGTCTACTGGTAGACTAGTGGTAGGGTTTCTATACAGCAGAGTCTACTGGTAGACTAGTGGTAGGGTTTATATACAGCACAGTCTACAGGTAGACTAGTGGAAGGGTTTATATACAGCACAGTCTACAGGTAGACTAGTGGTAGGGTTTCTATACAGCACAGTCTACTGGTAGACTAGTGGTAGGGTTTAAATACAGCACAGTCTACTGGTAGACTAGTGGTAGGGTTTCTATACAGCACAGTCTACTGGTAGACTAGTGGTATGGTTTATATATAGCACAGTCTACAGGTAGACTAGTGTTATGGTTTATATATAGCACAGTCTACAGGTAGACTAGTGGTAGGGTTTATATACAGCATAGTCTACTGGTAGACAAGTGGTAGGGTTTATATACAGCACAGTCTACAGGTAGACTAGTGGTAGGGTTTATATACTGCACAGTCTTCAGGTAGACTAGTGGTAGGGTTTATATACAGCACAGTCTACTGGTAGACTAGTGGTAGGGTTTATATACAGTACAGTCTACAGGTAGACTAGTGGTAGGTTTTATATACAGCACAGTCTACAGGTAGACGACAGGTAGGGTTTATATACAGCACAGTCTACTGGTAGACTAGTGGTAGGGTTTCTATACAGCACAGTCTACTGGTAGATTAGTGGTAGGGTTTCTATACAGCAGAGTCTACTGGTAGACTAGTGGTAGGGTTTATATACAGCACAGTCTACAGGTAGACTAGTGGAAGGGTTTATATACAGCACAGTCTACAGGTAGACTAGTGGTAGGGTTTCTATACAGCACAGTCTACTGGTAGACTAGTGGTAGGGTTTAAATACAGCACAGTCTACTGGTAGACTAGTGGTATGGTTTATATATAGCACAGTCTACAGGTAGACTAGTTTTATGGTTTATATATAGCACAGTCTACAGGTAGACTAGTGGTAGGGTTTATATACAGCATAGTCTACTGGTAGACAAGTGGTAGGGTTTATATACAGCACAGTCTACAGGTAGACTAGTGGTAGGGTTTATATACAGCACAGTCTACAGGTAGACTAGTGGTAGGGTTTATATACAGCACAGTCTACAGGTAGACTAGTGGTAGGGTTTATATACAGCACAGTCTTCAGGTAGACTAGTGGTAGGGTTTATATACAGCACAGTCTACTGGTAGACTAGTGGTAGGGTTTATATACAGCACAGGAGATGGTCCCCAGAGGCGAATGAGGCCCTACAGGACTGCTTTGAAACAACAGACTGGGATGTGCTCTGTGAGGCTCATGGGGAGGACATCGATGGACTCACTGACTGCATAACAGACTATATTAATTTTTGTGTAGACAACACTGTACCCACCAGGAAGGTACGCTGTTTCCCAAACAATAAACCCTGGGTCACCAGTGACCTGAAGGCCCTGCTGAATGAGAAGAAGAGGGCCTTCAAGGAGAAGGACAAGGACAAATTGAAATGCGTCCAGAGGGAGCTGAAGTTGCGGATTGCTGAGGGGAAGAGAGTGTATAAGGAAAGGATGGAGGACAAGCTGAGGCAGAGCCAGGTGAGAGAGGTGTGGAAGGGTATGAGAAATATCACTGGCTTCAAAAAGTCAAACAGTGGGCAGACGGAGGGGACCCAGGACAGAGCCAATGAGCTGAACCAATTTTTAAACAGGTTCGATACTGGCCCTGTCCACCTCCCCTCCAGCTCCCCAGACCACACACCCTCACGGCTATCCCACCCCCACTTTGCTCACAGCACCTCTGCTGAGACAATCAGTGACCCCACCTCCGCCCCTGCCCCCCCTGGACTGATCCTCAACACCCCCCTTCCCCCCACCTCCCCACCTGGGCTGGCTTTCACCACCAACCAAGTGAAGAGAGAGCTGGAGAGACTACACCAGTGGAAAGCGGCGGGCCCTGATGGCATCAGCCCAAGGGTGCTGAGGGTCTGTGCTGACCAACTGTGTGGAATACTCCAGCGTCCCTTCAACCTTAGCCTGAGCCTAGAAAGGGTCCCTGTGCTGTGGAAAACATCCTGCCTCGTCCCAGTGCCCAAGAAGGCACACCCCACTGTCCTGAATGACTTCAGACCTGTAGCGCTAACATCCCACATCATGAAGACCCTGGAAAGGTTAGTCCTCGCTCACCTCAGACCCCTGGTGTGTTCATCAATGGACCTCCTGCAGTTTGCATACCAGCGCAACATCGGGGTGGATGATGCAATCATCTACCTTCTGCAGAGGGCCTACTCTCACCTGGACAATGCAGGTTGCACTGTGAGGGTCATGTTTTTTGACTTCTCCAGTGCCTTCAATACCATTCAGCCCCTGCTACTGGGTGAGAAGATGAGGAGGATAAAAGTGGAAGCACCCTTAGTCTCCTGGGTCACGGACTACCTGACCGGTAGGCCACAATTTGTGCGACTACAGAGCTGTGTGTCAGAACGGGCAGTTAGCAACACAGGGGCCCCCCAGGGTACGGTCCTGTCCCCCTTCCTGTTCACCCTCTACACATCAGACTTCAGATATAACTCTGAAACATGCCACCTACAGAAGTTCTCGGATGACTCTGCTATTGTAGGGTGCATCAGGGGTGGGCAGGAGGAGGAGTACAGGAGCACAATCAGTGACTTTGTGTTGTGGTGTGAGCAGAACCACCTTCAGCTCAACATCAGCAAAACTAAGGAGATGGTGGTGGACTTCAGGAGAACCAAGGCACAACTGACTGCAGTCCCTATAAAGGGGATGGATGTGGAAATGGTTGAGTCATACAAGTTCCTGGGTGTCCATATGGACAACAGACTGGAATGGGCTGGTAACACTGAGGCCCTGTACCAAAAGGACCAGAGCCGACTCTACTTTCTGAGGAGGCTCAGGTCCTTCAACGTGTGCAGTAAACTACTGCATACCTTCTACCAGTCTGTGGTGGCCAGTGCCATCTTTTTTGCAGTGGTGTGCTGGGGAGCAAACATCAAAGCCGGTGATGCTTCTCGGGTAAATAAGCTGATCAGGAAGGCTAGCTCTGTCCTGGGGATGAGCCTTGACACTCTAGAGGAGGTGGCGGAGAGACGGATCCTGGCCAAACTGCTGGCCATCATGGACAACGTCACCCACCCTCTGCACGCTATGGTTATGACACAGAGGAGCACTTTCAGTCACAGACTGATCCCACCACGGTGTGCCAGAGAGCGCTACAGGAGGTCCTTCCTGCCGGCGGCTATGAGACTGTATAATGCCTCACCGGGGTGCCGTGCTGTCGGCAACATAGATCTGGAACTGTTGGGGTGCTAGGACCTAGTTTAACAATTATGCATCCATCCGTGAGAAACTCTGGTCCGTCAGCACTCATCCACTCAGGACCTATTTATTCATACAGGTCTGTATATACATACTCATGTACAGTTGTTATATTATATCACATGCAATATTGTAAGTAATTATTGGACGTAGGCATTCACTCAGGAATGCATATTAGTATCCTGCCAGTTGCACCTTTTCTCATTGCTTTTAGTATATCGAATGTGTAATAAGTGCAGTTGTCTGTAATTAAACCCTGCGCACTAAGGACTGTATTTTAAGGGAATTACTATTATTACCCCAAATGATATCATACACACATTTAGCTATTAAAGTATCTCTTCCTGTCATTTACCTGTACAGTTTGTGTAAACATGCAAGTATTCACTTATCTGTAAATATAACTGTATACCTAACTGTGCAGCTAATTTAACCATGCAAAATTTTCACTTACCTGTTAATTTACCCAGTCTGTCTATTAAGTAAACTATTATTACCCTCGCTCATATCATATGCATTTTTAGCTACTGAAGTATTTCTCTGCCATCGACCTGTATAGTTTAGTTAACCATCCAACATCCACCAACGTATAGTGTACATATTCAGCCAACCACCCATACTATGCAATGTCCTTTTATAGCTTTTTTTTTTTTTGCACTCCAGATATCTTGTATTTCTATACTTTTTCATACTGCCGCTCTATGTATCATGTACCGTGTATCTGTCTTTTGTGTACTTTCGTTGTGGCATTTTGCACCTGCCCTGTGTTTTGTTGTAGCTGCTTGACAATGAAATTTCCCCCCCGGGGGATCAATAAAGTACCTATCTATCTATCTATCTATCTATCTATCTATCTATCTATCTATCTATCTATCTATCTATCTATCTATCTATCTATCTATCTATCTATCTATCTATCTATCTATCTATCTATCTATCTATCTATCTATCTATCTATCTATCTATCTATCTATCTATCTATCTATCTATCTATCTATCTATCTATCTATCTATCTATCTATCTATCTATCTATCTATCTATCTATCTATCAGTCTACAGGTAGACTAGTGGTAGGGTTTATATACAGCACAGTATACAGGTAGACTACAGGTAGGGTTTATATACAGCACAGTCTACAGGTAGACTAGTGGTAGGGTTTATATACAGCACAGTCTAGGTAGACTAGTGGAAGGGTTTATATACAGCACAATCAACTTATAGACAAGTGGTAGGGTTTATATACAGCACAGTCTACAGGTAGACTAGTGGTAGGGTTTATATACAGCAAAATCTACTGGTAGACAACAGGTAGGGTTTATATACAGCACAGTCTACAGGTAGACTAGTGGTAGGGTTTATATACAGCACAATCTACTGGTAGACAACAGGTAGGGTTTATATACAGCACAGTCTACTGGTAGACTAGTGGTATGGTTTATATACAGCACAGTCTACCGATAGACTAGTGGTAGGGTTTATATACAGCACAGTGTACAGGTAGACTAGAAGTAGGGTTTATATACAGCACAGTCTACAGGTAGACTAGTGGTAGGGTTTATATACAGCACAGTCTACAGGTAGACTAGTGGTAGGGTTTCTATAAAGCACAGTCTACAGGTAGACTAGTGGTAGGGTTGATATACAGCACAGTCTACAGGTAGACTAGTGGTAGGGTTTATATACAGCACAGTCTACAGGTAGACTAGTGGTAGGGTTTCTATAAAGCACAGTCTACTGGTAGACTACAGGTAGGGTTTATATACAGCACAGTCTACAGTTAGACTAGTGATAGGGTTTATATACAGCACAGTCTACTGGTAGACTAGTGGTAGGGTTTATATACAGCACAGTCTACTGGTAGACTACAGGTAGGGTTTATATACAGCACCGTCTACAGGTAGACTAGTGGTAGGGTTTATATACAGCACAGTCTTCAGGTAGACTAGTGGTAGGGTTTATATACAGCACAGTCTACTGGTAGACTAGTGGTAGGGTTTATATACAGCACAGTCTACAGGTAGACTAGTGGTAGGGTTTATATACAGCACAGTATACAGGTAGACTACAGGTAGGGTTTATATACAGCACAGTCTACAGGTAGACTAGTGGTAGGGTTTATATACAGCACAGTCTAGGTAGACTAGTGGAAGGGTTTATATACAGCACAATCAACTTATAGACAAGTGGTAGGGTTTATATACAGCACAGTCTACAGGTAGACTAGTGGTAGGGTTTATATACAGCAAAATCTACTGGTAGACAACAGGTAGGGTTTATATACAGCACAGTCTACAGGTAGACTAGTGGTAGGGTTTATATACAGCACAATCTACTGGTAGACAACAGGTAGGGTTTATATACAGCACAGTCTACTGGTAGACTAGTGGTATGGTTTATATACAGCACAGTCTACCGATAGACTAGTGGTAGGGTTTATATACAGCACAGTGTACAGGTAGACTAGAAGTAGGGTTTATATACAGCACAGTCTACAGGTAGACTAGTGGTAGGGTTTATATACAGCACAGTCTACAGGTAGACTAGTGGTAGGGTTTCTATAAAGCACAGTCTACAGGTAGACTAGTGGTAGGGTTGATATACAGCACAGTCTACAGGTAGACTAGTGGTAGGGTTTATATACAGCACAGTCTACAGGTAGACTAGTGGTAGGGTTTCTATAAAGCACAGTCTACTGGTAGACTACAGGTAGGGTTTATATACAGCACAGTCTACAGTTAGACTAGTGATAGGGTTTATATACAGCACAGTCTACTGGTAGACTAGTGGTAGGGTTTATATACAGCACAGTCTACTGGTAGACTACAGGTAGGGTTTATATACAGCACCGTCTACAGGTAGACTAGTGGTAGGGTTTATATACAGCACAGTCTTCAGGTAGACTAGTGGTAGGGTTTATATACAGCACAGTCTACTGGTAGACTAGTGGTAGGGTTTATATACAGCACAGTCTACAGGTAGACTAGTGGTAGGGTTTATATACAGCACAGTATACAGGTAGACTACAGGTAGGGTTTATATACAGCACAGTCTACAGGTAGACTAGTGGTAGGGTTTATATACAGCACAGTCTAGGTAGACTAGTGGAAGGGTTTATATACAGCACAATCAACTTATAGACAAGTGGTAGGGTTTATATACAGCACAGTCTACAGGTAGACTAGTGGTAGGGTTTATATACAGCAAAATCTACTGGTAGACAACAGGTAGGGTTTATATACAGCACAGTCTACAGGTAGACTAGTGGTAGGGTTTATATACAGCACAATCTACTGGTAGACAACAGGTAGGGTTTATATACAGCACAGTCTACTGGTAGACTAGTGGTATGGTTTATATACAGCACAGTCTACCGATAGACTAGTGGTAGGGTTTATATACAGCACAGTGTACAGGTAGACTAGTGGTAGGGTTTATATACAGCACAGTCTACAGGTAGACTAGTGGTAGGGTTTATATACAGCACAGTCTACAGGTAGACTAGTGGTAGGGTTTCTATAAAGCACAGTCTACAGGTAGACTAGTGGTAGGGTTGATATACAGCACAGTCTACAGGTAGACTAGTGGTAGGGTTTATATACAGCACAGTCTACAGGTAGACTAGTGGTAGGGTTTCTATAAAGCACAGTCTACTGGTAGACTACAGGTAGGGTTTATATACAGCACAGTCTACAGTTAGACTAGTGATAGGGTTTATATACAGCACAGTCTACTGGTAGACTAGTGGTAGGGTTTATATACAGCACAGTGTACAGGTAGACTAGTGATAGGGTTTATATACAGCACAGTCTACAGGTAAACTACAAGTAGGGTTTATATACAGCACAGTCTACAGGTAGACTAGTGGTAGGGTTTATATACAGCACAGTCTACTGGTAGACTAGTGGTAGGGTTTATATACAGTACAGTCTACTGGTAGACTAGTGGTAGGGTTTATATACAGCACAGTCTACTGGTAGACTACAGGTAGGGTTTATATACAGCACAGTCTACAGGTAGACTAGTGGTAGGGTTTATATACAGCACAATCTACTGGTAGACAAGTGGTAGGGTTTATATACAGCACAGTCTACTGGTAGACTACAGGTAGGGTTTATATACAGCACCGTCTACAGGTAGACTAGTGGTAGGGTTTATATACAGCACAGTCTTCAGGTAGACTAGTGGTAGGGTTTATATACAGCACAGTCTACTGGTAGACTAGTGGTAGGGTTTATATACAGCACAGTCTACAGGTAGACTAGTGGTAGGGTTTATATACAGCACAGTATACAGGTAGACTACAGGTAGGGTTTATATACAGCACAGTCTAGGTAGACTAGTGGAAGGGTTTATATACAGCACAATCAACTTATAGACAAGTGGTAGGGTTTATATACAGCACAGTCTACAGGTAGACTAGTGGTAGGGTTTATATACAGCAAAATCTACTGGTAGACAACCGGTAGGGTTTATATACAGCACAGTCTACAGGTAGACTAGTGGTAGGGTTTATATACAGCACAATCTACTGGTAGACAACAGGTAGGGTTTATATACAGCACAGTCTACTGGTAGACTAGTGGTATGGTTTATATACAGCACAGTCTACCGATAGACTAGTGGTAGGGTTTATATACAGCACAGTGTACAGGTAGACTAGTGGTAGGGTTTATATACAGCACAGTCTACAGGTAGACTAGTGGTAGGGTTTATATACAGCACAGTCTACAGGTAGACTAGTGGTAGGGTTTCTATAAAGCACAGTCTACTGGTAGACTACAGGTAGGGTTTATATACAGCACAGTCTACAGTTAGACTAGTGATAGGGTTTATATACAGCACAGTCTACTGGTAGACTAGTGGTAGGGTTTATA
This sequence comes from Thymallus thymallus, assembly GCA_023634145.1. Lineage (NCBI taxonomy): Eukaryota > Metazoa > Chordata > Actinopteri > Salmoniformes > Salmonidae > Thymallus > Thymallus thymallus. Next base: position 99,466 of record CM042383.1, read on the forward strand.
TACAGCACAGTGTACAGGTAGACTAGTGATAGGGTTTATATACAGCACAGTCTACAGGTAAACTACAAGTAGGGTTTATATACAGCACAGTCTACAGGTAGACTAGTGGTAGGGTTTATATACAGCACAGTCTACTGGTAGACTAGTGGTAGGGTTTATATACAGTACAGTCTACTGGTAGACTAGTGGTAGGGTTTATATACAGCACAGTCTACTGGTAGACTACAAGTAGGGTTTATATACAGCACAGTCTACAGGTAGACTAGTGGTAGGGTTTATATACAGCACAATCTACTGGTAGACAAGTGGTAGGGTTTATATACAGCACAGTCTACTGGTAGACTACAGGTAGGGTTTATATACAGCACCGTCTACAGGTAGACTAGTGGTAGGGTTTATATACAGCACAATCTACTGGTAGACAACAGGTAGGGTTTATATACAGCACAGTCTACTGGTAGACTAGTGGTATGGTTTATATACAGCACAGTCTACCGATAGACTAGTGGTAGGGTTTATATACAGCACAGTCTACAGGTAGACTAGTGGTAGGGTTGATATACAGCACAGTCTACAGGTAGACTAGTGGTAGGGTTTATATACAGCACAGTCTACAGGTAGACTAGTGGTAGGGTTTATATACAGCACAGTCTACAGGTAGACTAGTGGTAGGGTTTATATACAGCACAGTTTACTGGTAGACTAGTGGTAGGGTTTATATACAGCACAGTATACAGGTAGACTAGTGGTAGGGTTTATATACAGCACAGTCTACTGGTAGACTAGTGGAAGGGTTTATATACAGCACAGTCTACTGGTAGACTAGTGGTAGGGTTTATATACAGCACAGTCTACAGGTAGACTAGTGGTAGGGTTTATATACAGCACAGTCTACTGGTAGACAACAGGTAGGGTTTATATACAGCACAGTCTACTGGTAGACTAGTGGTAGGGTTTCACAGGGGCTCTTTGAACAACAGTGAGGGAGAGGGTCAGACACAGACAAGCTAACACTGTTTTATTCATACACCTGGTTACACTATGGTTAATATGTCGTGTAGTATAGTATATTAGTAGTATTGTACATACCAGCAGTATCTGGAAACAGACAGCAAGGAGCAAGACAGAGTAGAGAGAACCAGGTATAGTTAGTCAATATAAACCTTGTCCTGGTTGGGTATAATACATTAGCTCAATATAAACCTTGTCCTGATTGGGTATGATACATTACCTCAATATAAATCTTGCCCTGATTGGGTATGATACATTACCTCAATATAAATCTTGTCCTGATTGGGTATGATACATTACCTCAATATAAACCTTGTCCTGATTGGGTATGATACATTACCTCAATATAAACCTTGTCCTGATTGGGTATAATACATTACCTCAATATAAACCTCGTCCTGATTGGGTATAATACATTACCTCAATAGAAACCCTGTTCTGATTGGGACGTTTCCTCAATAGAAACCCTGTTCTGATTGGGACGTTATCTCAATATAAACCCTGTTCTGATTGGGACGTTACCTCAATAGAAACCCTGTTCTGATTGGGACGTTATCTCAATAGAAACTCTGTTCTGATTGGGACGTTACCTCAATAAAGATCCTCTTCAGATTGAGACATTAACTCAATATAAACCTTGGTTAATGACTGTTGTTAGTTACTGTGGCAAGGTGTGTTATCCCATACCTTACCTAGGTTAGTTAAAAAGTTGGGGTTAGATGGTTAGGGTTAGATGGTTAGGGTTAGAGGGTTAGGCCATATCTTACCTAGGTTAGAGCGTGTGTTTGAGCGGTCCATCAGGGCTTTTTTGTTGGGGTTGTTGAGTATGGACCGCTTCGCTAGAGCGATGTCTGCAGTCACACGTGTTATAGTAATTCTGAGAGAGAGAATGCATAGCCAGGGTGATATTTTATTATTGTTTAGATAAACAATATGTAAATTGTATTTATTGTCATATCCACAGTTGATACAATCTGTAGAACTCACCTCCCTTCAAATCTGTGTTTTAAAAAGTCGAAGAGTGCTTTCTGCATCATGTCTGTTACCTGGGATCCAACAGAAACACCGTTAATCACATGCACAGGATGTTACATTAGATATTCCACCATCACATGTATGTTACATTAGATATTCCACCATCACATGTATGTTACATTAGATACTACATCATCACATGTATGTTACATTAGATACTACATCATCACATGTATGTTACATTAGATACTACATCATCACATGTATGTTACATTAGATACTACATCATCACATGTATGTTACATTAGATACTACATCACATGTATGTTACATTAGATACTACATCATCACATGTATGTTACATTAGATACTACATCATCACATGTATGTTACATTAGATACTACATCATCACATGTATGTTACATTAGATACTACATCATCACATGTATGTTACATTAGATACTACATCACATGTATGTTACATTAGATACTACATCATCACATGTATGTTACATTAGATACTACATCATCACATGTATGTTACATTAGATACTACATCATCACATGTATGTTACATTAGATACTACATCACATGTATGTTACATTAGATACTACATCACATGTATGTTACATTAGATACTCCTACATCACATGTATGTTACATTAGATACTACATCACATGTATGTTAAATTAGATGCTCCTCCATCACATGTATATTTTTTGTGGTAATGTTAACAAACACGCCCCCATAAAGAAAATGAGAATTAAAAACGGGTTCAGCCCCTGGTTTGATCGTGATCTGGCAGAGTTACTCCACCTCAAGAATTCCATTTGGCAAAAGGTTCGGCACACGCTGACTCAGGCTGACTGGCTCTCGTTCAGGCAAATGAGAAATAAGGCTATCCGGAAGACCAAAGTTAGTTACTTTAAGGAGCAGTTCACTCTCTGAGGGACTAACCCCAAGAAGTTCTGGAAAACGGTTAAAGACCTCACAGCTGCTCATGCCCCTTAAAGATGATGATGTGGTTGTTACTGACAAGAAGCACATGGCGGAGCTCTTTAATCAACACTTCATTAAGTCAGGATTCCTATTTGACTCAGCCATGCCTCCTTGCCCGTCCAACATGCTTCTCCCTCTTTTTCCCCTGCCCCGTTACAAAGGTTCTCCCTGCAGGCAGTCACTGAGTCTGAGGTTCTAAAGGAGCTCCTTAAACTTGACCCCCAAAAAACATCTGGGTCAGATGGTTTAGACCCTTTCTTCTTTAAGGTTGCTGCCCCTATCATCGCCAAGCCTATCTCTGACAATTTCAACCTGTCTCTCCTCTCTGGGGAGGTTCCCATTGCTTGAAAGGCAGCCACTGTGTGGGGGAGATGAAGCTGATCCTAACTGTTATAGGCAAATTTCTATTTTGCCCTGTTTATTAAAAGCTTTGGAAAAACTTAATCAACAGACTTTCTTGATGTCTATATTATTCTCTCTGGTATGCAATCTGGTTGTGGGCCGGCTAAGGATTATTGGTGTCTCTGAGGGGTCTTTGGCCTGGTTTGCTAACTGCCTCTCTCAAAGAGTGCAGTGTATAAAGTCAGAAAATCTGATGTCTTAGCCACTGCCCGTCACCAAGGGTGTACCCCAAGGCTCTATCCTAGGCCCCACGCATTTCTCAATTTGCATAAACAACATAGCTCAGGCAGTAGAAAGCACTCTCATCCATTTATATGCAGATGATACAGTCTTACACTCAGCTGGCCCCTCCCCAGATTTTGTGTTAAACGCTCTACAACAAAGCTTTTTTTAGTGTCCAATAAGCTTTCTCTGCCCTTAACCTTGTTCTGAACACCTCCAAAAGAAAGGTCATGTGGTTTGGTAAGAAGAATGCCCCTCTCCCCACCGGTGTGATTACAGTCGTATGCAAAAGTTTGGGCACCCCTGACAATTTCCATGATTTCCATTTATAAATAATTGGGTGTTTGGATCAGCAATTTCATTTTGATCTATCAAATAACTGATGGACACAGTAATATTTCAGTAGTGAAATTAGGTTTATTTGGTTAACAGAAAATGTGCAATATGCATCAAAACGAAATTAGACAGGTGCATAAATTTGGGCACCCCAACAGAAAAATCACATCAATATTTAGTAGAGCCTCCTTTTGCTAAAATAACAGCCTCTAGACGCTTCCTATAGCCTCTAATGAGTGTCTGGATTCTGGATGAAGGTATCGTGGACCATTCCTCCTTACAAAACATCTCCAGTTCAGTTAGGTTTGATGGTTGCCGAGCATGTACAGCCCACAGATTCTCAATGATATTCAGGTCTGGGGACTGGGATGGCCATTCCAGAACATTGTACTTGTTCCTCTGCATAAATGCCCGGGTAGATTTTGAGCAGTGTTTTGGGTCGTTGTCTTGTTTAAATATTCAGCCCCTGCGTAACTTCAACTTTGTGACTGATTCTTCAACATTATTCCCAAGAATCTGCTGATATTGAGTGGAATCCATGCAACCCTCAACGTTAACAAGATTCCCAGTACTGGCACTGGCCACACAGCCCCACAGCATGATGGAACCCCCACCAAATTTTACTGTGGGAAGCAAGTGTTTTTCTTGGAACGCTGTGTTCTTTTGCCGCCGTGCATAACGCCCCTTGTTATGACCAAATAACTCAATCTTTGTTTCATCAGCCCACAGCACCTTATTCCAAAATGAAGCTGGCTTGTCCAAATGTGCGTTTGTGGCGTGTGTGGTATAAAAGGCTTTCCCGTACAGCTTCTCCTTGTGCAAAGTGCGCTGAATTGTTGAACGATGCACAGTGACACCATCTGCAGCAAGATGATGTTGTAGGTCTTTGGAGGTGGTCTGTGGGCTGTTTTTGACCGTTCTCACCATCCTTCGCCTTTGCCTCTCCGGTATTTTACTTGGCCTGCCATTTCTGGCCTTAACAAGAACTGTGCCTGTGGTCTTCCATTTCCTCACTATGTTCCTCACAGTGGACACTGACAGCTTACATCTCTGCGATAGCTTTTTGTAGCCTTCCCATAAACCATAATGTAAAACAATCTTGGTTTTCAGGTCATTTGAGAGTTGTTTTGAGGCCCCCATGTTGCCACTCTTCAGAGGAGAGTCAAAGAGAACAACAACTTGCAATTGGCCACCTTAAATACCTTTTCTCATGATTGGATGCACTTGTCTATGAAGTTCAAGGCTTAATGAGCTCACCAAACCAATTGTGTGTTCCAATTAATCAGTGCTAGTAGTTACAGGTATTCAAATCAACAGAATGACAAGGGTGCCCAAATTTTTGCATAGCCTATTTTTCACATCTGATTTAATTTCATACAACTTAATATTGCTACACTAAAAATCTTTGTCTGGACAATACCCCAGTACTCAGCTTTTATTAGAAAATGAATGGCATGCCACTGTGATAATTTTCTGTGACGACAGAGTAAATTATTATGCAGTCTCAGAGGGGTGACCAAACTTTTGCATACGACTGTACTATCTCTGAGGGTTTAGAGCTGTCACGGTGCGTAGTATATAAGGGACGATATACAGAGCGCTGGTGAAGTGCCATCCTTTTTATTTCGGAGATGTACTCACGAAGCACGAAAATAATAAAGGAGAGTGAAACAAACAAAAACACAGTGACTTACTTTGCTTTCTGAATACACGGCAGACAAGCAGGAACAATGATCCACACACAGGTGGATTTGTGCAGCTCCTAAATACTATCCCCAATCAGTGTGTGAGAGCTTGGTTGTGTGCCTCTCTCCTCCCCTAGGTGGGAGTAAGAGGCCTTACCACAACCAAGCCCTCACAGTACCCCCCCCCTAAGGTGCGGACTCCCGATCGCACACCAATACACCCCCCTCTCCTGAAAGAAAAAATTGTCCAAAAAACTAGGGGGGACATGGCGGGGTACTGAGGTGGTTGCTGGTGGGGGCTCCGGTTCCGGTTCCGGGCGTGGCACAGGCTGTGAGAGTAGCTTCCCTCCTACCTCTCCGTTGCACGCCCGGTCCGGTCCGGTCCGGACCCCGGCGCGATGGTTCCGCCCTCAGTACTCCCGCCATCCACCAAGTCCTGTCTGGACCCTGGTGTGGGAGCCCTCGACCCTGGAGAGGGGCTGACAACCGGCCCCGGACTGGGCACCGGTGGAGCGGACTGCTCCGGCACTGGAGCGACGCAGACGACCGGCCCCGGACTGGGCACCGGTGGAGCGGACTGCTCCGCCACTGGAGCGACGTGGACGACGGCCCCGGACTGGGCACCGGTGGAGCGGACTGCTCCGGCACTGGAGCGACGCAGATGACCGGCCCCGGACTGGGCACCGGTGGAGCGGACTGCTCCGCCACTGGAGCGACGTAGACGACCGGCCCCGGACTGGGCACCGGTGGAGCGGACTGCTCCGGCACTGGAGCGACGTAGACGACCGGCCCCGGACTGGGCACCGGTGGAGCGGACTGCTCCTTCACTGGAGCGACGTCGACGACCGGCCCCGGACTGGGCACCGGTGGAGCGGACTGCTCCGGCACTGGAGCGACGCAGATGACCGGCCCCGGACTGGGCACCGGTGGAGCAGACCGCTCTGGCGCTGTAGCAGAGCAGACTGCTGGACCCGGATGTGGCTCTGGTGGAGGTTCAGGGCTGCTCACCTTCACCTGAGGTCCCGGGCTGCTGACCTTCCCCGGAGGTCTCGGGCTGCTGACCTTCCCCGGAGGTCTCGGGCTGCTGACCTTCTCCGGAGGTCTCGGGCTGCTGACCTTCACCGGAGGCCCTCGGGCTGCTCACCTTCACCGGGGCCCTCGGGCTGCTGACCTTCTCCGGAGGCCTCGGGCTGCTGACCTTCTCCGGAGGTCTCGGGCTGCTGACCTTCTCCGGAGGTCTCGGGCTGCTGACCTTCACCGGAGGCCTCGGGGTGCTGACCTTCACAGGAGGCCTCGGGCTGCTGACCTTCACAGGAGGCCTCGGGCTGCTGACCTTCTCCGGAGGTCTCGGGCTGCTGACCCTCTCCGGAGGTCTCGGGCTGCTGACCTTCACAGGAGGCCTCAGGCTGCTGACCTTCACAGGAGACCTCGGGCTGCTGACCGTCACAGGAGGCCTCGGGCTGCTGACCTTCTCCGGAGACCTCGGACAGCTAACCCTCACCGGAGGTCTCGGGCTGCTGACCTTCACCGGAGACCTCGGGCTGGACGCCGTGCCCACCCTGGGCACCGACGCAGAGATGGTTTCCAGCCCTCTGGTTGGGCTGGCTGTCGGCCCCAGACTGGGCACCGACGCGCTATGGAGCTCCTGCTCCACAGCGGAACTGAACGTCGTGCCCACCCTGGGCACCGACGCGGAGATGGTTTCCAGCCCTGTGGTTGGGCTGGCTGTCGGCCCCAGACTGGGCACCGACGCGCTATGGAGCTCCTGCTCCACAGCGGGACTGAACGTCGTGCCCACCCAGGGCACCGACGCAGAGATGGTTTCCAGCCCTCTGGTGGGGCTGGCTGTCGGCCCCAGACTGGGCACCGACATGCTATGGAGCTCCTGCTCCACAGCGGGGCTGAACGTCGTGCCCACCCTGGGCACCGACGCAGAGATGGTTTCCAGCCCTGTGGTTGGGCTGGCTGTCGGCCCCAGACTGGGCACCGACACGCTATGGAGCTCCTGCTCCACAGCGGGGCTGAACGTCGTGCCCACCCTGGGCACCGACGCAGAGATGGTCTCCAACCACAGAGCTGCGCTGACAACCGTCGCTGTAGCCTCCGTGCGAGGAGTAGGCACGGGGCGTACTGGACTGGGGGAACGCACCACTGGTCTGATGCGAGGCGCAGGTACGGGCCGTACCGGGCTGGGGAAACGCACCGTTGTGTTGGTGCGTTTAGCTGGCACGGGTCGCACCGGGCTGGAGACACGCACCATAGGGCTGGTGCGCGGAGCAGGCGCGGGCCGTACCGGGCTGGGGAAACGCACCGTTGGATTGGTGCGTTTAGCTGGTACGGTTCGCACCGGGCTAATGTTGCGCACCGATGGTTTGGTGCGCTGAGTCGGTCTCCTCTTCCTCCGACCCTGGACCGGCGCTGGAGGCACCGGACTGGGAACTGGCGCTGGAGCACGACTGTCCCTGTCGTCTCTACTCCACCGCCAATCCCCATCCTGTGAGGGTCCCTCCGGGAACCCCCACGAGTGAGGGAACAGAAGCACATCGTCGTCGTCTTCCTCCGACTCCTCTCTGTACTCCTGCTCCCACGGCTGTAGGGGCTCCTCCTGGAACCCCCACGAGTGCAGTGGTCGGGGCTCTTCTCCTTCGATCCCCGACCACCCCCATAGCCCCCCCCCAAAATCAGTTTGGGGGTTTTTCTGGGCTCCAGGCTGGTCCTCAACTTTAGCCCGGTGACGTTTTCCCCGTCTACGGCGCCTCTGCTGCTCCGGACCCCAGCCTTCCTCCACCGAGCGATAGTAAGAGTGTTCCTCCTCGGTAATTTTCCCCATACCGAGGAGGATATCTCCTAATGTAATCCCCCGTTGCGTCCCAGGGTGGTGGATCATTCTGTCACGGTGCGTAGTATATAAGGGACGATATACAGAGCGCTGGTGAAGTGTCATCCTTTTTATTTCGGAGATGTACTCACGAAGCACGAAAATAATAAAGGAGAGTGAAACAAACAAAAACACAGTGACTTACTTTGCTTTCTGAATACACGGCAGACAAGCAGGAACAATGATCCACACACAGGTGGATTTGTGCAGCTCCTAAATACTATCCCCAATCAGTTTGTGAGGACTTGGTTGTGTGCCTCTCTCCTCCCCTAGGTGGGAGTAAGAGGCCTTACCACAACCAAGCCCTCACAAGAGCTTGAGGTAGTCATCTCATACAAGTACTTGGGAATTCACTGTCCTTCTCTCAGAACAAATCAAAGCTGCAGGCTAAAGTTAAATCTAGACTTGGTTTCCTCTATCGTAATATCTCCCCAGCTGCCAAACTAACCCTGATTCAGATGACCATCCTACCCATGCTAGATTACGGAGACATCATTTATAGATCGGCAGGTAAGGGTGTTCTAGAGCGGCTAGATGTTCTTTACCATTCGGCCATCAGATTTGCCCCCAATGCTCCTTATAGGACACATCACTGCACTCTATACTCCTCTATAAAACTCTCTTAGGCCTTACCCCCCCCCCCCCCCCGTACAGTCAATAACAATAGAAAATCTATGTACAGTGTGTGCAAATGTAGTTATATTAGGAAGGTAGGGCAATAAATAGGCCATAGTGGCGAAATAATTACAAATTAGCATCAACACTGGACTGATAGATATGCAGATGATATGCAAATAGAGATACTATAAAAATAATAAATATTGGGATGAGGTAGTAGGGTGGGCTATTTACAGGTGCAGTGATCTGAAAGCTGATGCTTAAAATTATTGAGGGAGATAGTAGTCTCCAGCTTCAATGATTTCTGCAATTCGTTCCAGTCATTGGCAGCAGAGAACTGGAAGGAATGGCGGCCAAAGCAGGTGTTGGCTTTGGGGAAGACCAGTGAAATATACCTGCTGGAGCGCATGCTACGGGTGGGTGTTGCTATGGTGACCAGCGAGCTGAGATAAGGCGAGGATTTACCTAGTAAAGACTTATAGATGACCTGGAGCCAGTGGGTTTGGCGAAAATATGCAGTGAGGGCCAGCCAACGAGAGTGTACAGGTTGCAGTGGTGGGTAGTATATGGGGCTTTGGTAACAACACGGATGGCACTGTGATAGACTACATCCAATTTGCTGAGTAGTGTTGGAGGCTATTTTGCCGAAGTCAAGGATCGGTAGGATAGTCCGTTTTACAAGGGCATGTTTGGCAGCATGAGTGAAGGAGGCTTTGTTGCGAAATAGGAAGCCAATTCTAGATTTAATTTTGGATTGGAGATGCTTAATGTGAGTCTGGAAGGAGAGTTTACAGACTAACCAGACGCCTAGGTATTTGTAGGTGTCCACGTATTCTAAGTCGGACCCGTTGAGAGTAGTGATGATAGTCTGTCTTTTATCGATGGCGGTTATGATATCGTTTAGTACCTTGAGAGTGGCTGAGGTGCACCCATGACCAGCTCGGAAACCAGATTGCATCGCAGAGAAGGTACGGTGGGATTCGAAATGTTCAAGTGATCTGTTTGTTAACTTGGCTTTCAAAGACTTTAGAAAGGCATGGCAGGATGGATATAGGTCTGTAACAATTTGGGTCTAGAGTGTCTCCCCCTATGAAGAGGGGGATGACCGCAGCAGCTTTCCAATCTCTAGGGATCTCTGACGATACGAAAGAGTTTGAACAGGCTAGTAATAGGGGTTGCAACAATTGCAGCTCTTTCAAAACATCAGCTATCTGGATTTGGGTGAAGGAGAAGCGGGGGGGTCTTGGGCAAGTTGCTGCGGGAGGTGCAGAGCTGTTGGCCGGGGTAGGGGTAGCCAGGTGGAAAGCATGGCCAGCCGTAGCAAAATGCTTATCGTAGATTTATCGGTGGTGACAGTGTTTCATAGCCTCAGTGCAGTGGGCAGCTGGGAGGAGGTGTTCTTATTCTCCATGGACTTTACAGTGTCCCAGAACTTTTTGGAATTAGTTTTTAATTAATTTCTGTTTGAAAAAAGCTAGTCTTTGCTTTTCTAACTGACTGTGTATATTGGTTCCTGACTTCCCTGAAAAGTTGCTTATCGCGGGGGCTATTCGATGCCAATGCAGTATGCCACAGGATGTTTTTGTGCTGGTCAAGGGCAGTCAAGTCTGGAGTGAACCAAGGGCTATATCTGTTCTTAGTTATACATTTTTTGAATGGGGCATGCTTTTTTAGGATGGTGAGGAAAGCACTTTTAAAGATTAACCAGGCATCCTCTACTGACGGGATGAGGTCAATATCCTTCCAGGATACCCGGGCCAGATTGATTAGAAAGACCTGCTCACTGAAGTGTTTTAGGGAGCGTTTGACAGTGATAAGGGGTGGTCGTTTGACCACAGACCCATTATGGACACAGGCAATGAGATCCTGGTTGAAAACATAGGTGGTGTATTTGGAGGGCAAGTTAGAGATGATATCTATGATGGTGCCCATGTTTACGGATTTAGGGTTGTACCTGGTGGGTTCCTTGATAATTTGTAAGATTGAGGGCATCTATCTTAGATTGAAGGACGGCCGGGGTGTTAAGCATATCCCAGTTAAAATCACCTAACAGTACGAACTCTGCCCCCCATCTATCATCAATCTATTCACATATGGAGTCCAGGGAACAGCTGGGGGCTGAGGGGGGTCTGTAACAAGAAACTTATTTCTGGAAAGGTGTATTTTTAAAAGTAGAAGCTCAAACTGTTTGGGCACAGACCTGGACAGTATGACAGAACTCTGCAGGTTCTCTCTGCAGTAGATTGCGACTCTGCCTCCTTTGGCAGTTCTATCTTGATGGGAAATGTTGTAGTTGGGGATGGAAATGTCAGAATTTTTGGTGGCCTTCCTAAGCCAGGATTCAGACACAGCTAGGACATCAGGGTTGGTGGAATGTGCTAAAGCAGTGAATGAATCAAACTTAGGAAGGAGGCTTCTGATATTAACATGCATGAAACCAAGGCTTTTACGGTTACAGAAGTCAACAAATGAGAGTGCCTGGGGAATAGGTGTAGTACTGGGGGCTACAGGGCCTGGGTTTACCTCAAAATCACCAGAGGAACAGAGGAGGAGTAGGATAAGGGTACGGCTAAAGGCTTTAAGAACTGGTCTTCTAGTGCGTTGGGGGGGGACAAAGGAGCTATCTGAGGCATGTTGATCAGGACTGGGGGCTCTACAGTGAAATAGAACAATAAGAACTAACCTAAACAACAACAGACAAGACATATTGAAATAAGATAGAGGCATAAAACAATCACAGGAGTTAATCAAGAGAGCTAAGACAACAACGGGTAAAAGGCGATGAATGGACAGAGAGGGTCAGTTAGGGAGAATGTTGTGCTACACACAGGACCTGAGTTCGAGGCTGAGGCTTAACAGATGAACAGAATGAGGTACCGTGTAACGGAACAGTCCAGCAGGCATCAGCTGTGTAGCCCAGTGATCATAAGGTCAGATGAGCAGCAAGAGGTGAGCCAGGGAGCACTAGGCGAGCGGGAGTCATGGCGTTCAGAATGATAGTGGGCCAGGGCTAGCAGATGGATCATTTGGCTACGTCGCAACGGAAAAGCCTGTTGAAACCACGTCGGACGATTACGTCGGCAGACCAGTCATGATGGATCAGCGGGACTCCGTGTCGACAGTAGAAGGTCCAGGCCGGTTGACAAGGTGCTGTAGCCCGCGAATTAGCTAGTACACGTCGGCTAGCCGGGAGATGGCTAGCTCAAGGCTAACTGGTGCCTGCTTCTGGACAGTAGTGTTATCCAACAACAGCCACTCGGTTGCAGCTAGATAGCTGCGATGATCTGGTGTAATGGTCCAGTGATTTCGGCAGAAATCCGGTGATGTGGAAGAGAAATCAATCCGATATGCGCAGGGTTGGAAGCGCACTGTGTAGACTGGCCGATATTGTCCGAACTAAAGCTGGCTGGTGCAGGCAAGGGCAGTGGTGAGGACCGCTAGTATGCAGGTTAGCTAGCAGGCTATCTTCTCTCGGAGGTTCAGTTAAATGAGGAAGAAATAAAGAAAATAGTAGATCCATTCCACGTTGGGTGAGGCGGGTTGCAGGAAAAGTATATGAAGAATAAGAAAAATATACGGAAAGACAGACTAATTGGACTATTTACACGGGACATGAGACACGTCCGCACTGTTACGCCATCTTGGACTCTTGTCCACCTTCTTGCCCTTTGTGCTGTTGTCTGTGCCCAATAATGTTTGTACCATGTTTTGTCCTGCTACCATATTGTGTTGCTACCATGTTGTTGTCATGTTGTGTTGCTACCATGCTGTGTTGTCATGTGTTGCTGCCTTGCTATGTTGTTGTCTTAGGTCTCTCTTTATGTAGTGTTGTGTTGTCTCTCTTGTCGTGATGTGTTTTGTCTTATATATTTATTTAATTTATTTATATTTTTAATCCCAGCCCCCGTCCCTGCAGGAGGCCTTTTGGTAGGCTGTCATTGTAAATAAGAATCTGTTCTTAACTGACTTGCCTTGTTAAATAAATAAAATAAAGAGGAAGCTTCTCACTGTAACCAGTGCCTGTAATCTGGTTCAGGTATTTCATCAATCTACCAGCGTGTTTACAAACATTACTGGAACAATATCATCCACATGTATACTAATACTGTAGAACTTAGTGATCACAGTATAGTGGATATATGCAGGAAAGACAAAGTTCCAAACGCTGGGCCTAAAATAGTGTATAAGAGATCATAGAAAAGATTTAGCTGTGACTCTTATGTGGATGATGTTAAAATATGTGTTGGTCTGATTAATAAGGCGCTGCACTTTATGAATTTATGAAATTGCTTCTTCCAATTATTGATGAACATGTACCTGTTAAGAAACTGACTGTTAGAACTGTTAAGGCTCCATGGATTGATGAGGAATTGAAAAACTGTATGTTTGAAAGAGATGAGGCAAAAGGAGTGACTGATAAGTCTGGCTGTACATCTGACTGGCTGACTTCCTGCACACTGAGAAATGATGTGACTAAACTCAAAAACAAGAAGAAGAAACGGTATTATGAAGCCAAGATCAATTATATAAAGAATGATGGGAAAAAAAACGTTAGAGTACTTTAAATTAAATCTTTCATTGAATCAGATGGCTTATTCATCACAAAACCATTTTATTTTGCCAATTATTTTAATGATTACTTCTTTTTGTGGGCAAACTGACAACAACAGACAGTGTTCAAACTCATGGCTACAGACAACAATAGACAAACAGTGTTCAAACTCATGGCTACAGACAACAACAGACAAACAGTGTTCAAACTCATGGCTACAGACAAAAATAGACAGACAGTGTTCATGTACATATCTACCTCAAATACCTTATTATTATCTATCCTGATGCCTAGTCACTTTACCCTGCCTTCATGTACATATCTACCTCAAATACCTTATTATTATCTATCCTGATGACTAGTCACTTTACCCTGCCTTCATGTACATATCTACCTCAAATACCTTATTATTATCTATCCTGATGACTAGTCACTTTACCCTGCCTTCATGTACATATCTACCTCAAATACCTTATTATTATCTATCCTGATGACTATTGACTTTACCCTGCCTTCATGTACATATCTACCTCAAATACCTTGTACCTCTGCACATTGATCTGGTACTGGTACTCCCTGTATATAGCTCAATTTTTGTGTATTTTATTTTAACTCTGCATTGTTGGGAATGGTTCGGAAGCAAGCATTTCAATGTAAAGTCTACACCAGTTGTATTCGGCGCATGTAATAAAAAAAATAGATTTGTTTTGAAACAAACGTTTCGATCCTGCAAGGATCTTGGTCAATGTGTGTAGGGGCCACTTACCTCTAAGCCCTTCAGTGAGGGCCCCATCAGCACCACAGGCCGCATGGTAGGAACCACGTCATAGGCTGCCACCTGCTCCCCCTACACCAATCACAACACAGAAAATAGTAAGTAACCAACCAGATACAGTAAGAGGAAACCAACGCAGCCTCAGAATTGGCCCATGATTCGGCGCCCTCACAGAGATGCAAACTTATGAGTTTAAAATCTAGATGATTGTGGACTACAGGAAAAGGAGGACCGGGCACGCCCCCATTCTCATCAACAGGGCTGTAGGTTGAGAGCTTCAAGTTCCTTGGTGTCCACATCACCAACAAACTATCATGGTCCAAACACACCAAGACAGTCGTGAAGAGAGCACAACAAAGCCTATTCCCCCTCAGGAGACTGAAAAGATTTGGCATGGGTCCTCAGATCCTCGAAGTTATACAGTTGCACCATCGAGAGCATTCTGACTGATTGCATCACCGCTACAGCGGGTAGTGCGTACGGCCTAGTACATCACTGTGGCCAAGCTTCCTGACATCCAGGACCTCAATACCAGGTGGTGTCAAAGGAAGGCCATACAAATTACCAAAGACTCCAGTCGCCCAAGTCATAGACTGTTCTCTCTGCTACCGAATGGCAAACGGTACCGGAGCACCAAGTCTAGGTCCAAAAGGCTTCTTAACAGCTTCTACCCCCAAGCCATAAGACTGCTGAACAGCTAATTACATGTACATATTACCTCATTTACCTTGACTAACCTGTACCACCCGCACATATTTACCACTGTTTTGGTACCATGAGTCAGGTCCTAACACGCGTCACTACGATGAGTCAGGTCCTAACACGCGTCACTACGATGAGTCAGGTCCTAACACGCGTCACTACGATGAGTCAGGTCCTAACACGCGTCACTACGATGAGTCAGGTCCTAACACGCGTCACTACGATGAGTCAGGTCCTAACACGCGTCACTACGATGAGTCAGGTCCTAACACGCGTCACTACGATGAGTCAGGTCACAGAAGAGGCATTTTAATGTTGTGTTTTTTTAATCAAAATGCATTTTGGGGCAGAAATGCCTTCTGGAACATATGAACTTTCATGTGCCTTAATAACAAACGTGTCTGACATCTGTAAATATTAATACATTTATTAAATGATGAGCCTAATTGGTTTAGCCACGGAAAAACAGGAACCTTCCCGCTAGCCTTGATTTGCTGAGATAATTAATGGGCTGGACATGCCGATAAATGAGTTCGGATTGGTCTGCCATTTGGCACTTGTCTATAACATGAGCTGCTCTGACTCTGAAAATGAATCAGACGAACACAGAAGGATGTTGTATAAAACACCAGTCTCCGGATTACATCTTCAAACTAAGGGCAACCATGGCATTGGTGACAGAGAGGGAGAAAGATTTGATGATTCTTATGGCATTACACACAGTCAGTGTGACTTGACACAACGGGCCTAGCAAGCTGTACAAACCAAACAGAAAAGACACAGAACTTCTTAGTTAATGAAAGGGGTTGCAGTCTGCCGTGAAGCACTCATCCATGTATACGGGTAAGAGTCTAGCTACATTTTCAGATATTATACGTCTCTAATGTTGTCAAAGTTGTTTTCATTGTACGTTAAAGCATACTTGTTAGCTAGCTAACGTTAGCTGGCTGGCTTGCTAGCTAACATTACATGTATGATCTGTGTAGTAATAGTAGTTACCAGGACACCATCCAAGACACAAACACTTTGGATAATACAATAGTATTACCAGGACACAAACACTTTGGATAATACAATAGTATTACAAGGACACAAACACTTTGGATAATACAATAGTATTACCAGGACACAAACACTTTGGATAATACAATAGTATTACCAGGACACAAACACTTTGGATAATACAATAGTATTACCAGGACACAAACACTTTGGATAATACAATAGTATTACCAGGACACAAACACTTGCGCCTTGGTCTGTGTATGCACCTTCTCGTGGCTGATAGATAGATAGATAGATAGATAGATAGATAGATAGATAGATAGATAGACAGACAGACAGACAGACAGACAGACAGACAGACAGACAGACAGACAGACAGACAGACAGACAGACAGACAGACAGACAGACAGACAGACAGACAGACAGACAGACAGACAGACAGACAGACAGACAGACAGACAGACAGACAGATAGATAGATAGATCTCACAGTGAAATGCTTACTAACAAGCCCTTAACCAACAATACAACAGGTGTAGACCTTACAGTGAAATGCTTACTAACAAGACCTTAACCAACAATACAACAGGTGTAGACCTTACAGTGAAATGCTTACTTACAAGCCCTTAACCAACAATACAACAGATGTAGACCTTACAGTGAAATGCTTACTAACAAGCCCTTAACCAACAATGTATTTAAAAAATAATAAAAATTAACACAATAAAATAAACAATAACGAGGCTATATACAGGATGTACCGGTACTGAGTCATCCAAGGGTACAAGGTAGTTGAGGTAATTGAGGTAATATGTACAGTGGGGAGAACAAGTATTTGATACACTGCCGATTTTGCAGGTTTTCCTACTTACAAAGCATGTAGAAGTCTGTAATTTTTATCATAGGTACTCTTCAGCTGTGAGTGACGAAATCTAAAACAAAAATCCAGAAAATCACATTGTATGATTTTTAAATAATTAATTTGCATTTTATTGCATGACATAAGTATTTGATACATCAGAAAAGCAGAACTTAATATTTGGTAGAGAAACCTTTGTTTGCAATTACAGAGATCATACGTTTCCTGTAGTTCTTGACCAGGTTTGCACACACTGCAGCAGGGATTTTGGCCCACTTTTGGTCCATCCAGATCCTTCAGGTTTCGGGGCTGTCGCTGGGCAATACGGACTTTCAGCTCCCTCCAAAGATTTTCTATTGGGTTCAGGTCTGGAGACTGGCTAGGCCACTCCAGGACCTTGAGATGCTTCTTACGGAGCCACTCCTTAGTTGCCCTGGCTGTGTGTTTCGGGTTGTTGTCATGCTGGAAGACCCAGCCACGACCCATCTTCAATGCTCTTACTGAGGGAAGGAGGTTGTTGGCCAAGATCTCGCGATACATGGCCCCATCCATCCTCCCCTCAATACAGTGCAGTCGTCCTGTCCCCTTTGCAGAAAAGCATCCCCAAAGAATGATGTTTCCACCTCCATGCTTCACGGTTGGGATGGTGTTCTTGGGGTTGTACTCATCCTTCTTCTTCCTCCAAACACGGCGAGTGGAGTTTAGACCAAAAAGCTCTATTTTTGTCTCATCAGACCACATGACCTTCTCCCATTCCTCCTCTGGATCATCCAGATGGTCATTGGCAAACTTCAGACGGGCCTGGACATGCGCTGGCTTGAGCAGGGGGACCTTGCGTGCGCTGCAGGATTTTAATCCATGACGGCGTAGTGTGTTACTAATGGTTTTCTTTGAGACTGTGGTCCCAGCTCTCTTCAGGTCATTGACCAGGTCCTGCCGTGTAGTTCTGGGCTGATCCCTCACCTTCCTCATGATCATTGATGCCCCACGAGGTGAGATCTTGCATGGTGCCCCAGACCAAGGGAGATTGACCGTCATCTTGAACTTCTTCCATTTTCTAATAATTGCGGCAACAGTTGTTGCCTTCTCACCAAGCTGCTTGCCTATTGTCCTGTAGCCCATCCCAGCCTTGATGTTAGCGCGACAGGTCTGAAGTCATTCAGGACAGTGTGGTGTGCCTTCTTGGGATCTGGGACGAGGCAGGATGTTTTCCACAGCACAGGGACCCTTTCTAGGCTCAGACTAAGGTTGAAGGGACGCTGGAGTATTCCACACAGTTGGTCAGCACAGACCCTAAGCACCCTTGGGCTGATGCCATCAGGGCCCGCCGCTTTCCACTGATGTAGTCTCTCCAGCTCTCTCTTCACTTGGTTGGTGGTGAAAGTCAGCCCCTGTGGGGAGGGGGGGGGGGGCGGGGGGTGTTGAGGATCAGTCCACGGGGAGCAGGGGTGGAGGAGGGGTCACTGATTGTCTCAGCAGAGGTGTTGTGGGCAAAGTGGGGGTGGGACAGCCATGAGGGTGTGTGGCCTGGGGAGCTGGAAGGGAGGTGGACAGGGCCAGTATCAAACCTGTTAAAAAAATTGGTTCAGCTCATTGGCTCTGTCCTGATTCCCCTCCGTCTGCCCACTGTTTGACTTTTTGAAGGCAGTGATATTTCTCATACCCTTCCACACTTCTCTCACCTGGCTCTGCCTCAGCTTGTCCTCCATCTTCTCCTTGTACCCTCTCTTCCCCTCAGCAATCCGCAACTTCAGCTCCCTCTGGACGCATTTCAATTTGTCCTTCTCCTTGTCCCTCTCCTTGAAGGCCCTCTTCTTCTCATTCAGCAGGGCCTTCAGGTTGCTGGTGACCCAGGGTTTATTGTTTGGAAAACAGCGTACCTTCCTGGTGGGTACAGTGTTGTCTACACAAAAATGAATATAGTCCGTTATGCAGTCAGTAAGTCCATCAATGTCCTCCCCATGAGCACATCCCAGTCTGTTGTTTCAAAGCAGTCCTGTAGGGCCTCGTTCGCCTCCGGGGACCATCTCCTAATGGTTCTGGTGGTCGCAGGCTGCTGTTGGACCAAAGGCCTGTAGTGTGGAATGAGGTGGACAAGGTTGTGATCCGATCTACCGAGGGGAGGGAGTGCAGTGGAGTTGTATGCGTCCTTCACATTAGCATATAACAAGTCCAGAGTTTTATTATTCCTGGTTGGGCACTTCATGAACTGTTTGAACGTGGTCAGCGTTGAAGAGAGAGATGCATGGTTAAAATCCCCCGAAATGGCAAAGAAAGCACTGGGATGCGCTGTCTGTCACCTCGCGATAACAGAGTGGATGACGTCACATGCTGTGTTTGCGTCAGCGGAAGGCGGGATGTAAACAATAACAGCAATGGCCGCCGTGAATTCCCTCGACAAATAGTAGGGTCAATCCAAATTGACCATATTTGCATTCGCAAAAAGTTCAGAAGGTCCATGGAGGATGTCAGAACAAGGAGAGGAGCAGATGTAGCATCTGACCTGAAGAGAAACCACCAGGCCAAAAGTCAGAGTCAAGTACAACACAGAATACTGTGGCGAGCTCGGCCAGAAGAAGATGGCATGAGACAGAGATCGATTTTACTGGAGAGTTCCTGTGCCCCCGTACACCGCACGACCCCAGGAACGTCACACTTTATTCACCCTCCTTCAATTATTAACAATGAACACATACTCCGGCCATGCAAGGCTCGGTCACGGTAGGCATTTTAACATTCCCCCATAACCTGAACTAAGACAACTTAAGGAAACATAAACACATAACATTAGCTTAACTACTAAAACATAAAGAGATAACACAACCATTTTAATCATAGAACAACAACTACCCACAATCCCCTTGCGCCCTTCAGTGGCTAGTGTATGCCGGCCAAATCGCTACAATACCTTAGCAATGCAGAGACGCAAGGAAGTTCAAGGACTCCCTATCAAGGAAAAGTACGGAACTACAACTGAAGATGGCAGAAGGTAGCACAATAGACAAAGAGATGGAACACCTCAAAACCCCTTTGAACACAACCTGCGAGGAAGTCCTTGGTAGAAAGACCCGCAAGCACAAGGAGTGGATAATACCAGAAACCCTCCAGAAGATCCAGGTGAGGAGAGTGCTCAAGGAAAATATCAACAACTCGAGAACAAGAGCAGAAAAGGTTTTGGAACAGACAGAGTACAACAGTTGTCATAAAGAAGTAAGAAAGATTACCAGAAAGGACAAGAGAACGCAGATAGAACGACCAGGAGGCAGAAGAGGCTGCTGACAGAGGAATATGAAGAAGTACACACAAAGCAATAAACCAATCAGAGACAAGAATGGTCAAACTCTCGCCACCTTGGAAGAGCAGCTTGAAAGATGGGTAGAGCATTTTGAAGCTGTTCTTAACAGGCTACCGCCTGCAGAAACACCTACCATCCCCAGAGCTGAGATAACAATGAACATCAAGTGCGAGAGACCAACAGAAATAAAGTCGGAAATAAAACAGACCCCCCTGTCTCAGCCTCCAGTATCTATGCTGCAATAGTCTATGTGCCGGGGGGCTAGGGTCAGTTTGTTAAATCTGATGTTATTATCCAGTGTCTTGTGTGAATTTAAGTATGCTCCCTCTAATTCTCTCTCTCTCCCACTCTACCTCCTCTCCCGGAGGACCTGAGCCTACCCGGAGGACCATGCTTCAGGACCACCTGTCCTGATGACTCCTAGCTGTCCCCAGTCCACCTGGTCATGCTGCTGCACCGGTTTCAACTCCTCTGCCTGTGGTTATGGAACCCTGACCTGCTCATTGGACGTGCCACCCTGTCCCAGACCTGCTGTTTTCACCTCGCTCTCGCTCTATTGCACTGAAAAACCAAGTGACATTCACTGCTGATGTATTTACCTGTTGCAACCTCCACAACTACTTTTATTATTATTTGACTCTGCTGGTCATCTATGAACATTTGAACATCTTGGAGAAAGAACTGGCCTTAATGGCCATAAATTGTTTTAATCTCCACCCGGCACAGCCAGAAGAGGACTGGCCACCCCTCAGAGCCTGGTTCCTCTCTAGGTTTCTTCCTAGGTTTTGCCTTTCTAGGGAGTTTTTCCTAGCCACCGTGCTTCTACATCTGCATTGCTTGCTGTTTGGGGTTTTAGGCTGGGTTTCTGTATAGCACTTTGTGACATCGGCTGATGTAAAAAGCGCTTTATAAATAAATTTTGATTGATTGATTGATAGACGCTTCCTATAGCCTCTAATGAGTGTCTGGATTCTGGATGAAGGTATTTTGGACCATTCCTCCTAACAAAACATCTCCAGTTCAGTTAGGTTTGATGGTTGCGGAGCATGGACAGCCCGCCTCAAATCATCCCACAGATTCTCAATGATATTCAGGTCTGGGGACTGGGATGGCCATTCCAGAACATTGTACTTGTTCCTCTGCATAAAAGCCCGGGTAGATTTTGAGCAGTGTTTTGGGTCGGAATAATGTTTAAATATTCAGCCCCGGCGTAACTTCAACTTTGTGACTGATTCTTCAACATTATTCCCAAGAATCTGCTGATATTGAGTGGAATCCATGCGACCCTCAACTTTAACAAGATTCCCAGTACCGGCACTGGCCACACAGCCCCACAGCATGATGGAACCCCCACCAAATTTTACTGTGGGTAGCAAGTGTTTTTCTTGGAACGCTGTGTTCTTTTGCCGCAATGCATAACGCCCCTTGTTATGACCAAATAACTCAATCTTTGTTTCATCAGTCCACAGCACCTTATTCCAAAATGAAGCTGGCTTGTCCAAATGTGCGTTTGTGGCGTGTGTGGTATAAAAGGCTTCTTCCGCATCACTCTCCCGTACAGCTTCTCCTTGTGCAAAGTGCGCTGAATTGTTGAACGATGCACAGTGACACCATCTGCAGCAAGATGATGTTGTAGGTCTTTGGAGGTGGTCTGTGGGCTGTTTTTAACCGTTCTCACCATCCTTCGCCTTTGCCTCTCCAATATTTTACTTGGCCTGCCACTTCTGGCCTTAACAAGAACTGTGCCTGTGGTCTTCCATTTCCTCACTATGTTCCTCACAGTGGACACTGACAGCTTACATCACTGCGATAGCTTTTTGTAGCCTTCCCATAAACCATAATGTTGAACAATCTTTGTTTTCAGGTCATTTGAGAGTTGTTTTGAGGCCCCCATGTTGCCACTCTTCAGAGGAGAGTCAAAGAGAACAACAACTTGCAATTGGCCACCTTAAATACCTTTTCTCATGATTGGATGCACTTGTCTATGAAGTTCAAGGCTTAATGAGCTCACCAAACCAATTGTGTGTTCCAATTAATCAGTGCTAAATAGTTACAGGTATTCAAATCAACAGAATGACAAGGGTGCCCAAATTTTTGCATAGCCTATTTTTCACATCTGAATTTCATACAACTTAATATTGCTACACTAAAAATCTTTGTCTGGACAATACCCCAGTACTCAGCTTTTATTAGAAAATGAATGGCATGTCACTGTGATCATTTTCTGTGACGACAGAGTAAATTATTATGCAGCCTCAGAGGGGTGACCAAACTTTTTCATACGACTGTATTTGGAAACATTTGGGAAGAGGAAAAGACACCCACAGAATGGACATCGTGAAACTCCCCAAGAAAGGTAACCTAAGAGTATAAGAACTAGAGGGAGAGAGAGAGAGAGAGAGGGCAAGAGAGAGAGAGAGTCAGCAAACAGCGAGCAGCGCTAGAGAAGAGAGCGAGTCCTCTCCTTTGTTCTTCCTCAAATACTATGACAGAAATAGTTCCCGCTCGCTGCTGGCCTGTCAGAGTAGAGGCAGAGTGTGGTTTAAACTTACTCAGCCTATCGTTGGCGTGCAGGCTGGTCCCAGCCTC
This sequence comes from Thymallus thymallus, assembly GCA_023634145.1. Classification (NCBI taxonomy): domain Eukaryota; kingdom Metazoa; phylum Chordata; class Actinopteri; order Salmoniformes; family Salmonidae; genus Thymallus; species Thymallus thymallus. Next base: position 122,372 of record CM042383.1, read on the forward strand.
ATGACGCAATCTAGTTGACGGAAGCAGTTGTCCTCTCAGTAGATGTTCTAGTTTCATGTTACAACAAAATACAGTTCTATCGTGAGCTAGCACATTCCCTCCACATGGCTCCCCCACACCCAAACCTACAGCAGTTCTAAAGATCTATGATCACACAATACATTCAGTTAATAACTCTTGGTGTAGATTAACATATTAATTAGCTAAGCATGTATCAGCCCTTACACTAGGTAGCGTCATGGACACCATGCATGGCCCTCCCCTAGACGAAGTGGAGGCTTTCACCTGCCTAGGTAGCGTCATGGACACCATGCATGGCCCTCCCCTAGAGGAAGTGGAGGCTTTCACCTGCCTAGGTAGCGTCATGGACACCATGCATGGCCCTCCCCTAGAGGAAGTGGAGGCTTTCACCTGCCTAGGTAGCGTCATGGACACCATGCATGGCCCTCCCCTAGAGGAAGTGGAGGCTTTCACCTGCCTAGGTAGCGTCATGGACACCATGCATGGCCCTCCCCTAGAGGAAGTGGAGTCTTTCACCTACCTAGGTAGCGTCATGGACACCAACGGAGTGACAGATGCGGACATAAAGAGCAGGATCAACATAATGTTCAACATGCTCAGGAAGATCTGGAGCTCCAAATACATCTCTACAAATACCAACATACGCATCTTCAACTTGAAACAGGTGTTGAAAAACTTGCCCCCAACCGCGTGAGATGGAGGACATTCGTCAATGGCCTTCTTAAGAAGAAAGAAGTACACTAGAGCAGCTTGTTTCTAACCTAAAGCATTGCAGAGTTATGCATCATGTACATTTATTTAATACTTGTTTGGGGGGGCATGCAAGGCAGAGTAATTCACAAATTGCCAACACATGGCAGAGTTGTTAGTTTGGCACTGTTGATCAGCACACTTTCAGATAGAAATGTCAAGATAGGAGTACTGGAATTTATTATGGATGTTAGAAACTGGTGCGTTTTTCGATTTCAAGTATGCATTTGCACTGCACTGTTTCCTTAAAAATGTTCTCAGCAGTTGGTATTGTGTCCTGTCGGACAGTGAAATAGCTAGCTTTTACCATAGCTAGCTTTTACCATAGCTTGGACTTTGGAGTAGCTAGCTAGCTAGTGTTAAGGTAAGGTAGCAGCATGACAATTTGCCCAAAGATTGGTGTTGGTTTTGAACGGATGCAGCTACGTTTTGTGGAAAATGTAGGATGGGCATTTGGACCGGAGCTAGCAAACATTTGCTAGCTTCTGTGTGGCTTCAGTCATTGTTGTCTGGCTCTAGCTAACTAGATAGCTAATGGCTAAAGTAAACTTTCATAACCAAATATAGCTAGCTACCTTTATGTGCCTGTTTGTTAGCTATCAACTGACTGGTGTTAGCTAGCTACACAGGCTAGCTGCTGGACTTTGGACAGCTAATCAGCTGTTTGCATTTATTCATGACCCTCTGCTTGAAACCACCATATAGGTGAAACAGCAGCTGAGTTGTTAGAACTCTGAGAATCAACAGGAAAAGATATTAACATTGTCAGGAATGCTACATAAAGGTCTCTATTGGCACATGATAGCGATAAATTGCACATTTAATCAAAACTGTTGCCGCTACAAAGTCTGAAAGGTGGAAACTCCAATGGTCAATTTAGGGACGCTGTAGTCTTGTTCTTATCCTATGCCTAGATATGGAGCTAAGACAGGAAATAAATTGTATTCTTTCCTAATGATAACGACCTGGTTAAAAATCCAGTATGTGTTTCTTGGTAAGGGACTGACAGCTCAGGCCGAGAGGCAGGCAGTGTGTTGTACCTCCAAAGACTACCATTGTTACGCTGACCAGCATGAAAATAACACACACTAACATGCAAACACACTTACCGACTTCTTTTGAGCTTGTGCAACTGTGGGAAGAAATGGGACAGAAGTGAAAACATGCATTCCATCATGCTACAATACTACACCTAACCCTAACATACACAATAATATACCTAACAGACACTATAATACACCTAACCCTAACATACGCAATAATATACCTAACAGACACTATAATACACCTAACCCTAACATACGCAATAATATACCTAACAGACACTATAATACACCTAACCCTAACATACGCAATAATATACCTAACAGACACTATAATACACCTAACCCTAACATACGCAATAATATACCTAACAGACACTATAATACACCTACCCTAACATACACAATAATACACCTAACCCTAACAGACACTATAATACACCTAACCCTAACAGTCACTATAATACACCTAACCCTAACATACGCAATAATATACCTAACAGACACTATAATACACCTAACCCTAACATACACAATAATACACCTAACCCTAACAGACACTATAATACACCTAACCCTAACAGTCACTATAATACACCTAACCCTAACATACGCAATAATATACCTAACAGACACTATAATACACCTAACCCTAACAGACACTATAATACACCTAACCCTAACATACGCAATAATATACCTAACAGACACTATAATACACCTAACCCTAACATACGCAATAATATACCTAACAGACACTATAATACACCTACCCCTAACATACGCAATAATATACCTAACAGACACAATAATACACCTAACCCTAACATACGCAATAATATACCTAACAGACACTATAATACACCTAACCCTAACATACGCAATAATATACCTAACAGACACTATAATACACCTAACCCTAACATACACAATAATATACCTAACAGACACTATAATACACCTTACCTTAACAGACACAATAATACACCTTACCCTAAAAGACACTATAATACACCTAACCCTAACAGACACAATAATACACCTTACCCTAACAGAAACTATAATACACCTTACCCTAACAGACACGATAATACACCTTACCCTAACAGACACAAAAATACACCTAACCCTAACAGACACAATAATACACCTTACCCTAACAGACACTATCATACACCTAACCCTAACAGACACAATAATATACCTAACAGACACTATAATACACCTTACCCTAACAGACACAATAATACACTTTACCCTAACAGACACTATAATACACCTAACCCTAACATACACAATAATATACCTAACAGACACTATAATACACCTAACCCTAGCATACGCAATAATATACCTAAGACACTATAATACACCTAACCCTAACAGACACAACAATACACCTAACCGACACTATAATACACCTAACCCTAACAGACACAATAATACACCTTACCCTAACAGACACTATAATACACCTAACCCTAACCATTAGAAACAATAATACACCTTACCCTAACAGACACAATAATACACCTTACCCTAACAGACACTATAATACACCTAACCCTAACATACACTATAATACACCTAACCCTAACAGACACAATAATACACCTTACCCTAACAGACACAATAATACACCTAACCCTAACAGACACAATAATACACCTTACCCTAACAGACACTATAATACACCTAACCCTAACAGACACTATAATACACCTAACAGACACAATAATACACCTAACCCTAACAGACACAATAATACACCTTACCCTAACAGACACTATAATACACCTAACCCTAACAGACACTATAATACACCTAACCATAACAGACACAATAATACACCTAACAGACACTATAATACACCTAACCCTAACCATTAGAAATAATAATACACCTTACCCTAACAGACACAATAATATACCTAACCCTAACAGACACAATAATACACCTAACCCTAACAGACACTATAATACACCTTACCCTAACAGACACAATAATACACCTAACCCTAACAGACACTATAATACACCTAACCCTAACAGACACAATAATACACCTAACCCTAACAGACACTATAATACACCTAACCCTAACAGACACTATAATACACCTAACCCTAACAGACACTATAATACACCTAACCCTAACCATTAGAAACAATAATAAAGACATGAATTAAATCTCACCAGTTGAAGGAGGGGTGTACTTCTTATTTGTGTCTTGAGAAACTGCTGCTTTACTGAAAGAAGAAAAGCAAGATCACCAATCATTTTAGTCATATTTATTACAGCTGCAGTAATAATAGTAGTAATAAGAGTATGAGAAATAGTACTAATAACAGTAGTAGTGATAGTAATATGATTATTATTAGTAGTTGTAAAAGTAATGGTTGTAGTAGTAGTAAAAGTAATAGTTGTAGTAGTATTTTTAATAATAGTAGTGATAGTAGTAGTAATAATATTAGTTATAGTAGTAGTAATGGTAGTAGTAGTATCATTAATAATAGTAGTGATAGTAGTAGTAATAATATTAGTTATAGTAGTAGTAATAGTAGTAGTAGTATCATTAATAATAGTAGTGACAGTAGTAGTAATAATATTAGTTATAGTAGTAGTAATAGTAGTAGTAGTATCATTAATAATAGTAGTGATAGTAGTAGTAATAATATTAGTTATAGTAGTAGTAATAGTAGTAGTAGTATCATTAATAATAGTAGTGACAGTAGTAGTAATAATATTAGTTATAGTAGTAGTAATGGTAGTAGTAGTATCATTAATAATAGTAGTGATAGTAGTAGTAATAATATTAGTTATAGTAGTAGTAATAGTAGTAGTAGTATCATTAATAATAGTAGTGATAGTAGTAGTAATAATATTAGTTATAGTAGTAATAGTAGTAGTAGTATCATTAATAATAGTAGTGATAGTAGTAGTAATAGTTGTATTAGTAGTAGTAGTAGAAGTAGTAGTAGTAGTAATAGTAGTATTAGTATTAGTAATATTAGGGTCCCCAGATCCTCAAAAGGTTCTACAGCTGCACCATTGAGAGCATCCTGACTGGTTGCATCACCGCCTGGTACGGTAACTGCTCAGCATCTGACCGTAAGGCCCTACAGAGGGTAGTGCGTACGGCCCAGTACATCACTGGGGCTAAGCTTCCTGCCATTCAGGACCTATATACTAGGCGGTGTCAGAGGAAAGACCAAAAAATAGTCAAAAACCCAAGTCATAGACTGTTCTCTCTGCTAACGCACGGCAAGCGGTACCGAAGCACCAAGTCTAGGACCAAAAGGATTCTTAACAGCTTCTACCCCCAAACCATAAGACTGCTGAACAATTATTCAAATGGCCACCCGGACTATTTACATTGACCTCCGCCCATTTGTTTTTACACTGATGATAACCGCTGTCTATTATCTATACATAGTCACTCACTGGACTCTACCCACACACTCACACCGCTGACGCAAACACAGCGTGTGACGTCATCCACTCTGTTATCGCGAGGTTACAGACAGCACATCCCAGTGCTTTCTTTGCCATTTCGGGGGATTTTAACCATGCATCTCTCTCTTCAACGCTGCCCACGTTCAAACAGTTTGTGAAGTGCCCAACCAGGAATAATACAACTCTGGACTTGTTAAATGCTAATGTGAAGGATGCATACAACTCCACTGCACTCCCTCCCCTCGGTAGATCGGATCACAACTTGTCCACCTCACCCCACTCTACAGGCCTATGGTCCAACAGCAGCCTGCGACCACCAGGACCATTAGGAGATGGTCCCCGGAGGCGAATGAGGCCCTACAGGACTGCTTTGAAACAACAGACTGGGATGTGCTCTGTGAGGCTCATGGGGAGGACATCGATGGACTTACTGACTGCATAACAGACTATATTAATTTTTGTGTAGACAACACTGTACCCACCAGGAAGGTACGCTGTTTCCCAAACAATAAACCCTGGGTCACCAGCGACCTGAAGGCCCTGCTGAATGAGAAGAAGAGGGCCTTCAAGGAGAGGGACAAGGAGAAATTGAAATGCGTCCAGAGGGAGCTGAAGTTGCGGATTGCTGAGGGGAAGAGAGTGTATAAGGAGAAGATGGAGGACAAGCTGAGGCAGACACTATCATTTACCTGTACAGTTTGTGTAACCATGCAAGTATTCACTTATCTGTAAATATAACTGTATACTTACCTGTACAGCTAATTTAACCATGCAAAATTTTCACTTACCTGTTCATTTACCCAGTCTGTCTATTAAGTAAACTATTATTACCCTCGCTCATATCATACGCATTTGTAGCCACTGAAGTATTTCTCTGCCATCAACCTGTATAGTATAGTTAACCATCCAACATCCACCAATGTATAGTGTACATATTCAGCCAACCACCCATACTATGCTATGTCTTTTTTATAGCTTTTATTTTATTTGCACTCCAGATATCTTGTATTTCTATACTTTTTCATACTGCCGCTCTATGTATCATGTACCGTGTATCTGTCTTTTGTGTACTTTCGTTGTGGCATTTTGCACCTGCCCTGTGTTTTGTTGTAGCTGCTTGACAATGAAATGTCCCCCCCGGGGGATCAATAAAGTACCTATCTATCTATCTATCTATCTATCTATCTATCTATCTATCTATCTATCTATCTATCTATCTATCTATCTATCTATCTATCTATCTATCTATCTATCTAGTAGTAGCAGCAGTAGTAATTATGTAGTAGTAGCAGTAGTAATTATGTAGTAGCAGTAGTAGTAATTATGTAGTAGCAGTAGTAGTAATTATGTAGTAGCAGTAGTAGTAATTATGTAGTAGCAGTAGTAGTAATTATGTAGTAGCAGTAGTAGTAATTATGTAGTAGCAGTAGTAGTAGGAGTAGTAGTAGCAGTAGTAGTAATTATGTGGTAGCAGTAGTAGTTATTATTTAGTAGCAGTAGTAGTAATTATGTAGTAGCAGTAGTAGTAATTATGTAGTAGCAGTAGTAGTAATTATGTAGTAGCAGTAGTAGTAGGAGTAGTAGTAGTAGTAGTAGGAGTAGTATTAGCAGTAGTAGTAATTATGTAGTAGCAGTAGTAGTAATTATGTAGTAGCAGTAGTAGTAGGAGTAGTAGTAGCAGTAGTAGTAATTATGTAGTAGCAGCAATAGTAATTATGTAGTAGCAGTAGTAGTAGTAGTAGTAGTAGTAATTATGTAGTAGCAGTAGTAGTAGGAGTAGTAGTAGTAGCAGTAGTAGTAGTAGTAGTAGTAATTATGTAGTAGCAGCAATAGTCATTATGTAGTAGCAGTAGTAGTAGTAGTAGTAGTAGTAATTATGTAGTAGCAGTAGTAGTAGGAGTAGTAGTAGTAGTAGTAGGAGTAGTAGTAGTAGTAGTAGTAGTAGTAGTAGTAGTAGTAATTATGTAGTAGCAGTAGTAGTAGTAGTAGTAGTAGTAATTATGTAGTAGCAGTAGTAGTAGTAGTAGTAGTAGTAGTAGTAGTAGTAGTAGTAGTAGTAGTAGCCGCAGCAGTGTTAGATGTAGAAGTAGCAGTAGTAGTAGTAGTAGTAGTAGTAGGAGTAGTAGTAGTAGTAGTAGTAGTAGCCGCAGCAGTGTTAGATGTAGAAGTAGCAGTAGTAGTAGTAGTAGTAGTAGTAGTAATTATGTAGTAGCAGTAGTAGTAGGAGTAGTAGTAGCAGTAGTAGTAATTATGTAGTAGCAGCAATAGTAATTATGTAGTAGTAGTAGTAGTAGTAGTAGTAGTAATTATGTAGTAGCAGTAGTAGTAGTAGTAGTAGTAGTAGCCGCAGCAGTGTTAGATGTAGAAGTAGCAGTAGTAGCAGCATTAGATTTAGCAGCAATAGTAGTATTAGTAGTACATTATTACATTTGCTTTTTAGTCATTTAGCCGACGCTCTTATACAGAGCGTAGTAGCAGGAGTAGCATTAGTAGTAGTAGCAGTATTAGTTGTAGTAGCAGTATTAGTAGTAGTAGCAGTATTAGTAGTAGTAGTAGTATTAGTTGTAGTAGCAGTATTAGTTGTAGTAGCAGTATTAGTAGTAGTAGCAGTATTAGTAGTAGTAGCAGTATTAGTTGTAGTAGCAGTATTAGTTGTAGTAGCAGTATTAGTTGTAGTAGCAGTATTAGTTGTAGTAGCAGTATTAGTAGTAGTAGCAGTATTAGTTGTAGTAGCAGTATTAGTTGTAGTAGCAGTATTAGTTGTAGTAGCAGTATTAGTTGTAGTAGCAGTATTAGTAGTAGTAGCAGTAGTAGTAGCAGGAGTAGCATTAGTTGTAGTAGCAGTATTAGTAGTAGTAGCAGTATTAGTAGTAGTAGCAGTATTAGTTGTAGTAGCAGTATTAGTAGTAGTAGCAGTATTAGTTGTAGTAGCAGTATTAGTTGTAGTAGCAGTATTAGTTGTAGTAGCAGTATTAGTTGTAGTAGCAGTATTAGTAGTAGTAGCAGTAGCAGTAGTTGTAGCAGCTGTAGTAGCAGTATTAGCAGTAGCAATATTAGTAGCAGTATTAGTAGTAGTATCAGCTGTAGTAGCAGCAGTATTAGTTGTAGCAGCTGTATTAGTAGCAGTATTAGCAGTAGCAGTATTGGTAGCAGTATTAGTTGTAGCAGCTGTATTAGTAGCAGTATTAGCAGTAGCAGTATTGGTAGCAGTATTAGTTGTAGCAGCTGTATTAGTAGCAGTATTAGCAGTAGCAGTATTGGTAGCAGTATTAGTTGTAGCAGCTGTATTAGTAGCAGTATTAGCAGTAGCAGTATTGGTAGCAGTATTAGTTGTAGCAGCTGTATTAGTAGCAGTATTAGCAGTAGCAGTATTAGTAGCAGTATTAGTTGTAGCAGCTGTATTAGTAGCAGTATTAGCAGTAGCAGTATTAGTAGCAGTATTAGTTGTAGCTGCAGCAGTACCAGTCGCTACCAGTAGGGTGTTAAGGTTTAGGATTAGGGTTATGGCTGTTTACCTGGCCAGAGCTTTGGCAGCTTTCCTGGCCTGGACATCTCTCCTGATCAGGATGGTCTCCAGGTTGGTTGGACTGGGGATGAACCCCACAACTCCATCCTCTTTCACTGGACGCCCAAGCCACCAGTCACTATTAAACTTCTGTTCAGACATGGTTAAGACAAGACAGGCATGGAACTGGGGATAGTTGTACAGGGGACCAGCATGAAAAAAAGCATGAACATGTCTGCACTAACTAACTGTAAGTAGCTCTGGATGAGAGTGTCTGCTAACTGACTAAAACGTTAAATATTATTATAAATGCTTAAATAGCACTATCTATCTATCTATCTATCTATCTATCTATCTATCTATCTATCTATCTATCTATCTATCTATCTATCTATCTATCTATCTATCTATCTATCTATCTATCTATCTATCTATCTATCTATCTATCTATCTATCTATCTATCTATCTATCTATCTATCTATCTATCTATCTATCTATCTATCTATCTATCTATCTATCTATCTATCTATCTATCCATCCATCCATCTATCAACCCACCCACCCTCCCACCAACCCACCCTCCCACCAACCCACCCACCCACCCACCCACCCACCTACCTACCTACCTACCTACATACATACATACCTATCTATCTATCTATCTATCTATCTATCTATCTATCTATCTATCTATCTATCTATCTATCTATCTATCTATCTATCTATCTATCTATCTATCTATCTATCTATCTATCTATCTATCTATCTATCTATCTATCTATCTATCTATCTATCTATCTATCTATCTATCTATCTATCTATCTATCTATCTATCTATCTATCTATCTATCTATCTATCTATCCATTTAATAGCACTTTAAGGACCCACATTCACTTTACAATTGTAAGCAAAAACAGGAGTCAAAACAAAAAGGAATCGAGGGGAAGGAGTGTGATGCATCCCCATCCCCATCATTGTGTCATCATCATCATCATCATCATCATCACCACATCATCATAGAGTTAGGGGTTAAAGGCTAGGAGTTAAGGGTTACACTCTAACCTCTTTGACGTGTAGAAAGTCTCTGGCCTCGAAGGTGACAGCCTGGCCTGGTACTGGGATGTTGTCGTCGTCTGCCGGTATGTAATAGAAGTTACACCGCACAGCAAACGCCACAGGCTTATACTGGTAACAGAGAAGACAACACACTTGTAGTGGTAACAGAGAGAAGACAACACACTTGTAGTGGTAACACAGAGAAGACAACAGACTTGTAGTGGTAACACAGAGAAGACAACACACTTGTAGTGGTAACACAGAGAAGACAACACACTTGTAGTGGTAACACAGAGAAGACAGACTTGTAGTGGTAACACAGAGAAGACAACAGACTTGTAGTGGTAACACAGAGAAGACAACACACTTGTAGTGGTAACACAGAGAAGACAACACACTTGTAGTGGTAACACAGAGAAGACAACACACTTGTAGTGGTAACACAGAGAAGACAACACACTTGCAGTGGTAACACAGAGAAGACAACACACTTGCAGTGGTAACACAGAGAAGACAACACACTTGTAGTGGTAACACAGAGAAGACAGAACATGGGGAGGCAGCCTGGTCTCTGAGTAGACATAACATAGCAAATATATATTAGGTACATTCAAGTTAGTATAATATGTTATGTTTGATATGGTTACATCAATCAAATGTATTTATAAAGCCCTTTTTACATCTCCAAATGTCAAAGTGCTATATATAAACCCAGCCTAAAACCCCAACTTTACAACCCAAAGCTTGCGTGTTCGAATCTTATCATGGACTTTTCAACTACTTAAACATTTGTAGCTACTTTCCAAGTACTTGGCATGTTAGTTAACTCTTCCCCTAACACTAACCCTAACTTCTAAACTTAACCCTAACTCCTAGCCTAGCTAACGTTAGCTATGACACAGAGGGTTACGATGCAGAGGAGCACCTTCAGTCACAGACTGATCCCACCACGGTGTGCCAGAGAGCGCTACAGGAGGTCCTTCCTGCCTCACCGGGGTGCCGTGCCGTCGGCAACATAGATCTGGAACTGTTGGGGTGCTAGGCCCTAGTTTAACAATTATGCATCCATCCGTGAGTAACTCTGGTCCGTAATCACTCATTCACTCAGGACTTATTTATTCAGCACTCATTCATTCAGGTCTGTATATACATACTCATGTACAGTTGTTATATTATATCACATGAAATATTGTAAGTAATTCTTGGACTGAACTTACATAGTCATTCACTCAGGAATGCATATTAGTATCCTGTCAGTTGTATCTTTTTTCATTGCTTTTAGTAAATCGAATGTGCAATAAGTGCATTTATCTGTAATTAAACCCTGCGCACTAAGGACTGTATTTTAAGGGAATTACTATTATTACCCCAAATTATATCATACACACATTTAGCTATTAAGTATCTCTTCCTGTCATTTACCTGTACAGTTTGTGTAACCATGCAAGTATTCACTTACCTGTTCATTTAACCAGACTGTATATTAAGTAAACTATTATTACAATCTGTCACGGCTGCGGTTAGACAGGACCCAAGGCACAGAGCTGTGGTGCAAAAACATTCCTTTGTTTCATAATCCCAAAACCAAAAAAGGCAAGACCGTGAACAGGCTCCCCAGTTAGAGGCAATGCGGCACAGCTGATCTAACTGGGGACCAATTCCAACATAGAGACTTCCATAGAGGTCTCTGGACACTAAATCTGGAAAACATAAAGGTTTCCAGAGACCTCTCTGAACATAAATCCTTACACCATCACTTATATCATACACACATTTAGCTATTTAAGTATCTTTCTCTTCCATCGACCTGTATAGTATAGTTAACCATGGACCTGTATAGTTAACCATCGACCTGTATAGTATAGTTAACCATGGACCTGTATAGTTAACCATCGACCTGTATAGTTAACCATCGACCTGTATTGTTAACCATGCAAATATTATTTGTTGCATAGATCTATCTATCTATCTGTCTATCTGTCTGTCTGTCTGTCTGTCTGTCTGTCTGTCTGTCTGTCTGTCTGTCTGTCTGTCTGCCACCTAGCTAACGTTAGACTTAACAAATTTTAATTGGAAACATATCATACATTTTTGTAGGTTTTGCAAATCGTATCATATAATACGAAATGGATGATAGACATCCACAAATTAATACAGAATAGCAAATGTAACATATCATTCTAAATTCAGTGTCTCAGATTTACGTACAGAATAATACGAAATGCTCTGAGAGCAGGTAAGGAAGGAGATAGTAGTTAGATTGGGGCCTACCTTGGCTTTTTCCAACTGGACCTGGGCATTCCTCTCCTCATGACCATCCACGTCCCTTAGCGTCTGAAGAGAGAGAGGGAGTCAGAGTAAGAGTTAGACCTAGGACACTTTAGTTTGTAATAATGATGTAGAGTTAGACCTAGGACACTTTAGTTTGTAATAATGATGTAGAATTAGACTTGGGACACTTTAGTTTGCAATAATGATGTAGAATTAGACTTGGGACACTTTAGTTTGTAATAATGATGTAGAATTAGACTTGGGAAGCTTTAGTTTGTAATAATGATGTAGAATTAGACTTGGGAAGCTTTAGTTTGTAATAATGATGTAGAATTAGACTTGGGAAGCTTTAGTTTGTAATAATGATGTAGAATTAGACTTGGGAAGCTTTAGTTTGTAATAATGATGTAGAATTAGACTTGGGAAGCTTTAGTTTGTAATAATGATGTAGAATTAGACTTGGGAAGCTTTAGTTTGTAATAATGATGTAGAATTAGACTTGGGAAGCTTTAGTTTGTAACTTCCCTATTTTTCTTCTGCTAGAATGTTCTAGATACCTTGCTCCATTTCTGCTAGAATGTTCTAGATACCTTGCTCCATTTCTGCTAGAATGTTCTAGATACCTTGCTCCATTTCTGCTAGAATGTTCTAGATACCTTGCTCCATTTCTGCTAGAATGTTCTAGATACCTTGCTCCATTTCTGCTAGAATGTTCTAGATACCTTGCTCCATTTCTGCTAGAATGTTCTAGATACCTTGCTCCATTTCTGCTAGAATGTTCTAGATACCTTGCTCCATTTCTGCTAGAATGTTCTAGATACCTTGCTCCATTTCTGCTAGAAAAGAGGAGTCATCTCTGTCCAAAGCCCAGTCAACACTAACAGCTAAGAGGATCAGCCTGTAGACTGCAATAAAACACAGTAGACTGGCTTGTAGACTGCAATAAAACACAGTAGACTGGCTTGTAGACTGCAATAAAACACAGTAGCCTGTAGACTGCAATAAAACACAGTAGCCTGTAGACTGCAATAAAACACAGTAGCCTGTAGACTGCAATAAAACACAGTAGCCTGTAGACTGCAATACAACACAGTAGACTGGCTTGTAGACTGCAATAAAACACAGTAGCCTGTAGACTGCAATAAAACACAGTAGCCTGTAGACTGCAATAAAACACAGTAGCCTGTAGACTGCAATAAAACACAGTAGCCTGTAGACTGCAATAAAACACAGTAGCCTGTAGACTGCAATAAAACACAGTAGCCTGTAGACTGCAATAAAACACAGTAGCCTGTAGACTGCAATACGACTATCAGGCTCTGGCCATAGAGAAGCCTATTTGCTTCTCTATGTAGTTATGGTCAGAGTCTGACAGTGTCTTTCTTTTCTGTTTCTGTGTGGGTTTTGGGTGGATCTCTAATTAGAGGCAGCTGCACTGCATTGTCTCTAATTAGGGATCCCATATATGTTAGTCTGTCATTCACTCTGGTGTGGGTCGTTGTCGATGTATATGTCGCAGTCACGGTGAAGTAAGTGTGCCTTTTTTACGTCCGTTCATTTTGTGTGTTTTTGTGAACGTGACGTTTAGTCGATTTGTGTTTTTTGTTGTATAGTTTGTTCATTTGCAAGTTTATTATACATAGTATTAATAAATAAATGTCGAACTACTATCCCTGCGCTGCGTCTTGGTCTGTCTCTGCACCCGCACGTGACAACGACACAGTAGTTTGGCCTGTAGATTGCAATACAACACATTAGACTGGCCTGTAGACTGCAATACAACACATTAGACTGTAGACTGCAATACAACACATTAGACTGTAGACTGCAATACAACACAGTAGACTGGCCTGTAGACTGCAATACGACACAGTAGTTTGGCCTGTAGATTGCAATACAACACATTAGACTGGCCTGTAGACTGCAATACAACACATTAGACTGTAGACTGCAATACAACACATTAGACTGTAGACTGCAATACAACACAGTAGACTGGCCTGTAAAATGCAATAAAACACAGTAGACTGGCCTGTAAAATGCAATACAACACAGTAGACTGGCCTGTAGACTGCAATTCAACACAGTAGACTGGCCTGTAGACTGCAATTCAACACAGTAGACTGGCCTGTAGACTGCAATACAACACAGTAGACTGGCCTGTAGACTGCAATAAGACACAGTAGACTGGCCTGTAGACTGCAATACGACACAGTAAACTGGCCTGTAGACTGCAATACGACACAGTAGACTGGCCTGTAGACTGCAATACGACACAGTAGACTGGCCTGTAGACTGCAATACGACACAGTAGACTGGCCTGTAGACTGCAATACAACACAGTAGACTGGCATGTAGACTGCAATAAAACACAGTAGCCTGTAGACTGCAATAAAACACAGTAGCCTGTAGACTGCAATACGACACATTAGACTGGCCTGTAGACTGCAATACGACACAGTAGACTGGCCTGTAGACTGCAATTCAACACAGTAGCCTGGCCTGTAGACTGCAATACGACACAGTAGCCTGGCCTGTAGACTGCAATACAACACATTAGACTGGCATGTAGACTGCAATAAAACACAGTAGCATGTAGACTGCAATAAAACACAGTAGACTGGCCTGTAGACTGCAATACAACACAGTAGACTGGCCTGTAGACTGCAATACGACACAGTAGACTGGCCTGTAGACTGCAATTCAACACAGTAGCCTGGCCTGTAGACTGCAATACGACACAGTAGACTTGCCTGTAGACTGCAATACAACACATTAGACTGGCCTGTAGACTGCAATACGACACAGTAGACTGGCCTGTAGACTGCAATTCAACACAGTAGCCTGGCCTGTAGACTGCAATACGACACAGTAGACTGGCCTGTAGACTGCAATTCAACACAGTAGACTGGCCTGTAGACTGCAATACAACACAGTAGATTGGCCTGTAAAATGCAATAAAACACAGTAGACTGGCCTGTAAAATGCAATACAACACAGTAGAATGGCCTGTAGACTGCAATACAACACATTAGACTGTAGACTGCAATACAACACATTAGACTGTAGACTGCAATACAACACAGTAGACTGGCCTGTAAAATGCAATAAAACACAGTAGACTGGCCTGTAAAATGCAATACAACACAGTAGACTGGCATGTAGACTGCAATAAAACACAGTAGCCTGTAGACTGCAATAAAACACAGTAGCCTGTAGACTGCAATACGACACATTAGACTGGCCTGTAGACTGCAATACAACACAGTAGACTTGCCTGTAGACTGCAATACAACACATTAGACTGGCCTGTAGACTGCAATACAACACAGTAGACTGGCCTGTAGACTGCAATACGACACAGTAGAATGTGGACTGCAATATGACACAGTAGACTGGCCTGTAGACTGCAATACAACACAGTAGCTGGCATGTAGACTGCAATAAAACACAGTAGCCTGTAGACTGCAATAAAACACAGTAGCCTGTAGACTGCAATACGACACATTAGACTGGCCTGTAGACTGCAGTACAACACAGTAGACTTGCCTGTAGACTGCAATACAACACATTAGACTGGCCTGTAGACTGCAATAAAACACAGTAGCCTGTAGACTGCAATACGACACAGTAGACTGGCCTGTAGACTGCAATTCAACACAGTAGCTGGCCTGTAGACTGCAATACAACACAGTAGAATGTGGACTGCAATATGACACAGTAGACTGGCATGTAGACTGCAATACAACACAGTAGCCTGGCCTGTAGACTTTAATACAACACAGTAGACGGTTCTGTAGACTACAATACAACACAGTGGTCTACAACCCTGTGGAAAGTATAGTATTGGCAGAGTTGGCATTTGTCACATAAGATAGACTGGCCTGTAGACTGCAATCCTCCCAGTAACTCTAACCCCTAACCCTGTGTTTCAGATAGACCCAGTCCTCCTCCCAGTAACTCTAACCCCTAACCCTGTGTTTCAGATAGACCCAGTCCTCCTCCCAGTAACTCTAACCCCTAACCCTGTGTTTCAGATAGACCCAGTCCTCCTCCCAGTAACTCTAACCCCTAACCCTGTGTTTCAGATAGACCCAGTCCTCCTCCCAGTAACTCTAACCCCTAACCCTGTGTTTCAGATAGACCCAGTCCTCCTCCCAGTAACTCTAACCCCTAACCCTGTGTTTCAGATAGACCCAGTCCTCCTCCCAGTAACTCTAACCCCTAACCCTGTGTTTCAGATAGACCCAGTCCTCCTCCCAGTAACTCTAACCCCTAACCCTGTGTTTCAGATAGATCCAGTCCCAGCCATGCAGAAAGGCCTCACACAGAGATGCAGGGATTAACAGTCAACAAAACAGATGTCACATTCTCCTATTCTTCCCTGTAGACACACACTAAACACTTTACCTTTTTCTTTGGTGGCATGTTAGTCTGTTGTAGGTGGCGTTAAATATCCGTTGGTTTCCCTGACAGCTTTAGTCCAAATAAGGACCCATAAAACAAACTCCTTCTTTACAAACTAATGTTGCGCAATATTTCCAAAGAGCCTGTTGTTTGATAGAAGTATAACATTCATAACAGATTCCTGAAAGAAGAGTCCTTGGTATAACCAAGGGAAGAAACCACACCCCCGGTGAAGTACAGCATGGCTGAGGACTCAGAGCTGAGTTGCGTGAATGGATGCAATAAGCCTCTTTATCAGCTAGCCTGTATTAACAGTGTAGTCACCCCTCCAGAGCCCTGGTGGAATTAAAGGCTTAGTCCTCAGAGAGACATCTGTTGAGTCCTCTGCACAGCACACTGTTCTATGGAGCTGGGGTATGGGACTGGAGCTGGGGTATGGGACTGGAGCTGGGGTATGGGACTGGAGCTGGGGTATAGGACTGGAGCTGGGGTATAGGACTGGGGCTGGGGTATAAGACTGGAGCTGGGGTATAGGGCTGGAGCTGGGGTATTAGACTGGAGCTGGGGTATAAGACTGGAGCTGGGGTATAGGGCTGGAGCTGGGGTATTAGACTGGAGCTGGGGTATGGGACTGGGGCTGGGGTATAAGACTGGAGCTGGGGTATAGGGCTGGAGCTGGGGTATAGGGCTGGAGCTGGGGTATAGGATTGGAGCTGGGGTATAGGGCTGGAGCTGGGGTATAGGGCTGGAGCTGGGGTATAGGATTGGAGCTGGGGTATAGGGCTGGAGCTGGGGTATAGGGCTGGAGCTGGGGTATAGGGCTGGAGCTGGGGTATAGGGCTGGAGCTGGGGTATAGGGCTGGAGCTGGGGTATAAGAGTGTTATAATGACACATGAAAGTTTACATGTTCCAGAAGGCATTTCTGCCAAAAAACGCATTTTGATTTACTTTCAAATGGCTCTCCAGTATAGTTATGACCTGTGACACACGCCTAGTTCCTGAAACTGTCTGAAAGTGTTCCCTGGTTATACATACATAATGTCTGAGAGTTGGAGTGTTCCCTGGTTATCCATACATAATGTCTGAGAGTTGGAGTGTTCCCTGGTTATCCATAAATAATGTCTGAGAGTTGGAGTGTTCCCTGGTTATCCATACATAATGTCTGAGAGTTGGAGTGTTCCCTGGTTATCCATAAATAATGTCTGAGAGTTGGAGTGTTCCCTGGTTATACATACATAATGTCTGAGAGTTGGAGTGTTCCCTGGTTATCCATAAATAATGTCTGAGAGTTGGAGTGTTCCCTGGTTATCCATAAATAATGTCTGAGAGTTGGAGTGTTCCCTGGTTATCCATACATAATGTCTGAGAGTTGGAGTGTTCCCTGGTTATACATACATAATGTCTGAGAGTTGGAGTGTTCCCTGGTTATCCATACATAATGTCTGAGAGTTGGAGTGTTCCCTGGTTATCCATAAATAATGTCTGAGAGTTGGAGTGTTCCCTGGTTATCCATAAATAATGTCTGAGAGTTGGAGTGTTCCCTGGCTATACATATACTTACTGCCTGCCTTACTGCCTGCCTGCCTGCCTGCCTGCCTGCCTGCCTGCCTGCCTGCCTGCTTGCCTGCCTGTGTGTGCTGCCTCTAGGGCTGAAACAATGTTAATTGGAACAACACTCTAACAGTTTGCATCCATCCACAGTAAAATATGATGACTAGCTAATAATACATTAGGAAATATAGTAGCCTTGCCTTCAAATTCATTTGCTTTATTCAACATCATGACAGCAGTCTACAGTACTCATATATCTTATGTTTGATTCACTATTCAGCAACATAGGGAACGCACTTTGAAAAGAACATCTTGACTCACTCTTATCAATTTGACTAATAGCCTATGACTAAAATTAGTGGGGATATTACTCAATAATATTTATTAAGTTAAATAAATATAAGATAGAAACTGTTTTCTCAATGCTCTCCCACAACGAAATCAGGCACGTAATTAATTGGCCTTCAATGTGACAGAACCCATAGCAGATGTTTTTATTTATTTATATTGAACCTTTATTTAACAAGGCAAGTCAGTTAAGAACACATTCTTATTTACAGTGACGGCCCATCAATAGACAAAAGGCCTCCTGCGGGGGGATGGGATTAAAAAATATATATATACAGTGGGGAGAACAAGTATTTGATACACTGCTGATTTTGCAGGTTTTCCCACTTACAAAGCATGTAGAAGTCTGTCATTTTTATCATAGGTACTCTTCAACTGTGAGTGACGGAATCTAAAACAAAAATCCAGAAAATCACATTGTATGATTTTTAAGTAATTAATTTGCATTTTATTGCATGACATAAGTATTTGATACATCAGAAAAGCAGAACTTAATATTTGGTACAGAAACCTTTGTTTGCAATTACAGAGATCATACATTTCCTGTATTTCTTGACCAGGTTTGCACACACTGCAGCAGTGATTTTGGCCCACTCCTCCATACAGATCTTCTCCAGATCCTTCAGGTTTCGTGGCTGTCGCTGGGCAATACGGACTTTCAGCTCCCTCCAAAGATTTTCTATTGGGTTCAGGTCTGGAGACTGGCTAGGCCACTCCAGGACCTTGAGATGCTTCTTACGGAGCCACTCTTTAGTTGCCCTGGCTGTGTGTTTCGGGTCGTTGTCATGCTGGAAGACCCAGCCACGACCCATCTTCAATGCTCTTACTGAGGGAAGGAGGTTGTTGGCCAAGATCTCGCGATACATGGCCCCATCCATCCTCCCCTCAATACGGTGCAGTCGTCCTGTCCCCTTTGCAGAAAAGCATCCCCAAAGAATGATGTTTCCACCTCCATGCTTCACGTTGGGATGGTGTTCTTGGGGTTGTACTCATCCTTCTACTTCCTCCAAACACGGCGAGTGGAGTTTAGACCAAAAAGCTCTATTTTTGTCTCATCAGACCACATGACCTTCTCCCATTCCTCCTCTGGATCATCCAGATGGTCATTGGCAAACTTCAGACGGGCCTGGACATGCACTGGCTTGAGCAGGGGGACCTTGCGTGCGCTGCAGGATTTTAATCCATGACGGCGTAGTTTGTTACTAATGGTTTTCTTTGAGACTGTGGTCCCAGCTCTCTTCAGGTCATTGACCAGGTCCTGCCGTGTAGTTCTGGGCTGATCCCTCACCTTCCTCATGATCATTGATGCCCCACGAGGTGAGATCTTGCATGGTGCCCCAGACCGAGGGAGATTGACCGTCATCTTGAACTTGTTCCATTTTCTAATAATTGCGCCAACAGTTGTTGCCTTCTCACCAAGCTGCTTGCCTATTGTCCTGTAGCCCATCCCAGTCTTGTGCAGGTCTACAATTTTATCCCTGATGTCCTTACACAGCTCTCTGGTCTTGGCCATTGTGGAGAGGTTGGAGTCTGTTTGATTGAGTGTGTGGACAAGTGTCTTTTATACAGGTATCGAGTTCAAACAGGTGCAGTTAAAACAGGTAATGAGTGGAGAACAGGAGGGCTTCTAAAAGAAAAACTAACAGGTCTGTGAGAGCCGGAATTCTTACTGGTTGGTAGGTGATCAAATACTTATGTCATGCAATAAAATGCAAATTAATTATTTAAAAATCATACAATGTGATTTTCTGGATTTTTGTTTTAGATTCCGTCTCTCACAGTTGAAGTGTACCTATGATAAAAATTACAGACTTCTACATGCTTTGTAAGTAGGAAAACCTGCAAAATCGGCAGTGTATCAAATACTTGTTCTCCCCACTGTATATACAGGACAAAACACACATCACGACAAGAGAGACACCACTACATATAGAGAGACATGACAACAACATGGTAGCAACACAACATGACAACAACATGGTAGCAACACAACATGACAACAACATGGTAGCAACACAACATGACAACACAGCATGGTAGCAACACAACATGACAACAACATGGTAGCAACACAACATGACAACAACATGGTAGCAACACAACATGACAACAACATGGTAGCAACACAACATGGTAGCAACACAACATGGTAGTAACACAACATGACAACAACATGGTAGCAACACAACATGACAACAACATGGTAGCAACACAACATGACAACAACATGGTAGCAACACAACATGGTAGCAACACAACATGGTAGTAACACAACATGGTAGCAACACAACATGGTAGTAACACAACATGGTAGCAACACAACATGACAACAACATGGTAGCAACACAACATGGTAGCAACACAACATGGTAGCAACACAACATGGTAGCAACACAACATGGTAGTAACACAACATGGTAGCAACACAACATGACAACAACATGGTAGCAACACAACATGACAACAACATGGTAGCAACACAACATGGTAGCAACACAACATGGTAGTAACACAACATGGTAGCAGCACATGTTAGAAACCTTATTGGGAACACACAACATCACAAAGGGCAAGAAGGTAGCTGCTATACACTTTGGTAACAGTCTGCTGCAGGTCACAGTGTGTGTGTGTGTGTCTCAGGGCGTGTTTGTTTCTCCTCCCACTGGGTGGAGAAGGGGAGGGGTCGAAGGAAGGGAGGAGGAGTCGAAGGAAGGGGGAGGGGTCGAAGGGTGGGGTCGAAGGAAGGAAGGAAGGAGGGGTGAACCCTAGTCTAACAGCGACCCGCAAAAAGTTTAGTCCGGTTCTGCTCAGTTACCGGGCTGCCGCACATAGGATACCAACTTTTAAAAAACTCCACATATCTTAACTTTTCTTGTCCGTGTTCCAGAGTAGTTCGTTTAATCTGTTGTCTACGATGAAGTGGGGAGTAGCTGATTTGGGGGTGACATGGACATTGTTATCTCTGTTGTTCAACTTTTCTGTCACCAATGGACAAAATCCGCCGAACTACAACCTTTTCCAAGGAGCTGCGTACCAGGGCGCAAGACATCGACAGTCACAGAGGAATAGGTCAGTTATTATTTTGATCTATTGTTGATCTGTTCTATTGATTTCCATTTGGCTCAAACGAGTTGTGTTCTCTGTCGCTGCTATGGTTATTTCATTTAGAGATTAACGTTTTTAAAAAACATTTAAATGTGTTCTGATGCAGCCTGTCTGCCTGCTCTAATGGAGTCTGTGTCTCTACTGTACATATCAACCAATCTGCTCTAATGGAGTCTGTGTCTCTACTGTACATATCAACCAATCTGCTCTAATGGAGTCTGTGTCTCTACTGTACATATCAACCAATCTGCTCTAATGGAGTCTGTGTCTCTACTGTACATATCAACCAATCTGCTCTAATGGAGTCTGTGTCTCTACTGTACATATCAACCAATCTGCTCTAATGGAGTCTGTGTCTCTACTGTACATATCAACCAATCTGCTCTAATGGAGTCTGTGTCTCTACTGTACATATCAACCAATCTGCTCTAATGGAGTCTGTGTCTCTACTGTACATATCAACCAATCTGCTCTAATGGAGTCTGTGTCTCTACTGTACATATCAACCAATCTGCTCTAATGGAGTCTGTGTCTCTACTGTACATATCAACCAATCTGCTCTAATGGAGTCTGTGTCTCTACTGTACATATCAACCAATCTGCTCTAATGGAGTCTGTGTCTCTACTGTACATATCAACCAATCTGCTCTAATGGAGTCTGTGTCTCTACTGTACATATCAACCAATCTGCTCTAATGGAGTCTGTGTCTCTACTGTACATATCAACCAATCTGCTCTAATGGAGTCTGTGTCTCTACTGTACATATCAACCAATCTGCTCTAATGGAGTCTGTGTCTCTACTGTACATATCAACCAATCTGCTCTAATGGAGTCTGTGTCTCTACTGTACATATCAACCAATCTGCTCTAATGGAGTCTGTGTCTCTACTGTACATATCAACCAATCTGCTCTAATGGAGTCTGTGTCTCTACTGTACATATCAACCAATCTGCTCTAATCCATAATGATAGGATCACATGTCAATCAGTAGATATGCTAATTGAGGGTGGATACCAGTCACCCTGTAACGTGATAGACTGGTTATCTGCACCAGTCACCCTGTAACGTGATAGGCTGGCTATCTGCACCAGTCACCCTGTAACGTGATAGGCTGGTTATCTGTACCAGTCACCCTGTAACGTGATAGGCTGGCTATCTGCACCAGTCACCCTGTAACGTGATAGGCTGGTTATCTGCACCAGTCACCCTGTAACGTGATAGGCTGGTTATCTGCACCAGTCACCCTGTAACGTGATAGGCTGGTTATCTGTACCAGTCACCCTGTAACGTGATAGGATGGTTATCTGCACCATCTAAATGATCCACACAGATGTTGACTTTTATTTTTCTCTCTCTTTGCTCAGCTGTTTCTATCAGACAATAGACTATTGAGTTCTCAAGCCTGGGAGGGTTGGAATTGTTGCCTGATGGTTGGTTGGTTACCAATTACATATTTTGCTTCCACTTCTCTCTCTCTCTCTCTCTCCTCCCCCCTCTAGGAACTGGTGTGCGTATGTGGTCCATAAGAACGTCAGCTGTACCGTCCAGGGGAATGTGGAGAGCTTTGTGGATCCTGAGGTAGCACCTTGCCCAAACAACGACCCGGACTGTAAGCAACAAGTGATGTAAGTTTCCCCGGAGAGAGGGATGGGTGGAGGACAGAGAGAGGGATGGGGGAGAGGGATGGATGGAGGACAGAGAGAGGGATGGGGGAGAGGGATGGGTGGAGGACAGAGAGAGGGATGGGGGAGAGGGATGGATGGAGGACAGAGAGAGGGATGGGGGAGAGGGATGGGTGGAGGACAGAGAGAGGGATGGGGGAGAGGGATGGATGGAGGACAGAGAGAGGGATTGGGGGAGAGGGATGGGTGGAGGACAGAGAGAGGGATGGGGGAGAGGGATGGATGGAGGACGGAGAAAGAGAGAGAGGTATGGGAGAGAGGGATGGGTGGAGGACAGAGAGAGGGATGGGGGAGAGGGATGGATGGAGGACAGAGAGAGGGATGGGGGAGAGGGATGGGTGGAGGACAGAGAGAGGTATGGGGGAGAGGGATGGATGGAGGACAGAGAGAGGGATGGGGGAGAGGGATGGGTGGAGGACAGAGAGAGGGATGGGGGAGAGGGATGGGTGGAGGACAGAGGGCTGTATATGGTGGAGGACAGGGGGCTGTATATGGTGGAGGACAGAGGGCTGTATATGGTGGAGGACAGGGGGCTGTATATGGTGGAGGACAGGGGGCTGTATATGGTGGAGGACAAGGGGCTGTATATGGTGGAGGACAAGGGGCTGTATATGGTGGAGGACAGGGGGCTGTATATGGTGGAGGACAGGGGGCTGTATATGGTGGAGGACAGGGGGCTGTATATGGTGGAGGACAAGGGGCTGTATATGGTGGAGGACAAGGGGCTGTATATGGTGGAGGACAGGGGGCTGTATATGGTGGAGGACAAGGGGCTGTATATGGTGGAGGACAAGGGGCTGTATATGGTGGAGGACAGGGGGCTGTATATGGTGGAGGACAGGGGGCTGTATATGGTGGAGGACAGGGGGCTGTATATGGTGGAGGACAGGGGGCTGTATATGGTGGAGGACAGGGGGCTGTATATGGTGGAGGACAGGGGGCTGTATATGGTGGAGGACAAGGGGCTGTATATGGTGGAGGACAAGGGGCTGTATATGGTGGAGGACAGGGGGCTGTATATGGTGGAGGACAAGGGGCTGTATATGGTGGAGGACAAGGGGCTGTATATGGTGGAGGACAGGGGGCTGTATATGGTGGAGGACAAGGGGCTGTATATGGTGGAGGACAAGGGGCTGTATATGGTGGAGGACAAGGGGCTGTATATGGTGGAGGACAGGGGGCTGTATATGGTGGAGGACAAGGGGCTGTATATGGTGGAGGACAAGGGGCTGTATATGGTGGAGGACAAGGGGCTGTATATGGTGGAGGACAGGGGGCTGTATATGGTGGAGGACAAGGGGCTGTATATGGTGGAGGACAGGGGGCTGTATATGGTGGAGGACAGGGGGCTGTATATGGTGGAGGACAGGGGGCTGTATATGGTGGAGGACAGGGGGCTGTATATGGTGGAGGACAGGGGGCTGTATATGGTGGAGGACAGGGGGCTGTATATGGTGGAGGACAGGGGGCTGTATATGGTGGAGGACAAGGGGCTGTATATGGTGGAGGACAAGGGGCTGTATATGGTGGAGGACAGGGGGCTGTATATGGTGGAGGACAAGGGGCTGTATATGGTGGAGGACAAGGGGCTGTATATGGTGGAGGACAAGGGGCTGTATATGGTGGAGGACAGGGGGCTGTATATGGTGGAGGACAAGGGGCTGTATATGGTGGAGGACAGGGGGCTGTATATGGTGGAGGACAAGGGGCTGTATATGGTGGAGGACAAGGGGCTGTATATGGTGGAGGACAAGGGGCTGTATATGGTGGAGGACAGGGGGCTGTATATGGTGGAGGACAAGGGGCTGTATATGGTGGAGGACAGGGGGCTGTATATGGTGGAGGACAAGGGGCTGTATATGGTGGAGGACAAGGGGCTGTATATGGTGGAGGACAGGGGGCTGTATATGGTGGAGGACAGGGGGCTGTATATGGTGGAGGACAAGGGGCTGTATATGGTGGAGGACAGGGGGCTGTATATGGTGGAGGACAGGGGGCTGTATATGGTGGAGGACAGGGGGCTGTATATGGTGGAGGACAGGGGGCTGTATATGGTGGAGGACAGGGGGCTGTATATGGTGGAGGACAGGGGGCTGTATATGGTGGAGGACAAGGGGCTGTATATGGTGGAGGACAAGGGGCTGTATATGGTGGAGGACAAGGGGCTGTATATGGTGGAGGACAGGGGGCTGTATATGGTGGAGGACAGGGGGCTGTATATGGTGGAGGACAAGGGGCTGTATATGGTGGAGGACGGGGCTGTATATGGTGGAGGACAGGGGCTGTATATGGTTTCCTTGCAGAGAGGGATGGGTGAAGGACAGAGCTGGTGGGCTGGTGGTAACAGGGCTGGTGTAGCGTGATAGGCTGGTGGTAACAGGGCTGGTGTATCGTGATAGGCTGGTGGTAACAGGGCTGGTGTAGCGTGATAGGCTGGTGGTAACAGGGATGGTGTATCGTGATAGGCTGGTGGTAACAGGGATGGTGTAGCGTGATAGGCTGGTGGTAACAGGGCTGGTGTAGCGTGATAGGCTGGTGGTAACAGGGCTGGTGTAGCGTGATAGGCTGGTGGTAACAGGGATGGTGTATCATGATAGGCTGGTGGTAACAGGGATGGTGTATCGTGATAGGCTGGTGGTAACAGGGCTGGTGTAGCGTGATAGGCTGGTGGTAACAGGGCTGGTGTAGCGTGATAGGCTGGTGGTAACAGGGCTGGTGTATCGTGATAGGCTGGTGGTAACAGGGCTGGTGTAGCGTGATAGGCTGGTGGTAACAGGGATGGTGTATCGTGATAGGCTGGTGGTAACAGGGATGGTGTAGCGTGATAGGCTGGTGGTAACAGGGCTGGTGTAGCGTGATAGGCTGGTGGTAACAGGGCTGGTGTAGCGTGATAGGCTGGTGGTAACAGGGATGGTGTATCGTGATAGGCTGGTGGTAACAGGGCTGGGTAGGTTATACAATGTGATGAAAGCTAGGCTACGTTGATTCGTACTACTTAGTCTCCTCAGGTCCACTGGAGGGGTGATAAGTGAGGAATCAGCAGTTTGGAAGGTATTCATGAGTTAGCCAGTGAACAGTGATTTATCATTGGGATTAAATCCACTCTGATTAGCTCATTCATTATGTTTATTACAGTAAGGAGACTGACTGGATGATTTACTGACTGATCAACCACAGAATGAATGACAACACTGTCTCTGACAACATCAAATTAAAGTTATGTTGTTTTCATCACACATCATTAGAGCTTCACTGGAGGGGGAAACATTTCATAGTCGGCCCCCTGTCCTCCACCCCAGCCGGGGTTCCACTGATGGGGTTCCCCAGCCAGGTTCCACTGATGGGGTTCCCCAGCCAGGTTCCACTGATGGGGTTCCCCAGCCAGGTTCCACTGATGGGGTTCCCCAGCCAGGTTCCACTGATGGGGTTCCCCAGCCAGGTTCCACTGATGGGGTTCCCCAACCGGGTTCCACTGATGGGGTTCCCCAGCCGGGTTCCACTGATGGGGTTCCACCCAATTACATTTACCATAAAATCAAGCTTTATTTATACAGCAACATTTCAGACATGGAATGCAACGCAATGTGGTTTATTTATTTATTTATTTATTTAACCTTTACTTAACTAGGCAAATCAGGAAAACAAATAATACAAAACATTTAAAAGCTTAAATATTTACCACACAACAAACAGAAGACTAAACACAAAAGAGACAAACTGAGCAACTAAAAATCACCCTGAGGAACAGCTAAAAGGGTTAGGGTTAGTGGAGGACCTGAGGAACAGCTAAAAGGGTTAGGGTTAGTGGAGGACCTGAGGAACAGCTAAAAGGGTTAGGGTTAGTGGAGGACCTGAGGAACAGCTAAAAGGGTTAGGGTTAGTGGAGGACCTGAGGAACAGCTAAAAGGGTTAGGGTTAGTGGAGGACCTGAGGAACAGCTAAAAGGGTTAGGGTTAGTGGAGGACCTGAGGAACAGCTAAAAGGGTTAGGGTTAGTGGAGGACCTGAGGAACAGCTAAAAGGGTTAGGGTTAGTGGAGGACCTGAGGAACAGCTAAAAGGGTTAGGGTTAGTGGAGGACCTGAGGAACAGCTAAAAGGGTTAGGGTTAGTGGAGGACCTGAGGAACAGCTAAAAGGGTTAGGGTTAGTGGAGGACCTGAGGAACAGCTAAAAGGGTTAGGGTTAGTGGAGGACCTGAGGAACAGCTAAAAGGGTTAGGGTTAGTGGAGGACCTGAGGAACAGCTAAAAGGGTTAGGGTTAGTGGAGGACCTGAGGAACAGCTAAAAGGGTTAGGGTTAGTGGAGGACCTGAGGAACAGCTAAAAGGGTTAGGGTTAGTGGAGGACCTGAGGAACAGCTAAAAGGGTTAGGGTTAGTGGAGGACCTGAGGAACAGCTAAAAGGGTTAGGGTTAGTGGAGGACCTGAGGAACAGCTAAAAGGGTTAGGGTTAGTGGAGGACCTGAGGAACAGCTAAAAGGGTTAGGGTTAGTGGAGGACCTGAGGAACAGCTAAAAGGGTTAGGGTTAGTGGAGGACCTGAGGAACAGCTAAAAGGGTTAGGGTTAGTGGAGGACCTGAGGAACAGCTAAAAGGGTTAGGGTTAGTGGAGGACCTGAGGAACAGCTAAAAGGGTTAGGGTTAGTGGAGGACCTGAGGAACAGCTAAAAGGGTTAGGGTTAGTGGAGGACCTGAGGAACAGCTAAAAGGGTTAGGGTTAGTGTTAACTTAAACGCATGTCTGACATCGTGGAGGACCTGAGGGACCTACTGGGTACAGAACTTAAACGCATGTCTGACATCATGGATTGATTTAAAAACCAACAGAAGAATCTTAAAAACAATTCTAAAACTCGCAGGCAGCCAGGGCAGAGATGTTATAACCGGTGTAATGTGTGCTCGCCGTCTGGTCATTTACTGGAAGTTGGAACTTTCACAACACACTTTAGACACATATTTCACCCCTTGAGAACACCTCTGTCTTGTGAAATCAGAGAGAGAGAGCGATCATGCCTTTGCTTTATTTTCTAACCCTTTTCTCTGTGTGACGGAAAATGATCTGGAAATCCCAGAGTCTCCTGG
Organism: Thymallus thymallus; assembly: GCA_023634145.1. Lineage (NCBI taxonomy): Eukaryota > Metazoa > Chordata > Actinopteri > Salmoniformes > Salmonidae > Thymallus > Thymallus thymallus. The sequence goes on from CM042383.1 coordinate 150,648, forward strand.
AAGGCAGGTCAGAGAAACATGAACCCAAGTTTCCGTGAGAGAGATAGGGAGGAGGCCTGGCAGTGGGTTATGGTTAGACAGCTCTGTTTCACAACTGGACTTTACTTGTTGAGTCTCTCTCTTTATCGGACGCTATCTCATTATCTGTTGCTATCTCATTATCTGTTGCTATCTCAATCTGTTGCTATCTCATTATCTGTTGCTATCTCATTATCAGTTGCTATCTCATTATCTGTTGCTATCTCATTATCTGTTGCTATCTCATTATCTGTTGCTATCTCATCTGTTGCTATCTCTATCTGTTGCTATCTCATTTTCTGTTGCTATCTCTATCTGTTGCTATCTCATTATCTGTTGCTATCTCTATCTGTTGCTATCTCATTATCTGTCGCTATCTAATTTTCTGTTGCTATCTCTATCTGTTGCTATCTCATTTTCTGTTGCTATCTCATTTTCTGTTGCTATCTCATTATCTGTTGCTATCTCATTTTCTGTTGCTATCTCATTATCTGTTGCTATCTCATTATCTGTTGCTATCTCATTTTCTGTTGCTATCTCATTTTCTGTTGCTATCTCATTATCTGTTGCTATCTCATTATCTGTTGCTATCTCATTTTCTGTTGCTATCTCATTTCCAGTCAGAATAATATCTATGATGGTACCCATGTTTACGGATTTAGGGTTGTACCTGGTGGGTTCCTTGATAATTTGTGTGAGATTGAGGGCATCTATCTTAGATTGAAGGACGGCCGGGGTGTTAAGCATATCCCAGTTTAAATCACCTAACAGTACAAACTCTGAAGATAGATGGGGGGCAATCAATTCACATATGGAGTCCAGGGCACAGCTGGGGGCTGAGGGGGGTCTGTAACAGGCGGCAACAATGAGAGACTTATTTCTGGATAGGTGGATTTTTAAGAGTAGAAGCTCAAACTGTTTGGGCACAGACCTGGACAGTATGACAGAATTCTGCAGGTTATCTCTGCAGTAGATTGCAACTCCGCCACCTTTGGCAGTTCTATCTTGATGGGAAATATTGTAGTTGGGGATGGAAATGTCAGAATTTTTGGTGGCCTTCCTAAGCCAGGATTCAGACACAGCTAGGACATCAGGGTTGGCGGAGTGTGCTAAAGCAGTGAATAAATCAAACTTAGGGAGGAGGCTTCTGATATTAACATGCATGAAACCAAGGCTTTTACAGTTACAGAAGTCAACAAATGAGAGCGCCTGGGGAATAGGTGTAGTGCTGGGGGCTACAGGACCTGGGTTTACCTCTACATCACCAGAGGAACAGAGGAGGAGTAGGATAAGGGTACGGCTAAAGGCTTTAAGAACTGGTCTTCTAGTGCGTTGGGGAGGGACAAAGGAGCTATCTGAGGCATGTTGATCAGGACTGGGGGCTCTACAGTGAAATAAAACAATAATAGCTAGCCTGAACAGCAACAGACAAGACATATTGAAATAAGAAAGGGGCATGAAAACAAACACAGTTAATTAAGAGAGCTAAGACAACGACGGGTAATGGAGATGAATGGACAGAGAGGGTCAGGTAGAGAAAAGTGATGTGCTACACACAGGACCTGAGGCCTGATAGTTAAACAGAATGAAATACCATATAACCAAACAGTCCTGCAGGCATCAGCTGTGTAGCCGAGTAATCAGGATCCGATGAGCAGCAAAGAGGTGAGCCAGGGAGCAGTTCAATGGGCGCTGGACTAGGCGAGTGGGAGGCACGGTGTTCAGAGTGCTAGCAGGCCGGGGCTAGCGGATGAAACTTCGGCGACGTCGCAGAGGAAAAGCCTATTGAGACCACGTCGGACAATTACGTCGGCAGACCAGTCGCGGTGGCTCGGCGGGGCTCCGTGTCAACAGTAGAAGGTCCAGGCAGGTTGACAAAGGTACTGTAGCCCGGGAGATTAGCTAGTACACGTCAGCTGTCCAGGAGATGGGCCTAGCTAGAGGCCTTGAGAAAATTGTCAGGCTGCGGGGACTGTGGAGGGGATTTATACTAGTAACTGTACTTACTGGTGGGGACTGTGGAGGGGATTTATACTAGTAACTGTACTTACTGGTGGGGACTGTGGAGGGGATTTATACTACTATCTGTACTTACTGGTGGGGACTGTGGAGGGGATTTATACTAGTAACTGTACTTACTGGTGGGGACTGTGGAGGGGATTTATACTACTATCTGTACTTACTGGTGGGGACTGTGGAGGGGATTTATACTAGTAACTGTACTTACTGGTGGGGACTGTGGAGGGGATTTATACTAGTAACTGTACTTACTGGTGGGGACTGTGGAGGGGATTTATACTAGTAACTGTACTTACTGGTGGGGACTGTGGAGGGGATTTATACTACTATCTGTACTTACTGGTGGGGACTGTGGAGGGGATTTATACTAGTAACTGTACTTACTGGTGGGGACTGTGGAGGGGATTTATACTAGTAACTGTACTTACTGGTGGGGACTGTGGAGGGGATTTATACTAGTAACTGTACTTACTGGTGGGGACTGTGGAGGGGATTTATACTAGTAACTGTACTTACTGGTGGGGACTGTGGAGGGGATTTATACTAGTAACTGTACTTACTGGTGGGGACTGTGGAGGGGATTTATACTAGTAACTGTACTTACTGATGGGGACTGTGGAGGGGATTTATACTACTATCTGGACTTACTGGTGGGGACTGTGGAGGGGATTTATACTAGTAACTGTACTTACTGGTGGGGACTGTGGAGGGGATTTATACTAGTAACTGTACTTACTGGTGGGGACTGTGGAGGGGATTTATACTAGTAACTGTACTTACTGGTGGGGACTGTGGAGGGGATTTATACTACTATCTGTACTTACTGGTGGGGACTGTGGAGGGGATTTTTACTACTATCTGTACTTACTGGTGGGGACTGTGGAGGGGATTTATACTAGTATCTGTACTTACTGGTGGGGACTGTGGAGGGGATTTATACTAGTAACTGTACTTACTGGTGGGGACTGTGGAGGGGATTTATACTACTATCTGTACTTACTGGTGGGGACTGTGGAGGGGATTTATACTAGTAACTGTACTTACTGGTGGGGACTGTGGAGGGGATTTATACTAGTAACTGTACTTACTGGTGGGGACTGTGGAGGGGATTTATACTAGTAACTGTACTTACTGGTGGGGACTGTGGAGGGGATTTATACTAGTAACTGTACTTACTGGTGGGGACTGTGGAGGGGATTTATACTAGTAACTGTACTTACTGGTGGGGACTGTGGAGGGGATTTATACTAGTAACTGTACTTACTGATGGGGACTGTGGAGGGGATTTATACTACTATCTGTACTTACTGGTGGGGACTGTGGAGGGGATTTATACTAGTAACTGTACTTACTGGTGGGGACTGTGGAGGGGATTTATACTAGTAACTGTACTTACTGGTGGGGACTGTGGAGGGGATTTATACTAGTAACTGTACTTACTGGTGGGGACTGTGGAGGGGATTTATACTACTATCTGTACTTACTGGTGGGGACTGTGGAGGGGATTTATACTAGTAACTGTACTTACTGGTGGGGACTGTGGAGGGGATTTATACTAGTAACTGTACTTACTGGTGGGGACTGTGGAGGGGATTTATACTAGTAACTGTACTTACTGGTGGGGACTGTGGAGGGGATTTATACTAGTAACTGTACTTACTGATGGGGACTGTGGAGGGGATTTATACTAGTAACTGTACTTACTGGTGGGGACTGTGGAGGGGATTTATACTACTATCTGTACTTACTGGTGGGGACTGTGGAGGGGATTTATACTAGTAACTGTACTTACTGGTGGGGACTGTGGAGGGGATTTATACTAGTAACTGTACTTACTGGTGGGGACTGTGGAGGGGATTTATACTAGTAACTGTACTTACTGGTGGGGACTGTGGAGGGGATTTATACTAGTAACTGTACTTACTGGTGGGGACTGTGGAGGGGATTTATACTAGTAACTGTACTTACTGGTGGGAACTGTGGAGGGGATTTATACTAGTATCTGTACTTACTGGTGGGGACTGTGGAGGGGATTTATACTAGTAACTGTACTTACTGGTGGGGACTGTGGAGGGGATTTATACTAGTAACTGTACTTACTGGTGGGGACTGTGGAGGGGATTTATACTAGTAACTGTACTTACTGGTGGGGACTGTGGAGGGGATTTATACTACTATCTGTACTTACTGGTGGGGACTGTGGAGGGGATTTATACTAGTAACTGTACTTACTGATGGGGACTGTGGAGGGGATTTATAGTAGTAACTGTACTTACTGGTGGGGACTGTGGAGGGGATTTATACTAGTAACTGTACTTACTGGTGGGGACTGTGGAGGGGATTTATACTAGTAACTGTACTTACTGGTGGGGACTGTGGAGGGGATTTATACTAGTAACTGTACTTACTGGTGGGGACTGTGGAGGGGATTTATACTACTATCTGTACTTACTGGTGGGGACTGTGGAGGGGATTTATACTAGTAACTGTACTTACTGGTGGGGACTGTGGAGGGGATTTATACTAGTAACTGTACTTACTGGTGGGGACTGTGGAGGGGATTTATACTAGTAACTGTACTTACTGGTGGGGACTGTGGAGGGGATTTATACTAGTAACTGTACTTACTGGTGGGGACTGTGGAGGGGATTTATACTAGTAACTGTACTTACTGGTGGGGACTGTGGAGGGGATTTATACTACTATCTGTACTTACTGGTGGGGACTGTGGAGGGGATTTATACTAGTAACTGTACTTACTGGTGGGGACTGTGGAGGGGATTTATACTAGTAACTGTACTTACTGATGGGGACTGTGGAGGGGATTAATACTAGTAACTGTACTTACTGGTGGGGACTGTGGAGGGGATTTATACTACTATCTGTACTTACTGGTGGGGACTGTGGAGGGGATTTATACTACTATCTGTACTTACTGGTGGGGACTGTGGAGGGGATTTATACTAGTAACTGTACGTACTGGTGGGGACTGTGGAGGGGATTTATACTAGTAACTGTACTTACTGGTGGAGACTGTGGAGGGGATTTATACTAGTAACTGTACTTACTGGTGGGGACTGTGGAGGGGATTTATACTACTATCTGTACTTACTGGTGGGGACTGTGGAGGGGATTTTTACTACTATCTGTACTTACTGGTGGGGACTGTGGAGGGGATTTATACTAGTAACTGTACTTACTGATGGGGACTGTGGAGGGGATTTATACTACTATCTGGACTTACTGGTGGGGACTGTGGAGGGGATTTATACTAGTAACTGTACTTACTGGTGGGGACTGTGGAGGGGATTTATACTAGTAACTGTACTTACTGGTGGGGACTGTGGAGGGGATTTATACTAGTAACTGTACTTACTGGTGGGGACTGTGGAGGGGATTTATACTACTATCTGTACTTACTGGTGGGGACTGTGGAGGGGATTTTTACTACTATCTGTACTTACTGGTGGGGACTGTGGAGGGGATTTATACTAGTATCTGTACTTACTGGTGGGGACTGTGGAGGGGATTTATACTAGTAACTGTACTTACTGGTGGGGACTGTGGAGGGGATTTATACTACTATCTGTACTTACTGGTGGGGACTGTGGAGGGGATTTATACTAGTAACTGTACTTACTGGTGGGGACTGTGGAGGGGATTTATACTAGTAACTGTACTTACTGGTGGGGACTGTGGAGGGGATTTATACTAGTAACTGTACTTACTGGTGGGGACTGTGGAGGGGATTTATACTAGTAACTGTACTTACTGGTGGGGACTGTGGAGGGGATTTATACTAGTAACTGTACTTACTGGTGGGGACTGTGGAGGGGATTTATACTAGTAACTGTACTTACTGATGGGGACTGTGGAGGGGATTTATACTACTATCTGTACTTACTGGTGGGGACTGTGGAGGGGATTTATACTAGTAACTGTACTTACTGGTGGGGACTGTGGAGGGGATTTATACTAGTAACTGTACTTACTGGTGGGGACTGTGGAGGGGATTTATACTAGTAACTGTACTTACTGGTGGGGACTGTGGAGGGGATTTATACTACTATCTGTACTTACTGGTGGGGACTGTGGAGGGGATTTATACTAGTAACTGTACTTACTGGTGGGGACTGTGGAGGGGATTTATACTAGTAACTGTACTTACTGGTGGGGACTGTGGAGGGGATTTATACTAGTAACTGTACTTACTGGTGGGGACTGTGGAGGGGATTTATACTAGTAACTGTACTTACTGATGGGGACTGTGGAGGGGATTTATACTAGTAACTGTACTTACTGGTGGGGACTGTGGAGGGGATTTATACTACTATCTGTACTTACTGGTGGGGACTGTGGAGGGGATTTATACTAGTAACTGTACTTACTGGTGGGGACTGTGGAGGGGATTTATACTAGTAACTGTACTTACTGGTGGGGACTGTGGAGGGGATTTATACTAGTAACTGTACTTACTGGTGGGGACTGTGGAGGGGATTTATACTAGTAACTGTACTTACTGGTGGGGACTGTGGAGGGGATTTATACTAGTAACTGTACTTACTGGTGGGAACTGTGGAGGGGATTTATACTAGTATCTGTACTTACTGGTGGGGACTGTGGAGGGGATTTATACTAGTAACTGTACTTACTGGTGGGGACTGTGGAGGGGATTTATACTAGTAACTGTACTTACTGGTGGGGACTGTGGAGGGGATTTATACTAGTAACTGTACTTACTGGTGGGGACTGTGGAGGGGATTTATACTACTATCTGTACTTACTGGTGGGGACTGTGGAGGGGATTTATACTAGTAACTGTACTTACTGATGGGGACTGTGGAGGGGATTTATAGTAGTAACTGTACTTACTGGTGGGGACTGTGGAGGGGATTTATACTAGTAACTGTACTTACTGGTGGGGACTGTGGAGGGGATTTATACTAGTAACTGTACTTACTGGTGGGGACTGTGGAGGGGATTTATACTAGTAACTGTACTTACTGGTGGGGACTGTGGAGGGGATTTATACTACTATCTGTACTTACTGGTGGGGACTGTGGAGGGGATTTATACTAGTAACTGTACTTACTGGTGGGGACTGTGGAGGGGATTTATACTAGTAACTGTACTTACTGGTGGGGACTGTGGAGGGGATTTATACTAGTAACTGTACTTACTGGTGGGGACTGTGGAGGGGATTTATACTAGTAACTGTACTTACTGGTGGGGACTGTGGAGGGGATTTATACTAGTAACTGTACTTACTGGTGGGGACTGTGGAGGGGATTTATACTACTATCTGTACTTACTGGTGGGGACTGTGGAGGGGATTTATACTAGTAACTGTACTTACTGGTGGGGACTGTGGAGGGGATTTATACTAGTAACTGTACTTACTGATGGGGACTGTGGAGGGGATTTATACTAGTAACTGTACTTACTGGTGGGGACTGTGGAGGGGATTTATACTACTATCTGTACTTACTGGTGGGGACTGTGGAGGGGATTTATACTACTATCTGTACTTACTGGTGGGGACTGTGGAGGGGATTTATACTAGTAACTGTACGTACTGGTGGGGACTGTGGAGGGGATTTATACTAGTAACTGTACTTACTGGTGGAGACTGTGGAGGGGATTTATACTAGTAACTGTACGTACTGGTGGCACAGACGCTGTTTCATCCTTTCCTACACTTACACAGTAGAGTAGAGTAGAGTAGAGTTTCTACAGTAGAGTAGAGTTTCTACAGTAGAGTAGAGTTTCTACAGTAAAGTAGTGTAGAGTTTCTACAGTAGAGTAGAGTTTCTACAGTAGAGTAGAGTTTCTACAGTAGAGTGAAGTTTCTACAGTAGAGTTTCTACAGTAGAGTTTCTACAGTAGAGTAGAGTAGAGTTTCTACAGTAGAGTAGAGTTTCTACAGTAGAGTAGTTTCTACAGTATAGTTTCTACAGTAGAGTAGAGTTTCTACAGTAGAGTTTCTACAGTAGAGTAGAGTTTCTACAGTAGAGTTGAGTTTCTACAGTAGAGTAGAGTAGAGGTTCTACAGTAGAGTAGAGTTTCTACAGTAGAGTAGAGTTTCTACAGTAGAGTAGAGTTTCTACAGTAGAGTAGAGTTTCTACAGTAGAGTAGAGTTTCTAGAGTAGAGTAGAGTTTCTACAGTAGAGTAGAGTTTCTACAGTAGAGTAGAGTTTCTACAGTAGAGTAGAGTTTCTACAGTAGAGTGAAGTTTCTACAGTAGAGTTTCTACAGTAGAGTTTCTACAGTAGAGTAGAGTAGAGTTTCTACAGTAGAGTAGAGTTTCTACAGTAGAGTAGTTTCTACAGTATAGTTTCTACAGTAGAGTAGTTTCTACAGTATAGTTTCTACAGTAGAGTAGAGTTTCTACAGTAGAGTTTCTACAGTCGAGTAGAGTTTCTACAGTCGAGTAGTTTCTACAGTAGAGTAGAGTTTCTACAGTAGAGTAGAGTATCTACAGTAGAGTAGAGTTTATACAGTAGAGAGTAGAGTTTTTACAGTAGAGTAGAATTTCTACAGTAGAGTAGAGTAGAGTTTCTACAGTAGAGTAGAGTTTCTACAGTAGAGTTTCTACAGTAGAGTAGAGTTTCTACAGTAGAGTAGAGTTTCCACAGTAGAGTAGAGTTTCTACAGTAGAGTAGAGTAGAGTTTATACAGTAGAGTTTATACAGTAGAGTTTCTACAGTAGAGTTTCTACAGTAGAGTAGAGTTTCTACAGTAGAGTAGAGTAGAGTTTCTACAGTAGAGTAGAGTAGAGTTTCTACAGTAGAATAGAGTTTATACAGTAGAGTAGAGTTTCTACAGTAGAGTAGAGTTTCTACAGTAGAGTAGTGTAGAGTAGAGTTTCTATCGTAGAGTAGAGTTTCTACAGTAGAGGTTCTACAGTAGAGTAGAGTTTCTACAGTAGAGTAGAGTAGAGAAGAGTTTCTACAGTAGAGTAGAGTTTCTACAGTAGAGTAGAGTTTCTACAGTAGAGTAGAGTAGAGTTTCTACAGTAGAGTAGAGTAGAGTTTCTACAGTAGAGTAGAGTAGAGTTTCTACAGTAGAGTAGAGTTTCTACAGTAGAGTAGTTTCTACAGTAGAGTTTCTACAGTAGAGTAGAGTTTCTACAGTAGAGTTTCTACAGTAGAGTAGAGTTTCTACAGTAGAGTAGAGTAGAGTTTCTAGAGTAGAGTAGAGTTTCTACAGTAGAGTAGAGTAGAGTTTCTACAGTAGAGTAGAGTTTCTACAGTAGAGTAGAGTTTCTACTGTAGAGTAGAGTAGAGTTTCTACAGTAGAGTAGAGTTTCTACAGTAGAGTAGTGTAGAGTAGAGTTTCTATCGTAGAGTAGAGTTTCTACAGTAGAGGTTCTACAGTAGAGTAGAGTTTCTACAGTAGAGTAGAGTAGAGAAGAGTTTCTACAGTAGAGTAGAGTTTCTACAGTAGAGTAGAGTTTCTACAGTAGAGTAGAGTTTCTACAGTAGAGTAGAGTAGAGTTTCTACAGTAGAGTAGAGTAGAGTTTCTACAGTAGAGTAGAGTTTCTACAGTAGAGTAGTTTCTACAGTAGAGTTTCTACAGTAGAGTAGAGTTTCTACAGTAGAGTTTCTACAGTAGAGTAGAGTTTCTACAGTAGAGTAGAGTTTCTACAGTAGAGTAGAGTAGAGTTTCTACAGTAGAGTAGAGTAGAGTTTCTACAGTAGAGTAGAGTTTCTACAGTAGAGTAGAGTTTCTACAGTAGAGTAGAGTTTCTACAGTAGAGAAGAGTTTCTACAGTAGAGTAGAGTTTCTACAGTAGAGTAGAGTTTCTACAGTAGAGTAGTTTCTACAGTAGAGTAGAGTTTCTACAGTAGAGTAGAGTAGAGTTTCTACAGTAGAGTAGAGTTTATACAGTAGAGTAGAGTTTATACAGTAGAGTAGAGAGTAGAGTTTTTACAGTAGAGTAGAGTTTCTACAGTAGAGTAGAGTTTCTACAGTAGAGTAGAGTTTCTACAGTAGAGTTTCTACAGTAGAGTAGAGTTTATACAGTAGAGTAGAGTAGAGTTTCTACAGTAGAATAGAGTTTATACAGTAGAGTAGAGTTTCTACAGTAGAGTAGAGTTTCGACATTAGAGTAGAGTAGAGTTTCTACAGTAGAGTAGAGTTTCTACAGTAGAGTAGTGTAGAGTAGAGTTTCTATCGTAGAGTAGAGTTTCTACAGTAGAGTAGAGTAGAGAAGAGTTTCTACAGTAGAGTAGAGTAGAGTTTCTACAGTAGAGTAGAGTAGAGTTTCTACAGTAGAGTAGAGTAGAGTTTCTACAGTAGAGTTTCTACAGTAGCGTAGAGTTTCTACAGTAGAGTAGATATTCTACAGTAGAGTAGAGTTTCTACAGTAGAGTAGAGTAGAGTTTCTACAGTAGAGTAGAGTAGAGTTTCTACAGTAGAGTAGAGTTTCTACAGTAGAGTAGAGTTTCTACAGTAGATTAGAGTTTCTACAGTAGAGTCGAGTTTCTACAGTAGAGTAGAGTAGAGTTTCTACAGTAGAGTAGAGTTTCTACAGTAGAGTAGAGTTTCTACAGTAGAGTGAAGTTTCTACAGTAGAGTTACTACAGTAGAGTTTCTACAGTAGAGTAGAGTAGAGTTTCTACAGTAGAGTAGAGTAGAGTTTCTACAGTAGAGTGGAGTTTCTACAGTAGAGTGGAGTTTCTACAGTAGAGTAGTTTATACAGTAGAGTAGAGTTTCTACAGTAGAGTAGAGTTTCTACAGTAAAGTAGAGTAGAGTTTCTACAGTAGAGTGGAGCTTCTACAGTAGAGTAGAGTTTCTACAGTAGAGTAGAGTTTCTACAGTACATAGACGTTGACGTTATAGACCAGCACCAGGGGAAGGGCTTGTTGTTTTAGTTGCTTTATTGTTTTAAGGTTACCAAGGTTACTGTCATTAACATTTTCTCAACAGAGATTCTATAATCAAAAGAGAACCAATGTAATAGATATAAGTAGAAACATTGAAGACATGTGTTTGTTTGCCAGTGTGTGTGTGTGTGTGTGTGTGTGTGTGTGTGTGTGTGCATTTACAGTTCTGTCCTGCCGTCTCTCCCAGGTATCGGACGCGGTTCTGGCCGGCCTATAAGATCGCCTATAAGTTTCTACAGTAGAGTAGAGTTTCTACAGTAGAGTAGAGTTTCTACAGTAGAGTAGAGTTTCTACAGTAGAGTAGAGTAGGGTTTCTACAGTAGAGTAGAGTTTCTACAGTAGAGTAGAGTTTCTACAGTAGAGTAGAGTTTCTACAGTAGAGTAGAGTTTCTACAGTAGTAGAGTAGAGTTTCTACAGTAGAGTAGAGTTTCTACAGTAGAGTTTCTACAGTAGAGTTTCTACAGTAGTGTAGAGTAGAGTTTCTACAGTAGAGTAGAGTTTCTACAGTAGAGTTTCTACAGTAGAGTAGAGTTTCTACAGTAAAGTAGAGTAGAGTTTCTACAGTAGAGTAGAGTTTCTACAGTAGAGTAGAGTTTATACAGTAGAGTAGAGAGTAGAGTTTTTACAGTAGAGTAGAGTTTTTACAGTAGAGTAGAGTTTCTACAGTAGAGTAGAGTTTCTACAGTAGAGTTTCTACAGTGGAGTAGAGTTTCTACAGTAGAGTAGAGCTTCTACAGTATAGTAGAGTAGAGTTTCTACAGTAGAGTTTCTACAGTAGAGTTTATACAGTAGAGTTTCTACAGTAGAGTAGAGTTTCTACAGTAGAGTAGAGTTTCTATAGTAGAATAGAGTTTATACAGTAGAGTAGAGTAGAGTTTCTACAGTAGAGTAGAGTTTCGACATTAGAGTAGAGTAGAGTTTCTACAGTAGAGTAGAGTTTCTACTGTAGAGTAGAGTTTCTACAGTAGAGTAGAGTTTCTACAGTAGAGTAGTGTAGAGTAGAGTTTCTATCGTAGAGTAGAGTTTCTACAGTAGAGGTTCTACAGTAGAGTAGAGTAGAGTTTCTACAGTAGAGTAGAGTAGAGAAGAGTTTCTACAGTAGAGTAGAGTTTCTACAGTAGAGTAGAGTAGAGTTTCTACAGTAGAGTAGAGTAGAGTTTCTACAGTAGAGTAGAGTTTCTACAGTAGAGTAGTTTCTACAGTAGAGTTTCTACAGTAGAGTAGAGTTTCTACAGTAGAGTTTCTACAGTAGAGTAGAGTTTCTACTGTAGAGTAGAGTAGAGTTTCTACAGTAGAGTAGAGTTTCTACAGTAGAGTAGAGTCGAGTTTCTACAGTAGAGTAGAGTTTCTACAGTAGAGTAGAGTAGAGTTTCTACAGTAGAGTAGAGTAGAGTTTCTACAGTAGAGTAGAGTAGAGTTTCTACAGTAGAGTAGAGTAGTTTCTACAGTAGAGTAGAGTTTCTACAGTATAGTAGAGTAGAGTTTCTACAGTAGAGTTTATACAGTAGAGTTTATACAGTAGAGTTTCTACAGTAGAGTAGAGTTTCTACAGAAGAGTAGAGTTTCTATAGTAGAATAGAGTTTATACAGTAGAGTAGAGTAGAGTTTCTACAGTAGAGTAGAGTTTCGACATTAGAGTAGAGTAGAGTTTCTACAGTAGAGTAGAGTTTCTACTGTAGAGTAGAGTTTCTACAGTAGAGTAGAGTTTCTACAGTAGAGTAGTGTAGAGTAGAGTTTCTATCGTAGAGTAGAGTTTCTACAGTAGAGGTTCTACAGTAGAGTAGAGTAGAGTTTCTACAGTAGAGTAGAGTAGAGAAGAGTTTCTACAGTAGAGTAGAGTTTCTACAGTAGAGTAGAGTTTCTACAGTAGAGTAGAGTTTCTACAGTAGAGTAGAGTAGAGTTTCTACAGTAGAGTAGAGTAGAGTTTCTACAGTAGAGTAGAGTAGAGTTTCTACAGTAGAGTAGAGTTTCTACAGTAGAGTAGTTTCTACAGTAGAGTTTCTACAGTAGAGTAGAGTTTCTACAGTAGAGTTTCTACAGTAGAGTAGAGTTTCTACAGTAGAGTAGAGTAGAGTTTCTACAGTAGAGTAGAGTTTCTACAGTAGAGTAGAGTTTCTACAGTAGAGAAGAGTTTCTACAGTAGAGTAGAGTTTCTACAGTAGAGTAGAGTAGAGTTTCTACAGTAGAGTAGAGTTTATAAAGTAGAGTAGAGAGTAGAGTTTTTACAGTAGAGTAGAGTTTCTACAGTAGAGTAGAGTAGAGTTTCTACAGTAGAGTAGAGTTTCTACAGTAGAGTGTCTACAGTAGAGTAGAGTTTCTACAGTAGAGTAGAGTTTCTACAGTAGAGTAGAGTAGAGTTTCTACAGTAGAATAGAGTTTATACAGTAGAGTAGAGTAGAGTTTATACAGTAGAGTAGAGTTTATACAGTAGAGTAGAGTAGAGTTTCTACAGTAGAGTAGAGTTTCTACAGTAGAGTAGAGTTTCTACTGTAGAGTAGAGTAGAGTTTCTACAGTAGAGTAGAGTTTCTACAGTAGAGTAGTGTAGAGTAGAGTTTATATCGTAGAGTAGAGTTTCTACAGTAGAGGTTCTACAGTAGAGTAGAGTAGAGTTTCTACAGTAGAGTAGAGTAGAGTAGAGTTTCTACAGTAGAGTAGAGTTTTTACAGTAGAGTAGTTTCTACAGTAGAGTTTCTACAGTAGAGTAGAGTAGAGTTTCTACAGTAGAGTAGAGTTTCTACAGTAGAGTAGATATTCTACAGTAGAGTAGAGTTTCTACAGTAGAGTAGAGTAGAGTTTCTACAGTAGAGTAGAGTAGAGTTTCTACAGTAGATTAGAGTTTCTACAGTAGAGTCGAGTTTCTACAGTAGAGTAGAGTTTCTACAGTAGAGTAGAGTAGAGTTTCTACAGTAGAGTAGAGTAGAGTTTCTACAGTAGAGTAGAGTAGAGTTTCTACAGTAGAGTAGAGTTTCTACAGTAGAGTAGTTTCTACAGTAGAGTTTCTACAGTAGAGTTTCTACAGTAGAGTAGAGTAGAGTTTCTACAGTAGAGTAGATATTCTACAGTAGAGTAGAGTTTCTACAGTAGAGTAGAGTAGATTTTCTACAGTAGAGTAGAGTAGAGTTTCTACAGTAGATTAGAGTTTCTACAGTAGAGTCGAGTTTCTACAGTAGAGTAGAGTTTCTACAGTAGAGTAGAGTAGAGTTTCTACAGTAGAGTAGAGTTTCTACAGTAGAGTAGAGTTTCTACAGTAGAGTGAAGTTTCTACAGTAGAGTTTCTACAGTAGAGTTTCTACAGTAGAGTAGAGTAGAGTTTCTACAGTAGAGTAGAGTATAGTTTCTACAGTAGAGTTTCTACAGTAGAGTTTCTACAGTAGAGTAGAGTAGAGTTTCTACAGTAGAGTAGAGTAGAGTTTCTACAGTAGAGTAGAGTAGAGTTTCTACAGTAGAGTAGAGTAGAGTTTCTACAGTAGAGTGGAGTTTCTACAGTAGAGTAGTTTCTACAGTAGAGTAGAGTTTCTACAGTAGAGTAGAGTTTCTACAGTAAAGTAGAGTAGAGTTTCTACAGTAGAGTGGAGCTTCTACAGTAGAGTAGAGTTTCTACAGTAGAGTAGAGATTCTACAGTAGAGTAGAGTTTCTACAGTAGAGTAGAGTTTCTACAGTAGAGTAGAGTTTCTACAGTACATAGACGTTGACGTTATAGACCAGCACCAGGGGAAGGGCTTGTTGTTTTAGTTGCTTTATTGTTTTAAGGTTACCAAGGTTACTGTCATTAACATTTTCTCAACACAGATTCTATAATCAAAAGAGAACCAATGTAATAGATATAAGTAGAAACATTGAAGACGTGTGTTTGTTTGCCAGTGTGTGTGTGTGTGTGTGTGTGTGTGTGTGTGTGTGTGTGTGTGTGTGTGTGTGTGTGTGTGTGCACTTACAGTTCTGTCCTGCCGTCTCTCCCAGGTATCGGACGCGGTTCTGGCCGGCCTATAAGATCGCCTATAAGACGGTGACAGACCTGGAGTGGAGGTGTTGCCCTAGTTACCAGGGACCAGACTGCTCTGAGCTGAAGGCTGCTCCTAACAGACAGACAGTACCAGCAGGGTCACAGCCTCACCAGAACCAGTACCCTAACAGACAGACAGTACCAGCAGGGTCACAGCCACACAAGACCCAGACCCCTAACAGACAGACAGTACCAGCAGGGTCACAGCCACCCGAGACTCAGACCCCTAACAGACAGACAGTACCAGCAGGGTCACAGCCTCACCAGAACCAGTACCCTAACAGACAGACAGTACCAGCAGGGTCACAGCCACACCAGACCCAGAACTCTGGGGCAGCACCACACTACCAGACCAGATCCATCCATGGACAGACCAGACACGCACAGAGTAAGATACTTGACAACATGACATGTTGCTGCTGTCTCAATCCTCTTCTTAGAGATGGATTTGAAAAGTATATGAAGTGTGTTAGTGTGTTGTATTGACGGTGTCTTCTGTCTCAGGGCCAGAGAGGAGGGAGACAGGGGTGTACGAGGGGAGGCATGGAGGAGGAGGAGCAGACAGAGACAGGGTGCGCCTCCTGGAGGAGGAGGTGCAGAGCCTCTCCCAAACAGTGGTGGTGCTGCAGGCTGCGGTGACTGGGCTAAGCTCCACTCTGAGGACTGACCTGCAGGAGGACACCTCCAAGATGCTGGTCACCCTGCTCAAAAACCGCCACCCTCTGGCCCCCGACAGTGCCCACCCCCCCGACATAGAGCAGTCTGCAGTACCGCCCAATAACCACCAGGGGTCAGTGATCGATGGGCACCAGGCCACCAGGGGGCTGGTCCAGGGGGACAGGGGGCTGGAGAAGGTCCTGGCCAGGTTGGATGATGTCAACACCTCTCTGAAGAGTAAAGAGGTGGCTCTGGAGGAGCTGAGAGGAACCGTGACCTCACACAGCGGTCATATCCGCCTGCTGCTGGATGCCTCTCAGACACAGCAAGGCCCTGACCCTAACCCTGACCCCGTGGGGGGTGGAGCCCCCGCTGACCTGGAGGAGCTGTTAGAGAAATACATGGACAGGCAGCTGGGCTCCCTGAGGAAGAACTTGGAGGACAGCATGGAGAGAATGATGGAGGAGAGGATGGAGGAGAGGATGGGGAAGGAGGTGGAGAAGCTGCGGAAGTCCTGTGATGGAAGGATCCAGTTGATGGAGAGGAGGTGTGAGGAGGAGTGGGAGAGAGGACAGCTCAGTCTGACTGAGATAGTGGACAAGAAGGAGGAGATCACTGCCTCCGACCAGCCCGGCCGGACACTCAGACAAACTGACCCCAAACCTAATGTCAGACAGACCGACCTGGCTAGACAGGATAACCAGCCACCAGGTATCCTACCAGCTGTCCAGCGTGGTGACCTATCTGACCTGTGGAGGGAGCTGGAGCGTGTGGCGGAGGCCCATCGCATCCTTAATGCGCGCATGGACAACGAGCTGCAGTACCTGGCCTCTCCACAGGTGGAGCTAGAGGGAAAGGGGTTAGAGATAGAGGGGGAGGGGCTAGGCCTAGAGGGAGCGGTTGGGTCTCGGCTGGAGGAGTTGGAGGCGCGTCTGAATGTTACAGAGCAGAACGCGGAGGTCCACTGTTTCTACGTGGAGGAGAAGCTGACCCGGGCACTAGCTGAGCAGGGGGCGGAGCTACGACAGCTGCTGGAGGAACGAGTAAACGTACTGGAAGACCAGTTTACCACCATGCTGGTGGAGATGAACAACAGGTCATATCCTGTTGGAGGAGGAGGGAGCCTGGACCCTCAGGTACTGTAGGTAGACAAGTAGAGTAAAGGACAGGTATGGTAGAGGACAGGTATGGTAGAGGACAGGTAGAGTAAAGGACAGGTAGAGTAGAGGACAGGTAGGGTAGAGGACAGGTATGGTAGAGGACAGGTAGAGTAAAGGACAGGTAGAGTAGAGGACAGGTAGGGTAGAGGACAGGTAGGGTAGAGGACAGGTAGGGTAGAAGACAGGTAGGGTAGAGGACAGGTAGAGTAGAGGACAGGTAGGGTAGAAGACAGGTAGGGTAGAAGACAGGTAGAGTAGAGGACAGGTAGGGTAGAAGACAGGTAGGGTAGAAGACAGGTAGAGTAGAGGACAGGTAGGGTAGAAGACAGGTAGGGTAGAAGACAGGTAGAGTAGAGGACAGGTAGGGTAGAAGACAGGTAGGGTAGAAGACAGGTAGAGTAGAGGACAGGTAGAGTAGAGGACAGGTAGGGTAGAGGACAGGTATGGTAGAGGACAGGTAGGGTAGAGGACAGGTATGGTAGAGGACAGGTAGAGTAGAGGACAGGTAGGGTAGAGGACAGGTATGGTAGAGGACAGGTAGGGTAGAGGACAGGTATGGTAGAGGACAGGTAGAGTAGAGGACAGGTAGGGTAGAGGACAGGTAGAGTAGAGGACAGGTAGGGTAGAAGACAGGTATGGTAGAGGACAGGTAGGGTAGAGGACAGGTATGGTAGAGGACAGGTAGAGTAGAGGACAGGTAGGGTAGAGGACAGGTATGGTAGAGGACAGGTAGGGTAGAGGACAGGTAGGGTAGAAGACAGGTAGGGTAGAGGACAGGTAGAGTAGAGGACAGGTAGGGTAGAGGACAGGTATGGTAGAGGACAGGTAGGGTAGAGGACAGGTAGGGTAGAAGACAGGTAGGGTAGAGGACAGGTAGAGTAGAGGACAGGTAGGGTAGAAGACAGGTAGGGTAGAGGACAGGTAGGGTAGAAGACAGGTAGGGTAGAGGACAGGTAGGGTAGAGGACAGGTAGGGTAGAGGACAGGTAGAGTAGAGGACAGGTAGGGTAGAGGACAGGTAGAGTAGAGGACAGGTAGGGTAGAAGACAGGTAGAGTAGAGGACAGGTAGGGTAGAAGACAGGTAGGGTAGAGGACAGGTAGAGTAGAGGACAGGTAGGGTAGAAGACAGGTAGGGTAGAAGACAGGTAGAGTAGAGGACAGGTAGAGTAGAGGACAGGTAGGGTAGAGGACAGGTATGGTAGAGGACAGGTAGGGTAGAGGACAGGTATGGTAGAGGACAGGTAGAGTAGAGGACAGGTAGGGTAGAGGACAGGTATGGTAGAGGACAGGTAGGGTAGAGGACAGGTATGGTAGAGGACAGGTAGAGTAGAGGACAGGTAGGGTAGAGGACAGGTAGAGTAGAGGACAGGTAGGGTAGAAGACAGGTATGGTAGAGGACAGGTAGGGTAGAGGACAGGTATGGTAGAGGACAGGTAGAGTAGAGGACAGGTAGGGTAGAGGACAGGTAGGGTAGAGGACAGGTAGAGTAAAGGACAGGTATGGTAGAGGACAGGTATGGTAGAGGACAGGTAGGGTAGAGGACAGGTATGGTAGAGGACAGGTAGAGTAGAGGACAGGTAGGGTAGAGGACAGGTAGAGTAGAGGACAGGTAGGGTAGAAGACAGGTATGGTAGAGGACAGGTAGGGTAGAGGACAGGTAGGGTAGAAGACAGGTATGGTAGAGGACAGGTAGGGTAGAGGACAGGTAGGGTAGAGGACAGGTAGAGTAAAGGACAGGTATGGTAGAGGACAGGTATGGTAGAGGACAGGTAGGGTAGAGGACAGGTAGGGTAGAGGACAGGTAGAGTAAAGGACAGGTAGAGTAGAGGACAGGTAGGGTAGAGGACAGGTATGGTAGAGGACAGGTAGGGTAGAGGACAGGTAGGGTAGAAGACAGGTATGGTAGAGGACAGGTAGGGTAGAGGACAGGTAGGGTAGAGGACAGGTAGAGTAGAGGACAGGTATGGTAGAGGACAGGTAGGGTAGAGGACAGGTATGGTAGAGGACAGGTATGGTAGAGGACAGGTAGGGTAGAGGACAGGTATGGTAGAGGACAGGTAGGGTAGAGGACAGGTATGGTAGAGGACAGGTAGAGTAGAGGACAGGTATGGTAGAGGACAGGTATGGTAGAGGACAGGTAGGGTAGAGGACAGGTAT
The DNA here is from genome assembly GCA_023634145.1 of Thymallus thymallus. Lineage (NCBI taxonomy): Eukaryota > Metazoa > Chordata > Actinopteri > Salmoniformes > Salmonidae > Thymallus > Thymallus thymallus. Next base: position 169,555 of record CM042383.1, read on the forward strand.
GGTAGAGGACAGGTAGAGTAGAGGACAGGTATGGTAGAGGACAGGTAGAGTAGAGGACAGGTAGGGTAGAGGACAGGTAGGGTAGAGGACAGGTAGAGTAGAGGACAGGTAGGGTAGAAGACAGGTATGGTAGAGGACAGGTAGGGTAGAGGACAGGTAGGGTAGAGGACAGGTAGGGTAGAGGACAGGTAGGGTAGAAGACAGGTAGAGTAGAGGACAGGTAGGGTAGAGGACAGGTAGAGTAGAGGACAGGTAGGGTAGAAGACAGGTATGGTAGAGGACAGGTAGGGTAGAGGACAGGTAGGGTAGAGGACAGGTAGGGTAGAGGACAGGTAGGGTAGAAGACAGGTAGAGTAGAGGACAGGTAGGGTAGAGGACAGGTAGAGTAGAGGACAGGTAGGGTAGAAGACAGGTATGGTAGAGGACAGGTAGGGTAGAGGACAGGTAGGGTAGAGGACAGGTAGGGTAGAGGACAGGTAGGGTAGAGGACAGGTAGGGTAGAGGACAGGTAGGGTAGAAGACAGGTAGAGTAGAGGACAGGTAGGGTAGAGGACAGGTAGGGTAGAGGACAGGTATGGTAGAGGACAGGTAGAGTAGAGGACAGGTAGGGTAGAGGACAGGTAGGGTAGAGGACAGGTAGGGTAGAGGACAGGTAGGGTAGAGGACAGGTAGGGTAGAGGACAGGTAGGGTAGAGGACAGGTAGGGTAGAGGACAGGTAGGGTGGAGGAGGACCAGTTTTCGGGAACGTTGTTGGTTTTAATCTCAGACCTGGTATTAGAAAGTGGGAAATTAACTGGCAACCGGAGGGTTGCTGGTTTTAATCTCAGACCTGGTATTAGAAAGTGGGAAATTAACTGGCAACCGGAGGGTTGCTGGTTTTAATCTCAGACCTGGTATCATCTCCAGCCGTTGTGCCCTTGAGGGGCGCTGCACTGCACATGGCTGTGTGATTGTTTGTTATGTGTCCATGGTAACAGATGATGTCTTCTTCGTTCCTGCAGGCTGAGGTTAACAACAACAACAACAAGTTTCTTCTGCAGGGTCTAGATGACAAAGTGACTGCTGTGGCTGAGCTCTGCGCTACCGGCTGTGGTGGAGGACCTAACACCAGAGGATTTACCAACACCAACCCTGGAGGTTCCTCCCACCCTGTAGTTCTGGACAGTGTGGTGAAGGACCTGAAGCTCTGTCGTAACGACCTGGATATTCTCCACACGGATGTGACAGCCAACTCTGACAAACTGAGAGAATTGGAGGAGATTATAGACAGGCAAATGGCGGGGCAGCAATGGAGCGTTAAGACTGTTGAGGACCTCCAGAGAGGGATGGTGATCCTGCAGGACAACGTGGGGGGTCTGGGGGGGGCAGTGACGGGGCTGGGGGACTCTCTGAGCAGGTACACCCAGGACCTCACCAAGATTAACGCCACCTACAACATCTGCTGCCAGGTTGGGGCAGGGGAAGGGTTAGGTGGGTTTGGTGCCACTACCGTTGGTCCAGGCAGGATCCAGAGTGCGTCTGAGGGTGTAATTGTCCCAAGAGGAGAGGTGGAGGAGCTGAGAACCAAACTAGACAGCCTCACTAACCAGGTAGTTATCTAGTAGTCTGTTATCTCACTAACCAGGTAGTTATCTAGTAGTCTGTTATCTCACTAACCAGGTAGTTATCTAGTAGTCTGTTATCTCACTGCCAGGTAGTTATCTAGTAGTATGTTAAATAGTAATCTGTTATCTCACTAACCAGGTAGTTATCTAGTAGTCTGTTATCTCACTAACAATGTAGTTATGTAGTAGTATGTTAAATAGTCATCTGTTATCTCACTAACCAGGTAGTTATCTAGTAGTCCGCTATCTAGTAGTCTGTTATCTCACTAACCAGGTAGTTATATAGTAGTCCGCTATCTAGTAGTCTGTTATCTCACTAACAATGTAGTTATGTAGTAGTATGTTAAATAGTAATATGTTATCTCACTAACCAGGTAGTTATCTAGTAGTCTGTTATCTCACTAACCAGGTAGTTATCTAGTAGTCTGTTATCTCACTAACCAGGTAGTTATCTAGTAGTCTGTTATCTCACTAACCAGGTAGTTATCTAGTAGTCCACTATCTAGTAGTCTGTTATCTCACTAACCAGGTAGTTATCTAGTAGTCTGTTATCTCACTAACCAGGTAGTTATGTAGTAGTATGTTAAATAGTAATCTGTTATCTCACTTACCAGGTAGTTATGTAGTAGTATGTTAAATAGTAATCTGTTATCTCACTAACCAGGTAGTTATCTAGTAGTCTGTTATCTCACTAACCAGGTAGTTATGTAGTAGTATATTAAATAGTAATCTGTTATCTCACTAACCAGGTAGTTATCTAGTAGTCCGCTATCTAGTAGTCTGTTATCTCACTAACAATGTAGTTATGTAGTAGTATGTTAAATAGTAATCTGTTATCTCACTAACCAGGTAGTTATCTAGTAGTCTGTTATCTCACTAACCAGGTCGTTATCTAGTAGTCTGTTATCTCACTAACCAGGTAGTTATCTAGTAGTCTGTTATCTCACTAACCAGGTCGTTATCTAGTAGTCTGTTATCTCACTAACCAGGTAGTTATCTAGTAGTCTGTTATCTCACTAACCAGGTCGTTATCTAGTAGTCTGTTATCTCACTAACAATGTAGTTATGTAGTAGTATGTTAAATAGTAATCTGTTATCTCACTAACCAGGTAGTTATCTAGTAGTCCGCTATCTAGTAGTCTGTTATCTCACTAACCAGGTAGTTATCTAGTAGTCTGTTATCTCACTAACCAGGTAGTTATCTAGTAGTCTGTTATCTCACTAACCAGGTAGTTATCTAGTATTCTGTTATCTCACTAACCAGGTAGTTATCTAGTAGTCTGGTATCTAGTAGTCTGTTATCTCATTAACCAGGTAGTTATCTAGTAGTCTGTTAAATAGTAATCTGTTATCTCACTAACCAGGTAGTTATCTAGTAGTCCACTATCTAGTAGTCTGTTATCTCACTAACCAGGTAGTTATGTAGTAGTCTGTTATCTCACTAACCAGGTAGTTATGTAGTAGTATGTTAAATAGTAATCTGTTATCTCACTAACCAGGTAGTTATCTAGTAGTCTGTTATCTCACTAACCAGGTAGTTATCTAGTAGTCCGATATCTAGTAGTCTGTTATCTCACTAACCAGGTAGTTATCTAGTAGTCTGTTATCTCACTAACCAGGTAGTTATGTAGTAGTATGTTAAATAGTAATCTGTTATCTCACTAACCAGGTAGTTATCTAGTAGTCCGCTATCTAGTAGTCTGTTATCTCACTAACCAGGTAGTTATCTAGTAGTCCGCTATCTAGTAGTCTGTTATCTCACTAACCAGGCAGTTATGTAGTAGTCTGTTATCTCACTAACCAGGTAGTTATCTAGTAGTCTGTTATCTCACTAACCAGGTAGTTATCTAGCAGTCTGTTATCTCACTAACCAGGTAGTTATGTAGTAGTCTGTTATAAAGTAATATGTTATCTCACTAACCAGGTAATTATCTGCTAGTCCCTAATCTCAGTATCCAGGTAGTTATCTAGTAGTCTAGTGGTCAGTTACTAGTTAGTGGTTAACTGTTATCTGTGTTGGTATCTTGTTACAATTTCATTGAGATACAAAAATATTACAATTCTCCTTCTTCTTCTTAGGTGCAGACAGAGCTCCAGCGTTGCTCTGGTGTGTTTGGGGTGGAGGGGCGTGTCCAGCGCCTGGAGAAGGTGTGTGGTCAGCTGGACGGGGTGTCTGCCGGGGTGCAGGGGGTGAAGGAGGGGTTGGAGAAGCACGTCGCTGGGCTTTGGCACCATGTCAGCCGGGCCAACACCATGCTGGACAACCAGGCTATTGACATCACCACGCTACAGACCTCCCTAAAGACACTACAGACCAGGAGGACTGACACCACCGCCACGAAGACAGGTCAGTAGTATACTATGGATGGATGGATGGATGGATGGATGGATTTGTTTTTTTGTAGGTTAATTTATTTGCACCAAAGAAAACAGTGATAAACAACAATACAGATAAAAAGTAATTGGTTGTATAAAAACCCACCACAAAAAAACGATACACGTGTATATATGTATAAAAATAAAAAAGGTTTGTTAAAACAGATAACAAAACCTACTAATTATAAATGTATAAATGAATTGATCAGTAATCTTGAAATAAACTAACTGTATTTGTTTAGTTTAAATGTGAGTGTGTGAGAGTTGGGCTATATGGAGGAGATTACTGAGTAGTTTGGTTCACCAGGCTGACCTCCAGTCTTCATGGAGGAGATTACTGAGTAGTTTGGTTCATCAGGCTGACCTCCAGTCTTCATAGAGGAGATTACTGAGTAGTTTGGTTCACCAGGCTGACCTCCAGTCTTCATGGAGGAGATTACTGAGTAGTTTGGTTCACCAATGACTTCAGGTATTGGTATAGGTACTTTATTGATCCCCCGGGGGGGAAATTTCATTGTCAAGCAGCTACAACAAAAACACAGGGCAGGTGCAAAATGCCACAACGAAAGTACACAAAAGACAGATACACGGTACATGATACATAGAGCGGCAGTATGAAAAAGTATAGAAATACAAGATATCTGGAGTGCAAAAAAATAAAAGCTATAAAAAGACATTACATAGTATGGGTGGATGGCTGAATATGTACACTATACATTGGTGGATGTTGGATGGTTAACTATACTATACAGGTCTATGCCAGAGAAATACTTCAGTAGCTAAAAATGTGTATGATATGAGCGAGGGTAATAATAGTTTACTTAATAGACAGACTGGGTAAATGAACAGGTAAGTGAACATTTTGCATGGTTAAATGAACTGTACAGTTAGGTATACAGTTATATTTACAGATAAGTGAATACTTGCATGGTTACACAAACTGTACAGGTAAATGACAGGAAGAGATACTTTAATAGCTAAATGTGTGTATGATATCATTTGGGGTAATAATAGTAATCCCTTAAAATACAGTCCTTAGTGCGCAGGGTTTAATTACAGACAACTGCACGTATTGCACATTTGATATACTAACAGCAATGAGAAAAGGTGCAACTGGCAGGATACTAATATGCATTCCTGAGTGAATGCTTACGTAAGTTAAGTCCAAGAATTACTAGCAATATTGCATTTGATATAATATAACAACTATACATGAGTATGTATATACAGACCTGCATGAATAAATAGGTCCTGAGTGAATGAGTGCTGACGGACCAGAGTTACTCACGGATGGATGCATAATTGTTAAACTAGGTCCTAGCACCCCAACAGTTCCAGATCTATGTTGCCGACGGCACGGCACCCCGGTGAGGCATTATATAGTCTAATAGCCGCCGGCAGGAAGGACCTCCTGTAGCACTCTCTGGCACACCGTGGTGGGATCAGTCTGTGACTGAAAGTGCTCCTCTGCGTCATAACCATAGCGTGCAGAGGGTGGGTGACGTTGTCCATGATGGCCAGCAGTTTGGCCAGGATCCGTCTCTCCGCCACCTCCTCTAGAGTGTCAAGGCTCATCCCCAGGACAGAGCTAGCCTTCCTGATCAGCTTATTTACCCGAGAAGCATCACCGGCTTTGATGTTTGCTCCCCAGCACACCACTGCAAAAAAGATGGCACTGGCCACCACAGACTGGTAGAAGGTATGCAGTAGTTTACTGCACACGTTGAAGGACCTGAGCGTCCTCAGAAAGTAGAGTCGGCTCTGGCCCTTTTTGTACAGGGCCCCGGTGTTACCAGCCCATTCCAGCCTGTTGTCCATATGGACTCCCAGGAACTTGTATGACCCAACCATTTCCACATCCATCCCTGTATAGGGACTGCAGTCAGTTGTGCCTTGGTTCTCCTGAAGTCCACCACCATCTCCTTTGTTTTGCTGATGTTGAGCTGAAGGTGGTTCTGCTCACACCACAACACAAAGTCACTGATTGTGCTCCTGTACTCCTCCTCCTGCCCACCCCTGATGCACCCTACAATAGCAGAGTCATCCGAGAACTTCTGTAGGTGGCATGTTTCAGAGTTATATCTGAAGTCTGAGGTGTAGAGGGTGAACAGGAAGGGGGACAGGACCGTTCCCTGGGGGGCCCCTGTGTTGCTAACTGCCCGTTCTGACACACAGCTCTGTAGTCGCACTTTGTGGCCTACCGGTCAGGTAGTCCGTGACCCAGGAGACTAAGGGTGCTTCCACTTTCATCCTCCTCATCTTCTCACCCAGTAGCAGGGGCTGAATGGTATTGAAGGCACTGGAGAAGTCAAAAAACATAACCCTCACAGTGCAACCTGCGTTGTCCAGGTGAGAGTAGGCCCTCTGCAGAAGGTAGATGATTGCAGGCTAAGGTTGAAGCGGCGCTGGAGTATTCCACACAGTTGGTCAGCACAGACCCTAAGCACCCTTGGGCTGATGCCATCAGTCCAGAGGTGGGGGGAAGGGGGGTGTTGCAGAATAGTCCAGGAGAGCTGGAGGGGAGGTGGACAGGGCCAGTATCAAACCTGTTAAAAAATTGGTTCAGCTCATTGGCTCTGTCCTGGGTCCCCTCCGTCTGCCCACTGTTTGACTTTTTGAAGCCAGTGATATTTCTCATACCCTTCCACACCTCTCTCACCTGGCTCTGCCTCAGCTTGTCCTCCATCTTCTCCTTATACACTCTCTTCCCCTCAGCAATCCGCAACTTCAGCTCCCTCTGGACGCATTTCAATTTGTCCTTGTCCTTGTCCCTCTCCTTGAAGGCCCTGAGTAGTTTGGTTCACCAGGCTAACCTCCAGTCTTTATGGAGGAGATTACTGAGTAGTTTGGTTCACCAGGCTGACCCCCAGTCTTCTCTTGAAGTTATTGAGGGATGATGATGATGATGTTTTGGCAATGTGAAGATAAGAATTCCAGAGTATGAGAATTGACTATGTGAGGTGCAGCAGTGGGGAGGGTGAAGGTTATTGCTTGTGTTATATAGATGGATTTCAGAATTAACCTGGAAGGGTTTAAGTTAACTGTCTGGGAGGTGTGAGTATGTGTAGATGAAAGTGCATAATTGGTGTACATGAATGTTGTAAATAGACAAGATATTGAGTTTCTTAAACAAAGGTGCAGATGGAGTCAGGTGATTAGTGTAGGTAGGAGACATACAGTGGGGAGAACAAGTATTTGATACACTGACGATTTTGCAGGTTTTCCCACTTACAAAGCATGTAGAAGTCTGTAATATTTATCATAGGTACTCTTCAACTGTGAGTGACGGAATCTAAAACAAAAATCCAGAAAATCACATTGTATGATTTTTAATTAATTAATTTGCATTTTATTGCATGACATAAGTATTTGATACATCAGAAAAGCAGAACTTAATATTTGGTACAGAAACCTTTGTTTGCAATTACAGAGATTTTCTGTAGTTCTTGACCAGGTTTGCACACACTGCAGCAGGGATTTTGGCCCACTCCTCCATCCAGATCCTTCAGGTTTCGAGGCTGTCGCTGGGCAATACGGACTTTCAGCTCCCTCCAAAGATTTTCTATTGGGTTCAGATCTGGAGACTGGCTAGGCCACTCCAGGACCTTGAGATGCTTCTTACGGAGCCACTCCTTAGTTGCCCTGGCTGTGTGTTTCAGGTCGTTGTCATGCTGGAAGACCCAGCCACGACCCATCTTCAATGCTCTTACTGAGGTTGTTGGCCAAGATCTCGCGATACATGGCCCCATCCATCCTCCCCTCAATACGGTGCAGTCGTCCTGTCCCCTTTGCAGAAAAGCATCCCCAAAGAATGATGTTTCCACCTCCATGCTTCACCGTTGGGATGGTGTTCTTGTGGTTGTACTCATCCTTCTTCTTCCTTCAAACACGGCGAGTGGAGTTTAGACCAAAAAGCTCTATTTTTGTCTCATCAGACCACATGACCTTCTCCCATTCCTCCTCTGGATCATCCAGATGGTCATTGGAAAACTTCAGACGGGCCTGGACATGCACTGGCTTGAGCAGGGGGACCTTGCGTGCGCTGCAGGATTTTAATCCATGACGGCGTAGTGTGTTACTAATGGTTTTCTTTGAGACTGTGGTCCCAGCTCTCTTCAGGTCATTGACCAGGTCCTGCCGTGTAGTTCTGGGCTGATCCCTCATCTTCCTCATGATCATTGATGCCCCACGAGGTGAGATCTTGCATGGTGCCCCAGACCGAGGGAGATTGACCGTCATCTTGAACTTCTTCCATTTTCTAATAATTGCGCCAACAGTTGTTGCCTTCTCACCAAGCTGCTTGCCTATTGTCCTGTAGCCCATCCCAGCCTTGTGCAGGTCTACAATTTTATCCCTGATGTCCTTACACAGCTCTCTGGTCTTGGCCATTGTGGAGAGGTTGGAGTCTGTTTGATTGAGTGTGTGGACAGGTGTCTTTTATACAGGTAACGAGTTCAAACAGGTGCAGTTAATACAGGTAATGAGTGGAGAACAGGAGAGCTTCTTAAAGAAAAACTAACAGGTCTGTGAGAGCCGGAATTCTTACTGGTTGGTAGGTGATCAAATACTTATGTCATGCAATAAAATGCAAATTAATTATTTAAAAATCATACAATGTGATTTTCTGGATTTTTTTTTTAGATTCCGTCTCTCACAGTTGAAGTGTACCTATGATACAAATTACAGACTTCTACATGCTTTGTAAGTAGGAAAACCTGCAAAATCGGCAGTGTATCAAATACTTGTTCTCCCCACTGTATATTAGGAATAACAAAGGTCCAATTATCAAACCCTGTCCTTCCTGTTATAACTAGCCTATATACAGTCCTTCCTGTTATAACTAGCCTATATACAGTCCTTCCTGATATAACTAGCCTATATACAGTCCTTCCTGTTATAACTAGCCTATATACAGTCCTTCCTGTTATAACTAGCTATATACAGTCCTTCCTGTTATAACTAGCCTATATACAGTCCTTCCTGTTATAACTAGCTTATATACAGTCCTTCCTGTTAAAGCTAGCCTATATACAGTCCTTCCTGTTATAACTAGCCTACATACAGTCCTTCCTGTTATAACTAGCCTACATACAGTCCTTCCTGTTATAACTAGCCTATATACAGTCATTCCTGTTATAACTAGCCTACATACAGTCCTTCCTGTTATAACTAGCCTATATACAGTCCTTCCTGTTATAACTAGCCTACATACAGTCCTTCCTGTTATAACTAGCCTATATACAGTCCTTCCTGTTATAACTAGCCTATATACAGTCCTTCCTGTTATAACTAGCCTATATACAGAATGTGAAGTATGGTAGAAGACAAAGCAGCAAGGTCAGTGATATAGATTAGGAATAACAAAGGTCCAATTATCAAACTCTGTCCTTCCTGTTATAACTAGCCTATATATAGTCCTTCCTGTTATAACTAGCTATATACAGCCCTTCCTGTTATAACTAGCCTATATACAGTCCTTCCTGTTATAACTAGCTTATATACAGTCCTTCCTGTTAAAGCTAGCCTATATACAGTCCTTCCTGTTATAACTAGCCTACATACAGTCCTTCCTGTTATAACTAGCCTACATACAGTCCTTCCTGTTATAACTAGCCTATATACAGTCATTCCTGTTATAACTAGCCTACATACAGTCCTTCCTGTTATAACTAGCCTATATACAGTCCTTCTTGTTATAACTAGCCTACATACAGTCCTTCCTGTTATAACTAGCCTATATACAGTCCTTCCTGTTATAACTAGCCTACATACAGTCCTTCCTGTTATAACTAGCCTATATACAGAATGTGAAGTATGGTAGAAGACACAGCAGCAAAGTCATTGATATATATTAAGAATAATAAAGGTCCAATTATCCAACCCTGTGGGATGCCAGGATATCTTTACCCTGCATAAACAAATTGTTCTCTATCATAAACATAACTATATAGCCAATTACATGTATAATCATGAAAACCGTAATAATACAATTTAGAAAGTAATATTTCATGATCAATCTAAAAAGTCACATTAAATAACATCAGAATCACTAAAGGTCTTATTTCCAACAATACATTGAGATGGAGGCCGTTTTCTTATTCAACAGCTGATTGATGATTTTCCAAGTTGACTTTATATTATTCAAGGAGTATGTGAGTCAATTTGTTCTTACACTTTTTGTAATTTGGAGAATTCAGGGGAGAGAGATTTGTGAGAAATCTTTTATACAACTAGTTATTGAGACCGGTTGTAAACCAAGGTTTCCAGAACCTATTCCAGAACCTGTTCCAGAACCCTTCTGCTGTTCTAAACTAAAGGATAGCACTCTCTGGGCTGTCGGCCGTCGCTGAAGGCTCTGGGCTGTCGGCCGTCGCTGGAGGCTCCGGGCTGTCGACCGTCGCTGGAGGCTCTGGGCTGTCGACCGTCACTGGAGGCTCCGTGCGTGGAGCAGGCACGGGACGTACCGGACTGGGGGAACGCACCACTGGTCTGGTGCGAGGAGCAGGCACGGGCCGTACCGGGCTGGGGGAACGCACCATTGGGCAGGTGCGAGGAGCTGGAACGGGCCGTACCTGGCTGGGGACACGCACCATTGGGCTGGTACGCGGAGCAGGCGCGGGCCGTACCGGGCTGGGGGAACGCACCATTGGGCAGGTGCGAGAAGCTGGAACGGGCCGTACCTGGCTGGGGACACGTACCATTGGGCTGGTACGCGGAGCAGGCGCGGGCCGTACCGGGCTGGGGGAACGCACCATTGGGCAGGTGCGAGAAGCTGGAACGGGCCGTACCTGGCTGGGGACACGCACCATTGGGCTGGTACGCGGAGCAGGCGCGGGCCGTACCGGGCTGGGGGAACGCACCATTGTGCAGGTGCATTGTGCAGGTGCGAGGAGCTGGAACGGGCCGTACCTGGCTGGGGACACACACCGTTGGACTGGTGCGTTGAGCTGGCACGGGTCGCACCGGGCTGGGGACACACACCATTGGGCTGGTGCGCGGAGCAGGCGCGGGCCGTACCGGGCTGTTGTTGCGCACCGATGGTGTGGTGCGCTGAGTCGGTCTCCTCCGTCTCCGACTCTGGACCTGCGCTAGAGACACCAGACTGGGAACTGGCGCTGGAGTACGACTGTACCTGTCGTCCCTTCTCCACCGCCAATCCCCATCCTGTGAGTGAGGGAACAGAAGCACATCGTCATCGTCTTCCTCCGACTCCTCTCTGTACTCCTGCTCCCACGGCTGTAGGGGCTCCTCCTGGAACCCCCACGAGTGCAGTGGTCGGGGCTCTTCACCTTCGATCCCCGACCACCCCCATGGGGGTTTTTCTGGGCACCAGGCTGGTCCTTTGCCTTTCTGGCCCGTCAATTTTTTTTCCCTGACGACGGCGCCGCTGCTCCAGACCCCAGCCTTCCTCCACTGCATGGTAATGGTTGACCTCTTCCTCAGTAAGTTTCCCCATACTGTGGAGGATGTCTACCAGTGTAGTTTTCTGTTGCGTCCCAGGGTGGTGGATCATTCTGTCACGATGCTGAGTAGTGAAGGGACGGTAAACGGAGCGCTCTTGGAGTGTCATCCTTTTTATTTCATGAGATGGAATCACAAAGCATAAAATAACAAAGGAGAGTATGAATGAACTAAACACTAATACAGATAAAGCAAAGTGACTTACGTTCTCTCTACACAAGGCAGACACAAACAGGAATAATGATCCACACACAGGTGGATGTGTAGGGAGCCTAAATACAATCCCCAATCAGAGACAACCCTGTACAGCTGTTTCTGATTGAGGATCATTGCTCCCCTAGTTAGGGTGTGAGGACTGGATTGTGGCTCTTCCACTCCCCCTGGTGGGAGTCAGAGACCTAACCACAATCCAGCCCTTACAACTATGGTTCCAGTGCTGTAGGAGCTGTATCTACTACACTTTGTTTAAGATATAGTTTAGGGTAATAATAGTAATTCCCTTAAAATACAGTCCTTAGTGCAGGGTTTAATTACAGATAAATGCACGTATTGCACATTCGATATACTAAAAGCAATGAAAAAAGATACAACTGTCAGGATACTAATATACAGTCCTGAGTGAATGACTACGTAAGTTAAGTCCAAGAATTACTTATAATATTGCACGTGATATGATAACAACTGTACATGAATATGTATATACAGACCTGAATGAATGAGTGCTGAATGAATAAGTCCTGAGTGAATGAGTGATTACAGATGCTTAATTGTTAATCTAGGTCCTAACACCCCAACAGTTCACCAGCCTTTATGTTGGCGCCCCAGCACACCACTGACTGCCAGCACCACAGACTGGTAGAAAGTATGCAGTAGTTTACTGCACACGTTGAAGGACCTGAGCCTCCTCAGAAAGTAGAGTCGGCTCTGGCCCTTTATGTACAGGGCCCTGGTGTTACCAGCCCATTCCAGCCTGTTGTCGTGTATAGGGACTGTAGTCGGTTTGGCCTTGGTTCTCCTGAAGTCTACAACCATCTCCTTTGTTTTGCTGATGTTGAGCTGAAGGTGGTTCTGCTCACACCACAACACAAAGTCATTGATTGTACTCCTGTACTCCTCCTCCTGCCAACCCCTGATGCACCCTACAATTGCGGAGTCATCCGAGAACTTCTGCAGGTGGCATGTTTCAGAGTTAAAGTTGAAGTCGGAAGTTTATACACTTAGGTTGAAGTTATTAAAACTAATTTTTCAACCACTCCACAGATTTCATGTTAACGAACTATAGTTTTGGCAAACTATAGTTCGTTAACCACAGACAGATTATTTCACTTACAATTCACTATATCACAATTCCAGTGGGTCAGAAGTTTACATACACTAAGTTGACTGTGCCTTTAAACAGCTTGGAAAATTCCAGAAAATGATGTCATGGCTTTAGAAGATTCTGATAGGCTAATTGACATAATTTGATTCAATTGGAGGTGTCCCTGTGGATGTATTTCAAGGCCTACCTTCAAACTCAGTGCCTCTTTGCTCGACATCATGGGAAAATCAAAATAAATCAGCCAAGACCTCAGAAAACACATTTTTGTCCTGGTTCATCCTTGGGAGAAATTTCCAAACAAAGGTACCACGTTCATCTGTACAAACATTAGTACGCAAGTATACACACCATGGAACCAGGCAGCCGTCATACCGCTCAGGAAGGAGATGCGTTCTGTCTCCTAGAGATGAACGTACTTTGGTGCGAAAAGTTCAAATCAATCCCAGAACAATCTATAAAACGAGTCCTATATCGACATAACCTGAAAGTCCACTCAGCAAGGAAGAAGCCACTGCTCCAAAACCGACATAAAAAAGCCAGACTACGGTTTGCAACTGCACATGGGGACAAAGATCGTACTTTTTGGAGAAATGTCCTCTGGTCTGATGAAACAAAAATAGAACTGTTTGGCCATAATGACCATGGTTTTGTTTGGAGTAAAAAGGGGGAGGCTTGCAAGCCGAAGAACACCATCCCAACCGTGAAGCACGGTGGTGGCAGCATCATGTTATGGGGGTGCTTGGCTGTAGGAGGGACTGGTGCACTTCACAAAATAGATGGCATCATGAGGAAGGAAAATTATGTGGATATATTGAAGCAACATCCCAAGACGTCAGTCAGGAAGTTAAAGCTTGGTCGCAAATGGGTCTTCCAAATGGACAATGACCACAAGCATACTTCCAAAGTTGTGGCTAAATGGCATAAGGACAACAAAGTCAAGGTATTGGAGTGGCCATCACAAAGCCCTGACCTCATTCCTATAGAACATTTGTGGGCAGAACTGAAAAAGTGTGTGCGAGCAAGGAGGCCTACAAACCTGACTCAGTTACACCAGTTCTGTCAGGAGGAATGGGCCAAAATTCACCCAAGTTATTGTGGGAAGCTTGTGGAAGGCTACCCGATATGTTTGACCCAAGTTAAACAATTTAAAGGCAATGCTACCAAATACTAATTGAGTGTATGTAAACTTCTGACCCACTGGGAATGTGATGAAATAAATAAAAGCTGAAATAAATCATTCTCTCTACTATTATTCTGATATTTCACATTCTTAAAATAAAGTGGTGATCCTAACTGACCTAAGACATGGAATTTTTTCTAGGATTAAATGTCAGGAATTGTGAAAAACTGAGTTTAAATGTATTTGGCTAAGGTGTATGTAAACTTCCGACTTCAACTCTACAATCGTGGCCAAAAGTTTTGAGAATGACACAAGTATTGGTCTCAACAAAGTTTGCTGCTTCAGTGTTCTTAGATCTTTATGTCAGTAGTTACTATGGTACACTGAAGTATAATTACAAGTATTCCATAAGTGTCAAAGGCCTTCATTGACAATGACATTCAGTTTATGCAAAGAGTCAATATTTGCAGTGTTGACCCTTCTTTTTCAAGACCTCTGCAATCCGCCCTGGCATGCTGTCAATTAACTTCTGGGCCACATCCTGACTGATGGCAGGCCATTCTTGCATAATCAATGCTTGGAGTTTGTCAGAAGTTGTGGGTTTTTGTTTGTCCACCCGCCTCTTGAGGATCGACCACAAGTTCTCAATGGGATTAAGGTCTGGGGAGTTTCCTGGCCATGGACCCAAAATGTCGATGTTTTGTTCCCCGAGCCACTTAGTTATCACTTTTGCCTTATGGCAAGGTGCTCCATCATGCTGGAAAAGGCATTGGTCGTCACCAAACTGTTCTTGGATGGTTGGGAGAAGTTGCTCTCGGAGGATGTGTTGGTACCATTCTTTATTCATGGCTGTGTTCTTAGGCAAAATTGTGAGTGAGCCCACTCCCTTGGCTGAGAAGCAACCCCACACATGAATGGTCTAAGAATGCTTTACTGTTGGCATGACACAGGACTGATGGTAGCGCTCACCTTGTCTTCTCCGGACAAGTTGTTTTCCGGATGGCCCAAAAAATCGGAAAGAGGATTCATCAGAGAAAATGACTGTACCTTTTGCAGAATATCAGTCTGTCCCTGATGTTTTTCCTGGAGAGAAGTGGCTTCTTTGCTGCCCTTCTTGACACCAGGTCATCCTCCAAAAGTCTTCGCCTCACTGTGCGTGCAGATGCACTCACACCTGCCTGCTGCCATTCCTGAGCAAGCTCTGCACTGGTGGTGCCCCGATCCCGCAGCTGAATCAACTTTAGGAGACGGTCCTGGCGCTTGCTGGACTTTCTTGGGCGCTCTGACGCCTTCTTCACAACAATTGAACCTCTCTCCTTGAAGTTCTTGATGATCCGATAAATTGTTGATTTAGGTGCAATCTTACTAGCAGCAATATCCTTGCCTGTGAAGCCCTTTTTGTGCAAAGCAATGATGACGTCACATGTTTCCTTGCAGGTAACCATGGTTGACAGAGGAAGAACAATGATTTCAAGCACCACCCTCCTTTTAAAGCAGTCTGTTATTCTGACTCAATCAGCATGACAGAGTGATCTCCAGCCTTGTCCTCGTCAACACTCTCACCTGTGTTAACGAGACAATCACTGACATGATGGCAGCTGGTCCTTTTGTGGCAGGGCTGAAATACAGTAGAAATGGTTTTTGGGGGATTAAGTTCATTTTCATGGCAAAGAGGGACTTTGCAATTAATAGCAATTCATCTGATCACTCTTCATGACATTCTGGAGTATATGCAAATTGCCATCATCAACACTGAGGCAGCAAACTTTGTGGAGACCAATACTTGTGTCATTCTCAAAACTTTTGGCCACGACTGTATATCTGAAGTCTGAGGTGTAGAGGGTGAACAGGAAGGGGGACAGGACCGTTCCCTGGGGGGCCCCTGTGTTGCTAACTGCCCGTTCTGACACACAGCTCTTTGGCCGCACAAATTGTGGCCTACCGGTCAGGTAGTCCGAAACCCAGGAGACTAAGGGTGCTTCCACTTTCATCCTCCTTAACTTCTCATCCAGTAGCAGGGGCTGAATGGTGTTGAAGGCACTGGAGAAGTCAAAAAACATAACCCTCACAGTGCTATCTGCGTTGTCCAGGTGAGAGTAGGCCCTCTGCAGAAGGTAGATGATGCATCATCCACCCCGATGTTACGCTGATATACGAAATGCAGGGGGTCCAGTGATGTACACACGCATTTCAATTTGTCCTTGTCCTTGTCCCTCTCCTTGAAGGCACTCTTCTTCTCATTCAGCAGGGCCTTCAGGTCGCTGGTGACCCAGGATTTATTATTTGGAAAACAGCGTACCTTCCTGGTGGGTACAGTGTTGTCTACACAAAAATGTATATAGTCCGTTATGCAGTCAGTGAGTCCATCAATGTCCTCCCCATGAGCCTCACAGAGCACATCCCAGTCTGTTGTTTCAAAGCAGTCCTGTAGGGCCTCATGCGCCTCCGGAGACCATCTCCTAATGGTCCTGGTGGTTGCTGGCTGCTGTGGGACCATAGGCCTGTAGAGTGGGGTGAGGTGGACAAGGTTGTGATCCGATCTACAGAGGGGAGGGAGTGCAGTGGAGTTGTATGCATCCTTCACATTAGCATATAACAAGTCCAGAGTTTTATTATTCCTGGTTGGGCACTTCACAAACTGTTTGAACGTGGGCAGCGTTGAAAAGAGAGATGCATGGTTAAAATCCCCCGAAATGGCTAAGAAAGCACTGGGATGCGCTGTCTGTAACCTCGCGATAACAGAGTTGATGACGTCACATGCTGTGTTTGCATCAGCGGAGGGCGGGATGTAAACAATAACAGCATCGGCTGCCGTGAATTCCCTCTGCAAATAGTAGGGTCTCAGGCTAACGGCTAACAGCTCAATGTCCTGGCTACAAAACTCTTCCTTAACAGTAATCGGTTTCGGATTACACCATCTGTCGTTAACTAATAAAGCCAGCCCCCCTCCCTTACTCTTACCGGAAGAAGTGCTATCCCTGTCTGCTCTGATGGTCTGGAAACCGCCGATAGTTACGTTCTCTATGGGGATGTTATCATTCAGCCATGTCTCTGTAAAGCACAATAGGCTCGCTTCCCGGTATTCTCTTTGTCCACGGACCAGACCCTCAAGCTCATCCACCTTGTTATGTAGCGATCTCACGTTGCCCATAATGACAGACGGTATAGCCGGCTTGTATTTCCTCAGCTTTGCCTTACACTTCAATCCCGCCCTGCGTCCACGGCGTCGCCTTTTCAACTTGTCCGGAATAACTAACTTTTCCCTGGGGTGCAGCAGCGCTGAGTGTGCTAAATCCAGGAGCTGGGCTCTGTTGTAAATAATTGAGGACTCGTGTGAACGGCACTGAGAAAAATAAGAAGTGCCTCAGTGATAAAAAGGACCACTAAAACCTTCGTAAAACTTTAGCACTCCATAATCCTGAACTATTATAGTTCAACTGTTGCAAAAAGAAATGATCAAATATATTGCGGCTTGATTGGTTTTCGATTGGTTCTCCTTTGGAAGAGTGCTTGTCAAGTGTTGTTCAGACATAGTTTTGAATGCAGTCTGGCTGGTGACATTTGCGCCCTTTAGCTCCTCCACCTCTGACTGCTAACTGTGTTTAAATTCCGTTACATCCTTAAACAGATCATCAACCCTTTTGTTGGTAGAATCCATAAATAGTTGCAGGAAGGACTTAAAGGTATTTTCCTGCAGATCTATTAGATCTTTATAGAACTCTTTTTATTGATCGATTAGTTCATGGAGTATTAGTGCTTGATACGTATTCCTCTTCCACATTGGCCTTTGCTGTGCTTTTCTGTCTAATATTAGCCATTCTACAAGCTTGATGTGAGCTAAAATGAGTTCGCAAACATAACCCACACCCCGCCCTCTGAAAACAATGGCAATCACACACAAGCAACATTTTACATTTGAGTAATTTTGCAGATGCTCTTATCCAGAGCAATTAGGGTTAAGTGCCATCTAGTCAGGTCGGGGATTCAAACCAGCAACCTTTTAGTTACTGGCCCAATGCTCTTAACCGCTTGGCTACCTGTCTCCCAGCACACGCTTGATGACACATGCACAAGTACGATAAACAGAGAGAAGGGAGAGAACTTACTCACTGTATGGATCCTGGCTACACTTTACTAAACTGGCGGGAAATGACCAACTCACAAGTTAGTGATGTTGATACAAACAGTATGCAGGGCAGTAAGTTCAGTGTTAGTGATGTTGATACAAACAGTATGCAGGGCAGTAAGTTCAGTGTTAGTGATGTTGATACAAACAGTATGCAGGGCAGTAAGTTCAGTGTTAGTGATGTTGATACAAACAGTATGCAGGGCAGTAAGTTCAGTGTTAGTGATGTTGATACAAACAGTATGCAGGGCAGTAAGTTCAGTGTTAGTGATGTTGATACAAACAGTATGCAGGGCAGTAAGTTCAGTGTTAGTGATGTTGATACAAACAGTATGCAGGGCAGTAAGTTCAGTGTTAGTGATGTTGATACAAACAGTATGCAGGGCAGTAAGTTCAGTGTTAGTGATGTTGATACAAACAGTATGCAGGGCGGTAAGTTCAGTGTTAGTGATGTTGATACAAACAGTATGCAGGGCAGTAAGTTCAGTGTTAGTGCTGTTGATACCAGCAGTATGCAGGGCAGTAAGTTCAGTGTTAGTGATGTTGATACAAACAGTATGCAGGGCAGTAAGTTCAGTGTTAGTGATGTTGATACAAACAGTATGCAGGGCAGTAAGTTCAGTGGTGGATGGATGGAGGGATTCATTCATTAATTAGACCTACTAGCTAATTAACAGGATGGAGAAATAACTTGAGTTAGAAAAACACAGTCTGTTTTAGTCTCAGCTCCTCCTAAATCCTGTGACCTGCAGACAGCTGTGTCAATATGGGATATGAAGATAAAGTAATATGATAACTGGAGAAATAATATGCAGCCAGCGGTGTGTTTCCGCTCTGAAGAGGCTGTTTCCTGAAGATAATCCCCTGTATGGAGCGCTTGGACATGGAGAGGTTAAAGCTGATTGGTTTAGATTTGAGTATGGAATGGGCCATAGGGTTGTGTTTAGGACAGAGCCACGGGTAAGGAATGTAGTCTGCTTGGTTTAAATAATGAAAAGGTTTTTAAAGGTTAATATGAAGTTCTGTGCTGAGCCTCATAGAGGGTCTCCTCCTGTCCCCCTGTGTGTGTCATGAGGTTGTTTCTAGGAGAGGTCCTGCTGAGGTCATTGGGGATGTCATGCCTGCCTGCAGTACGTCATCCTCAACCCTGCAGCCATCACAGGCACAGCTCTCTCTAGCAGAGGCCCACAGTAGGGGTGTGACAATTGGAAAACATTTCTTAATTTTAAACATACTTTTTCTTCCTTCAGTCTTCTGTTGGGGACGGTGGTGTAGTGCTATTTTTTTAGGTACCAGGGTGCTTCTTTTATTTTTTTACAACGCCATCATTTAGTTTGGGATCTGATCCCGTCACAGAATTATACCCACCCCCATCTAAACACCCCCTTACCCAGGGTAATCAAAACTATGGACACATCCCTGCTCCAGGAATGCTGCCTCTCTTATGACATCACAGCTTAGGAGAGGAGAGAGCATCTGGAGTGGGGTGTGGATCCATGAGTCTCCCCTAGTTCCCTGAACTCTGCCTCTCTTCTCCAGTCACCACTCCAGCCTCCTCCTCTCCCCTAACCCAGCCTCTGGGGAATGGGTGGTGAGGTATGGGTGGTGGGGTAGTTCTATTCATCAGTTGGGGTCTCTATGGGCTTCAACATGAAGTCCTAAACTTAGCATGAAAGTGCATCATGAGTGGTGAGGGGAGAAGAGGGGCAGAGTTCAGGGAGAGGAGGAGGCTGGAGTGGTGAGGGGAGTAGAGAGGCAGAGTTCAGGGAGAGGAGGAGGCTGGAGTGGTGAGGGGAGAAGAGGGGCAGAGTTCAGGGAGAGGAGGAGGCTGGAGTGGTGAGGGGAGTAGAGAGGCAGAGTTCAGGGAACTAGGGGAGACTCATGGATCCACACCCCACTCCAGATGCTCTCTCCTCTCCTCAGCTGTGATGTCATAACAGAGGCAGACCAAACATAGAAGGTTATAGCTAACACGTTTATCTGTGGAAAGTTGATTTGCTCCCAGTCAACCTGAGACCTTTCTTCCAAACTCAGTGGTGGAAAAAGTCCCCAACTGTCTTACTTGAATAAAAGTAAAGACACCTTAATAGAAAATGGCTCAAGTGAAAAACTGCTTGAGTCAAAGTCAAAAAGTATTTAGTTTTAAATATACTTAAGTATCAAAAGTAAAAGTACAAATCATTTCAAATTCCTTATATTAAGTAATGTTCTTGTTATTTTAATGTACGGATAGCCAGAGGCACATTGTACATAATTTACAATCAAAGCATGTGTGTTTAGTGAGTCCGCCAGATGAGAGGCAGTAGATGACCAGGGATGTTCTCTTGATGTGTGTTAATTGGACCATTTTCCTGTCCTGCTAAGCATTCAAAATGTAACGAGTACTATTTTTTTCTTTAGGAATCTAGTGGATTAAAAGTTGTTAAAAATAGAAAAAGTAAAGTACAGATACCCTAAAAAACTACTTAAGTATTTTACACCACTGTCCACACTAGAGTACTGACACATGATGTCTACTGGACTGTGGACCCATTCAGAATAGATATGCTATATCCATAGCTCTGGAAGGATTAGTGTTAGTGTTAGTTAGGTGTAGTAAGGGTTAGTGTTAGCTGGGTGTAGTAAGGGTTAGTGTTAGCTGGGTGTAGTAAGGGTTAGTGTTAGCTGGGTGTAGTAAGGGTTAGTGTTAGCTGGGTGTAGTAAGGGTTAGTGTTAGCTGGGTGTAGTAAGGGTTAGTGTTAGCTGGGTGTAGTAAGGGTTAGTGTTAGCTGGGTGTAGTAAGGGTTAGTGTTAGCTGGGTGTAGTAAGGGTTAGTGTTAGCTGGGTGTAGTAAGGGTTAGTGTTAGCTGGGTGTAGTAAGGGTTAGTGTTAGCTGGGTGTAGTAAGGGTTAGTGTTAGCTGGGTGTAGTAAGGGTTAGTGTTAGCTGGGTGTAGTAAGGGTTAGTGTTAGCTGGGTGTAGTAAGGGTTAGTGTTAGTGTTAGCTGGGTGTAGTAAGGGTTAGTGTTAGTGTTAGCTGGGTGTAGTAAGGGTTAGTGTTAGTGTTAGCTGGGTGTAGTAAGGGTTAGTGTTAGTGTTAGCTGGGTGTAGTAAGGGTTAGTGTTAGTGTTAGCTGGGTGTAGTAAGGGTTAGTGTTAGCTGGGTGTAGTAAGGGTTAGTGTTAGCTGGGTGTAGTAAGGGTTAGTGTTAGCTGGGTGCAGGCACTGATGTTGGGTGATTAGGCCTGGCTGATGTTGGGTGATTAGGCCTGGCTGATATTGGGTGATTAGGCCTGGCTGATGTTGGGTGATTAGGCCTGGCTGATGTTGGGTGATTAGGCCTGGCTGGCAGTCGCCGTTCCTCCTCCCAAAGGTGTTTGATGGGGTTGAGGTCAGGGCTCTGTGCAGGCCAGACAAGTTCTTCCACACCAATCTCGACAAACCATTTATGTATGGACCTTGCTTTGTGCACAGGGACATTGTCATGCTGAAACAGGAAAGGGCCTTCCCCAAACTGTTGCCACAAAGTTGGAAACACAGAATCATCTAGAATGTCATTGTATGCTGTAGCGTTAAACTGTCCCTTCACTGGAACTAAGGGGCCCGAACCATGAAAAACAACCCCAGACCATTATTCCTCCTCCACCAAACTTTACAGTTGGCACCATGCATTCGGACAGGTAGCGTTCTCCTGGCATCTGTCAAACCCAGATTCATCTGTCGGACTGCCAGAGAACGCGAGTCCAATGGCGGCGAGCTTTACACCAATCCAGCCGACGTTGGCATTGCAATCTTAGGCTTGTGTGTGGCTACTCGGCCATGAAAACCCATTTCATTGAAGCTCCCAACAAACAGTTGTGCTGACGTTGCTTCCAGAGGCAGTTTGGAACTCAGTAGGGAGTGTTGCAACCAAGGACAGATGATTTTTACACGCTACGCGCTTCAGGACACGGCTGTCCCGTTCAGTGAGCTTTTGGCCTACCAATTCGCGTCTGAGACGTTGTTGCTCCGAGACATTTCCACTTCACAATAACAGCACTTAACGTTGACCAGGGCAGCTCTATCAGGGCAGATATTTGACAAACTGATTTTGTTGGAAAGGTGGCATCTTATGACGGTGCCACGTTGAAAGTCACTGAGCTTTTCAGTACAGGCCATTCTACTGCCAAGGTTTGTTTACGGAGATTGCATGTCAGCAACGGGTGTGGCTGAAATAGCCAAATCCACTAATTGAGGAATGTCCACATACTTTTGTATATATAATGTGTGTATAGATAAAGACATCATCCCTGGTATTTAACCTTTTCTTCCAGTGTGTGTTAATCTGGGAACAGCAGAAGTGTTGTAACTGAATCACTGAGAGATTTAATCGTCAGTAGATGTGGTAATACTCACACAGACAGAGTTTATGTGCGTACGTACGTGCGTGCGTGCATCCGTCCGTGCACAGTGTTGTTAAATACTTAAGTAAAAATATTTTTAAGTACTACTTAAGTAGGTTTTGGGGTATCTATACTTCACTATTTTTTATCCACTACATTTCTAAAGAATATAATATACTTTTTACTCCATACATTTGGAGTAAAAATTTTGTCTGAGTGTTGGAGTGTAAATGTTGTCTGAGTGTTGGAGTGTAAATGTTGTCTGAGTGTTGGAGTGTAAATGTTGTCTGAGTGTTGGAGTGTAAATGTTGTCTGAGTGTTGGAGTGTAAATGTTGTCTGAGTGTCTGAGTGTTCCCTGGCTATCTGTCAATAAAGAAACAAGAATGTTGGTTTGCTTAATATAAGGAATTTGAAATGATTGTACTTTTGATACTTAAATATATTTGAGCAATTGCAGGTACTTTTGATACTTAAGTATATTTAAAACCAAATAATGTGTTCTAGGCCCTGTGCTGAGTCAGAGGCCTGGAACACAAATACACAACCATCTGGAAGTCTTCAGATCACACTGACCTCCCTCAGCTTTGGCACCGACCGACTGCACAATATGGGTCTCCTAACGTTAATAACTGTGTGTGTGTGTGTGTGTGTGTGTACCCCACCCTACATCAGAGTCTGTTTCCCAGATGAGGTGATGTATTCTAGAGTTGAAGAACAGAAACACTCATTTGTTTGTTGTCTTGCTGATAACTGGAGACCTGTGTTCCAGAAAGCATCTGGAAGTGGTGGTCATGACTACCATCCTCTGTCCTAGGTACTGTGGTGGTCATGACTACCATCCTTTGTCCTAGGTACTGTGGTGGTCATGACTACCATCCTCTGTCCTAGGAATGGTGGTGGTCATGACTACCATCCTCTGTCCTAGGAACGGTGGTGGTCATGACTACCATCCTCTGTCCTAGGTACTGTGGTGGTCATGACTACCATCCTCTGTCCTAGGTACTGTGGTGGTCATGACTACCATCCTCTGTCCTAGGTACTGTGGTGGTCATGACTACCATCCTCTGTCCTAGGTACTGTGGTGGTCATGACTACCATCCTCTGTCCTAGGTACTGTGGTGGTCATGACTACCATCCTCTGTCCTAGGTACTGTGGTGGTCATGACTACCATCCTCTGTCCTAGGTACTGTGGTGGTCATGACTACCATCCTCTGTCCTAGGTACTGTGGTGGTCATGACTACCATCCTCTGTCCTAGGTACTGTGGTGGTCATGACTACCATCCTCTGTCCTAGGTACTGTGGTGGTCATGACTACCATCCTCTGTCCTAGGTACTGTGGTGGTCATGACTACCATCCTCTGTCCTAGGTACTGTGGTGGTCATGACTACCATCCTCTGTCCTAGGTACTGTGGTGGTCATGACTACCATCCTCTGTCCTAGGTACTGTGGTGGTCATGACTACCATCCTCTGTCCTAGGTACTGTGGTGGTCATGACTACCATCCTCTGTCCTAGGTACTGTGGTGGTCATGACTACCATCCTCTGTCCTAGGTACTGTGGTGGTCATGACTACCATCCTCTGTCCTAGGTACTGTGGTGGTCATGACTACCATCCTCTGTCCTAGGTACTGTGGTGGTCATGACTACCATCCTCTGCTCTGTTCAAGATGCTGTGTGAACTAACCCTAACCCGCACTGAGACACACTGATGGAAACCGTGATAAATATTCAGACAGACAGTGAATAGAATCCCACTATGGCTGGGGTTAGGGTTGGGAGACACCGCAGGAGTGGTACAGTAACAGTCCTGCAGTATGGACACAACATGATATACCTGATCACTACAGTATACGTGTATTACAGATGTGTATTACATGTATTATGCTGCTTCTTCTTCACAGTCCCTGCTGTTCCATAAGGTGTATTTTTATCTGTTTTTTAAATCTGATTCTACTGCTTGCATCAGTTACTTGATGTGGAATAGAGTTCCATGTAGTCATGTCTCTATGTAGTACTGTGTTCCTCCCATAGTCTGTTCTGGACTTGGGGACTGTGAAGAGACCTCTGGTGACATGTCTTGTGGGGTATGAATGGTTGTCTGAGCTGTGTGTTAGTAGTTCAAACAGACAGCTTGGTGCATTTAACATGTTAATACCTCTCATAAATACAAGTAGTGATGAAGTCAATCTCTCCTCCACTTTGAGTCAGGAGAGATTGAAATGGATATTATTAATGTTAGCTCTCTGTGTACATCCAAGGGCCAGCCGTGCTGCCCTGTTCTGAGACAATTCTAATTTTCCCAAGTCCCTCTTTGTGGCACCTGACCAGACGACTGAACAGTAGTCCAGGTGTGACAAAACTAGAGCCTGTAGGACCTTCCTTGTTGATAGTGTTGTTAAGAAGGTAGAGCAGCACTTTATAATGGACAGACTTCTCCCCATCTTAGCTAATGTTGTATCAATATGTTTTGACCATGACAGTTTACTATCCAGAGTTACTCCAAGCAGTTTAGTCTCCTCAACTTGATCAATTACCACATTATTCATTACAATATTTAGTTGAGGTTTAGAGTTTAGTGAATGATTTGTCCCAAATACAATGCTTTTAGTTTTAGAAATATTTAGGACTAACTTATTCCTTGCCACCCATTCTGAAACTAACTGCAGCTCTTTGTTAAGTGTTGCAGTCATTTCAGTCGCTGTAGTAGCTGACGTGTATAGTGTTGAGTCTTCCACATACATAGACACACTGGCTTTACTCAAAGCCAGTTACATGTCATTAGTAAAGATTGAAAAAGTATTGGGCCTAGACAGCTGCCCTGGGGAACTCCTGATTCTACCTGGATTATGTTGGAGAGGCTTCTATTAAAGAACACCTGTCTAACAGAACACAGAGGGTCATTCTTTGTCCACATTATAGCAGGGGGTGTAAAGCCATTACACATACGTTTTTCCAGCAGCAGACTATGATCGATAATGTCAAAAGCTGCAGTCTAACAAGACAGCCCCCACAATCATGTTATAAGTCATTTGTGTAAGTGCTGTGCTTGTTGAGTGTCCTTCCCTATAATTGTTCTGGGAGTCTGTTATCAAGTTGTTTACTGTGAAATAGTATTGTATCTGGTCAAACACTATTTTTCCCAGAAGTTTACTGAGGGTTGGTAACATGCTGATTGGTCGGCTATTTGAGCCAGTAAAGGGGTCTTTACTCTTCCTGGGTAGCAGAATGATTTTAGTTTCCCTCCAGTTCTTTCTAGTAGGCTTAAATTGAAGATATTATCGTCCGCTATTATCCTCGGTCATTTTCCATCCAGATTGTCAGACCCTGGTGGCTTGTCATTGTTGATAGACAACAATAATTTTTTTCACTTCTTTCACACTGAATTCAAAATTACAATGCTTGTCTTTCATAATTTGGTCAGATATACTTGGATGTGTAGTCAGCGTTTGTTGCCAGCATTTCATACATAAGTTTGCTAATCTTGCCAATGAAAAAAGTCATTAAAGTAGTTAGTAATATCAGTGGGTTTTGTGATGAATGAGCATCTGATTCAAGGAATGATGGAGCTGAGTTTGCCTTTTTCCCCAAAATGTCATTGAAGCTACAAAGCTTTTTACTCTCATTCTTTATATCATTTATCTTTGTTTCATAGTGGAGTTTCTTCTTCTTTTTACTATCATTCTTTATATCATTTATCTTTGTTTCATAGTGGAGTTTCTTCTTCTTTTCACTATCATTCTTTATATCATTTATCTTTGTTTCATAGTGGACTTTCTTCTTCTTTTTACTATCATTCTTTATATCATTTATCTTTGTTTCATAGTGGACTTTCTTCTTCTTTTTACTATCATTCTTTATATCATTTATCTTTGTTTCATTGTGGACTTTCTTCTTCTTTTTACTATCATTCTTTATATCATTTATCTTTGTTTCATAGTGGACTTTCTTCTCCTTTTTACTATCATTCTTTATATAATTTATCTTTGTTTCATAGTGGACTTTCTTCTTCTTTTTACTATCATTCTTTATATCATTTATCTTTGTTTCATAGTGGAGTTTCTTCTTCTTTTTACTATCATTCTTTATATCATTTATCTTTGTTTCATAGTGGACTTTCTTCTTCTTTTTACTATCATTCTTTATATCATTTATCTTTGTTTCATAGTGGACTTTCTTCTTCTTTTTACTATCATTCTTTATATCATTTATCTTTGTTTCATAGTGGACTTTCTTCTTCTTTTGACTATCATTCTTTATATCATTTATCTTTGTTTCATAGTGGACTTTCTTCTTCTTTTGACTATCATTCTTTATATCATTTATCTTTGTTTCATAGTGGACTTTCTTCTTCTTTTTACTATCATTCTTTATATCATTTATCTTTGTTTCATAGTGGACTTTCTTCTCCTTTTTACTATCATTCTTTATATCATTTATCTTTGTTTCATAGTGGACTTTCTTCTTCTTTTTACTATCATTCTTTATATCATTTATCTTTGTTTCATAGTGGACTTTCTTCTTCTTTTTACTATCATTCTTTATATCATTTATCTTTGTTTCATAGTGGACTTTCTTCTTCTTTTTACTATCATTCTTTATATCATTTATCTTTGTTTCATAGTGGACTTTCTTCTCCTTTTTACTATCATTCTTTATATCATTTATCTTTGTTTCATAGTGGACTTTCTTCTTCTTTTTACTATCATTCTTTATTTCATTTATCTTTGTTTCATAGTGGACTTTCTTCTTCTTTTTACTATCATTCTTTATATCATTTATCTTTGTTTCATAGTGGATTTTCTTCTTCTTTTTACTATCATTCTTTATATCATTTATCTTTGTTTCATAGTGGACTTTCTTCTCCTTTTTACTATCATTCTTTATATCATTTATCTTTGTTTCATAGTGGACTTTCTTCTTCTTTTTACTATCATTCTTTATATCATTTATCGTTGTTTCATAGTGGACTTTCTTCTCCTTTTTACTATCATTCTTTATATCATTTATCTTTGTTTCATAGTGGACTTTCTTCTTCTTTTTACTATCATTCTTTATATAATTTATCTTTGTTTCATAGTGGACTTTCTTCTTCTTTTTACTATCATTCTTTATATCATTTATCTTTGTTTCATAGTGGACTTTCTTCTTCTTTTCACTATCATTCTTTATATCATTTATCTTTGTTTCATAGTGGACTTTCTTCTTCTTTTTACTATCATTCTTTATATCATTTATCTTTGTTTCATAGTGGACTTTCTTCTTCTTTTTATTCAGTTTAGTCACATCATTTCTCAATTTGCAGAACGTTTGGCAATCAGTTGTGCCGCCAGACTTATTTGCTATATATTTTGTCTCATCCCTCTAAACAATACAATTTCTCATCAATCCAGAGGGATTTAACAGTTTCTACAGTCATGTTCTTAATGGGTTAATGTTTATTAGTAACTGGAATAAGCAGTTTCATAAATGTATCAAATGCAGCGTCTGGTTGTTCCTCATTACAAACCACAGACCAACACATTATTTACATCCTCAACATATGAATCACTATAAACGTATTGTATGACCTCTTATACACTATATTAGACCCAGCCTTTAGAACTGTGGTTTTCCTAGATATGGATACAATATTGTGATCAATACATCATATGGATCTGGATACTGCTTTAGAACAAATATCTGCAGCATTAGTTAAGATGTGATCAATACATGTTGATGATTTCATTCCTGTGCTGTTTGTAACGACCCTGGTAGGTTGACTGATAACCTGAACCAGGTTACAGGCCCTGGTTACAGTTTGAAGCTTTTTCTTGACTGGGCAGCTTGATGAGAGCCAGTCAATATTTAAATCACCCAGAAAATATATCTCTCTATTGATATCAAATACATTATCAAGCATTTCACACATATTATCCAGATACTGACTGTTAGTACCTGGTGGTCCATAGCAGCTTCCCACCAGAATGGGCTTTAGGTGGCAGATGAACCTGTAACCATATTACTTCAACAGTATTTAACATGAGATGGTCTCAGGGGATGTGGTTCTGAATATAGGCCGCAACACCATTGGCATTTCTGTCCATTTGGTAGATGTTATAACCATGTATTGCTACCGCTGTTTCATCAAATGTATTATCTAAGTGAGTTTCAGAGATAGTCAGAATATGAATGTCATCTGTTACAAGCAAGTTATTAACTTCATGAACCTTGTTTCTCAGGCTGCATATGTTAATGTGGGATATTTTTAGCACTTTTCTGGGTTGATTGATTGTTTTTATTGCTTTACTGGGAAGCTTATCAGAAGTAGACTTGCTCATGTTATTTATATTGGGAGCTGATAGTGCAGGGTGAGCTAGTGCAGGGTGAGCTGATGCAGGGTGAGCTGATAGTGCAGGGTGAGCTGATAGTGCAGGGTGAGCTGCTCACTGTGGACTTCCTACTAGGGTACACCACCTCAGTGTAACAGTGTAACTCTGGTTCATAGACAGGGTGAGCTGCTCACAGTGGTCTTCCTACTAGGGACACCACCTCAGTATAACAGTGTAACTCTGGTTCATAGACAGGGTGAGCTGCTCACAGTGGTCTTCCTACTAGGGACACCACCTCAGTATAACAGTGTAACTCTGGTTCATAGACAGGGTGAGCTGCTCACAGTGGTCTTCCTACTAGGGACACCACCTCAGTGATAACAGTGTAACTCTGGTTCATAGACAGGGTGAGCTGCTCACAGTGGTCTTCCTACTAGGGACACCACCTCAGTATAACAGTGTAACTCTGGTTCATAGACAGGGTGAGCTGCTCACAGTGGTCTTCCTACTAGGGACACCACCTCAGTATAACAGTGTAACTCTGGTTCATAGGCTCATTATTACTGCATCCAATAGCTGTAGGATCCACAGAGGTATTCAGGGCAGTTAGAGGGACGTAAATGAAGTTACTTACATTGTGTCTGCCAACGCCACTAGGACAATGTACATCTGATGCAGCATTATGACGACTCATTGTCACTATGGAAGGGATTAACTGAGCTGGTCTTGGGTCTTTGATGAGTCATTGTTTCAATGCAGCCTTGAAATGCGTGGACAGAGTCCAGGAGCCCAGATGATTTGGATGGACTCTGTCCTTTCTGTAGAGTATCTTCTGTTTCCAGAAGGTATCTACTATAAAAGTGATTCCATCAGAGCTACAGTAATCTTTCAGCCAGATGTGTAATGCCAGTAACCTGCTGAATCTTTCACTCCGCGGCCCTGGTACTGGACCTGAAATGATTGACCATTTTGTGGAGTCTTTTAATACTAAAATCAGTTCTTAAAAATCAATTTTCAGATGTTCCGAGCTAGTCCTCCTGATGTCGTTTGACCCACCCCGGTCAAAAGTTTGGAATATTTCTCGTTCAAGGGTTTTTCTTTATTTTCACTATTTTTTACATTGTAGAATAAAAGTGAAGACATCAAAACTATGACATAACACATATGGAATCATGTAGTAACCAAAAACGTGTTAAACAAATAAAATATATTTTGATGACAGCTTTGCACACTCATGGCATTCTCTCAACCAGCTTCATGAGGACCGCCACAAAGTTACCTCTGCTGCAGAGGATAAGTTCATTAGAGTTAACAGCCTCAGATTGCAGCCCAAATAAATACTTCACAGAGTTCAAGTAACAGACACATCTCAACATCAACTGTTCAGAGGAGACTGTGTGAATCAGGCCTTCATGGTTGAATTACTGCAAAGAAACCACTACTAAAGGCCACCAATAAGAAGAAGAGACTTGCTTGGGCCAAGAAACATGAACAATGGACATTAGACCGGTGGAAATTTGTCCTTTGGTCTGGAGTCTAAATTTGAGATTTTTGGTTCCAGCCTCAACCAAATTTAGATGGTTTGGGATGAGTCGGACCGCAGTGAAGGAAAAGCAGCCATCAAGTGCTCAGCATATGTGGGAACTCCTTCAGACAAAAATCTAAAATTTGGACTCATCATTTCCACCAGTCTAATGTCCATTGCTGGTGTTTCTTGGCCCAAACAAGGGTTTATGAGGCACAGTTATAGTTACCCTGTTATTCAATCACGTGTTCCAAGGTACTGGTATTAATTATGAGATATGATGCATCATTATGGTTTCATATATACTCACTCAACTACACCCATCCTTATGCTAAACCAACTAAAAATATATCTCTCTCACTCTCTCAGATGAACCAGTGAGACCTGATTCTGTACCAGACCAGACCAGACCCAGAGTTTACCAGATCCACATCCCCCACAGGACCCCCCCTGGCGCGCCCCTTCAGACCCCCAGGCAACCCTACAACCCCAGACAGCCAGCCAGTCCACGCCAGCCTATCAACCCTCTACAGCCCAACACCCACCGCCAACCTAACCAACAAACTCTGTACCTGGTGCCACATCAGCCCAACCATTCTAACCAGCCAGGCCAGCCCACTGTCATCCTCGTACCCCATCCTAACCAACCAGGCCTACCAAACCAACCCACCTTAACCCAAGTACCCAATTCTAACCAACCTTACCAACCATCCAACCCTAACAAACCCTTCTTAACAACGGTACCTCGCCAGCCCTCCAGTCCGCTCTCTAACCCCCCCAGTCAGCCGCGCCGGGTCATGGAAGTGGGAGAGGCTGGTCCACCAGGCTACATGAGGAGGGTGACGGTTAGGAGGGGATCGTCCTTCACACCTGTTAAAGGATTCGCTGGAGCACCAGGTCAGTAGTGGTGGGGATGTGGATGGAGTTACAACCACAATGTTATCCCAATGTTTTAAATGGTATGAGAGATTATAACCCAGAGGATGTTTTCTAAACCACCAGGATACAACCCTCTAGGGAAGCCAGTTTCCTTCAACAAACGTGAGACGATCCCAGAAGCTGCCAAGGTCCCCTGGACCCCAGCATTACAGACCCCACTAGTTACACCAGGTAACACTATTACACCTATACTCATACTAGAACAACAATGTAACCCAGCGTTACAGACCCCACTAGTTACACCAGGTAACACTATTACACCTATACTCATACTAGAACAACAATGTAACCCAGCATTACAGACCCCACTAGTTACACCAGGTAACACTATTACACCTATACTCATACTAGAACAACAATGTAACCCAGCGTTACAGACCCCACTAGTTACACCAGGTAACACTATTACACCTATACTCATACTAGAACAACAATGTAACCCAGCATTACAGACCCCACTAGTTACACCAGGTAACACTATTACACCTATACTCATACTAGAACAACAATGTAACCCAGCGTTACAGACCCCACTAGTTACACCAGGTAACACTATTACACCTATACTCATACTAGAACAACAATGTAACCCAGCGTTACAGACCCCACTAGTTACACCAGGTAACACTATTACACCTATACTCATACTAGAACAACAATGTAACCCAGCGTTACAGACCCCACTAGTTACACCAGGTAACACTATTACACCTATACTCATACTAGAACAACAATGTAACCCAGCGTTACAGACCCCACTAGTTACACCAGGTAACACTATTACACCTATACTCATACTAGAACAACAATGTAACCCAGCGTTACAGACCCCACTAGTTACACCAGGTAACACTATTACACCTATACTCATACTAGAACAACAATGTAACCCAGCATTACAGACCCCACTAGTTACACCAGGTAACACTATTACACCTATACTCATACTAGAACAACAATGTAACCCAGCATTACAGACCCCACTAGTTACACCAGGTAACACTATTACACCTATACTCATACTAGAACAACAACCCACTCTAAAGTCACATTTACATTGACCAAGGCTCGGAAAAATTCTTATTAGCTACGCAAAATGGCAACCCTACGTTCTTCAAATCAAATGTTATTTGTCACATGTTTGGTAAACAACAGGTGTAGACTATCAGTAACAACAGGTGTAGACTATCAGTGACAACAGGTGTAGACTATCAGTAACAACAGGTGTAGACTATCAGTAACAACAGGTGTAGACTATCAGTAACAACAGGTGTAGACTATCAGTAACAACAGGTGTAGACTATCAGTGACAACAGGTGTAGACTATCAGTAACAACAGGTGTAGACTATCAGTGACAACAGGTGTAGACTATCAGTGACAACAGGTGTAGACTATCAGTAACAACAGGTGTAGACTATCAGTGACAACAGGTGTAGACTATCAGTAACAACAGGTGTAGACTATCAGTGACAACAGGTGTAGACTATCAGTAACAACAGGTGTAGACTATCAGTAACAACAGGTGTAGACTATCAGTGACAACAGGTGTAGACTATCAGTGACAACAGGTGTAGACTATCAGTAACAACAGGTGTAGACTATCAGTAACAACAAGTGTAGACTATCAGTGACAACAGGTGTAGACTATCAGTAACAACAGGTGTAGACTATCAGTAACAACAGGTGTAGACTATCAGTGAAATACTTTCTGATGGTGCCTTCCCAACAGAATTTGTTCATTACTGACTTGCCTAGTTAAATAAAGGTTGAATAAAAAAATAAAGACAGTGAATGTTTCTGAGTGGCCGAGTTACAGTATTGACTTAAATCCGCCTGAAGAATTGTGGCACGACCTGAAAAGGGTTGTCTAGCAACGATTAACAGACAGGAGATGCTAGAGCGCGATGGGACAAGGACAACCCGGCCGGCCAAACCCTCCCTAACCCGGACGACGCTGGGCAAATTGTGCGTCGCCTCGTGGGTCTCCCGGTTGCGGCCAGCTGCGACACAGACGGGGCTCGAACCCGCATCTGTAGTGATGCAGTGCCTTAGACCACTGCACCACTCGGGAGGCCCCTGATTAACAAACAGAATAATGGGCAGATGTTGTACAATCCAGGTGTGGAAAGTTCTTACCCAGAAAGACCCAAAGATGTAACTGCTGCCATATGTGGAATATATGGCAGCAGTAACAAATGTGGAATAATTCAAGAGGTATGAATACTTTCTGAAGGCAATATATGTAAAGACCCTTTGATATGAGACTCTACATTGAGCTCAAGTGCATCCTGTTTCCATTGATCATCCTTGAGATGTTTCTACATATCAGAACTCAGGATAAGACCCAGATGTAGACATCTAGAATCACAGATGTTTGTTGACCAAACAGGGGGCAGGCAAAAGACAGGTCAAGGGCATGCAGATGTTTGTAATCGGTTCAGAGCCAGTAAGGTACAGAACTTCAGGCAGGCTCGGGGTCAGAGCAGGCAGAATGGTCAGAACCGGGGAAACAGATACTTGAGAAAACAGGAAGACGAGAAAGCACGCTGGTAAGACCTGACAAGACTGACTGGCAACAGAACACAGGTATAAATACACTGGGGATTATGGGGAAGATGGACAACACATGGAGGGGGGTGGAGACAGCACACAGACAGGTGAAACAGATCAGGGTGTGAAACTACAACTTGATTGGAGTTCACCTGTGGTAAATTCAATTGATTGGACATGATTTGGAAAGGCACACACCTGTCTATATAAGGTCCCACAGTTGACAGTGCATGTCAGATCAAAAAACAAGCCATGAGGTCGAAGGAATTTGTCTGTAGAGCTTCGAGACAGGATTGTGTCGAGGCACAGATCTGGGGAAGGGTAAGAAAACATTTCTGTAGCATTGAAGGTCCACAAGAACACAGTGGCCTCCATCATTCTTAAATGGAAGAAGTTTGGAACAATTGAGGGAGACAGGCCTTCGTCAGGTTGGTAACCAAGAAGCAAATGGTCACTCTGACAGAGTTCCTCTGAGGAGATGGGATAACCTTCCAGAAGGACAACCATCTCTGCAGCACTCCACCAATCAGACCTTTATGGTAGAGTGGCCAGATGGAATTCACTCCTCAGTAAAAGGCACATTACAGCCCGCTTAGATTCTCTGGTCTGATGAACTCTTTGGTCTGAATGTCACATCTGGAGGAAACCTGCCACCATCATTACGGTGAAGCATGGTGATGGCAGCATAAAACGGCCACCATTCACTCCGGCGCCATTTGAGTCAAATTACAAATTGTGGGGCTTTTATACATTTGTGTATTTTTGCTACACAAGTACACAGAACAGCAATGTGTGACTAATTGCATTAGGTGTGCATTGAACTCCCCATAAGCTGTCTGTCCTCTAACCTGTCTGTCTTTGTGTCGCAGTGTCTTCAGACAGTAGTTTCCTGGCAGACCCCTTCTCCTTCTCTGCTGGTCTGACCATTCAGTTCTCTGGGGAGTTTGGAACCATTCGCTTCAACAAGGTGCTGGTCAACGATGGAGGACACTACAACCCTCACACAGGTAACACACACACAGACACACTTGTACAGCTAACCTTGTGGGGACACACAATTCAGTCCCATTGAAAATCCTATTTTCCCTAACCCTAACCCGTACTCTTACCCTAACCATAACCCCTAATCTTAAACCAAAAACCTAACCTGCTGACCAGACCGCTCATGTGCGTGTTGATGTTGTCCAGCCACACCAGACGCGATCAGGACACGCAGGTTGAAATATCAAAACTCTGAACCAACTATATTAATATGGGGACAGGTCGAAAACCATTCAACATGTATGGTAATTTAACAAGCTAGCTTGCTGTTAATAGCTAATTAGTCCTGGGATATAAACATTGGCTTGTTATTTGACCTGAAATGCACAAGGTCCTCGACTCTACAATTAATCACCAGATAAAACGGTAAACTGAGTTTTTTATAGTAATCTCTCCTCCTTCAGGCTTCTTCTTTGGACTTTATATGGCGGTTGGCAACCAACTTTAAAGGTGCATTACCACCACCAACTGGACTGGAGTGTGGACCTCAGTTCATCTTTCTATCAGGTGTATGCTACTAAAAACCAAAGAGGAGATGGTAGATGCGAGACTTGCCGTGCGTAAAGAGTCACAACTAAAACTAAGTTCTATTTTAACGCCTGGCTATGCAGATGCTCGTTGATGAGCAGGGTGGTCAGCATTCTAACCTTAACCCCTAGAAATAGACCTTGACCTTGTGGGGACTTCTGGTCCTTCTGGTCCCCACAAGAAGAGTCAAACACACACACACACACACACACAACTGAGACACAAACACAGAGATACAGAGACACAGAGAGAGACACGCATACACAACTGAGACACACCCACACACACACACACACACACAGAGACAGAGACACACACATACACAACTGAGACACACCCACCCACACACACACACACACACACACACACACACACAGAGACAGAGACACACAGACAGAGACACACACACACACACAACTGAGACACACACACACACACACACACACACACACACACACACACACACACACACACACACACACACACACACACAGACAGAGACACACACACACACAACTGAGACACACCCACACACACACACACACACACACACACACAGAGACAGAGACACACAGACAGAGACACACACATACACAACTGAGACACACCCACACACACACACACACACACACAGAGACAGAGACACACAGACAGAGACACACACATACACAACTGAGACACACACACACACACACACACACACACACAGACAGACAGAGACACACAGACAGAGACACACACACACACACAACTGAGACACACACGCACACACACAGACAGAGACACACAGACAGAGACACACACACACACACAACTGAGACACAGAGACACACAGACAGACAGACAGACAGACAGAGACACACATACACAACTGAGACACAGACAGAGACACACACATACACAACTGAGACACACACACACACACACACACACACACACACACACACAGACAGAGACACACACGAGTGGCACAGCGGTCTAAGGCACTGCATCGCAGTGTAATAGGTGTCACTACAGACCCTGGTTCGAATCCAGGCTGCACAATTGGCCCAGCGTCGTCCAGGTTTGGCCGGGTTAGGCCGTCATTGTAAATAAGAATTTGTTTTTAACTGACTTGCCAAATTACACACAGGTACACAGGTATTTGTCAGTGTGTTTGTAGGGTGGGGTCATCATTTTGTCAACCCAGCCATTCATGAGTAGAATTATTAGTGGAAACAGTCAGGTCCCAGGAGTGGTATTGGTTAGGCAGGGTTCAGTGTTGACCTGTGTTTGGTTTATGTTTCTAGGGTTACCTAGGGGCTTTTAAAACACACACACACACAGACTAATATAATATTTTCCCTCCCTCTCGCCAGGTATCTTCACGATACCGATGGAAGGGCGTTACCTGATCTCAGGAGTTCTGACGGCTCAGCAGGGGGAGGGACTGGAGGTTGTTCTGTCTGTCTCCAACCGTACTGTCCATAGGCTGATGAGCTCTGGGTCTGGAGCAGGGACAGTGGCCCAGGACAGTTGTCCCTGTGGAGGCTCTGTCTCATTCAGCCTGATCCTGTCTCTGAGGAGAGGGGACCACGTAGCTCTGGTCCGGAATGCAGGACAGCTGGCCACCACAGAGTCCAGAGACATCCTATCAACATTCAGCGCCGTCTTCCTCTATGCCCTGCAGCCAATCACCAGATAGTTACCACTGGGCCAACCAATCACACAGCTAGGACTTGGTCATGTACATTCCACAACCAATCAGAAAGCAGGAATACATTTAAAACAGATACCAGAACTCCAATCACCTCCAACCCTAATGATTTGTACCATATATATAAATGTGTTTTAAAATATATTAATAATATAAAAAGTAATTCTATGCTCACCTTTTTACTGAACAATTATGCCAAAGATATCACAAAACATTAAGTGGTCATTTATGTTTTCCTAAATTAACATTTATACAATTATATATGTATTTTTTAAAATGTATTTTTTGTCAGAGGGAAGAGACCACCATATAGTTTATTCAGTATTACATATCAAATCCTGTTTAGATTAATCTGTCACAGTTTATTCAGTATTACATATCAAATCCTGTTTAGATTAATCTGTCACAGTTTATTCAGTATTACATATCAAATCCTGTTTAGATTAATCTGTCACAGTTTATTCAGTATTACATATCAAATCCTGTTTAGATTCAGCTGTTATACAGGTTATTCAGTATTACATATCAAATCCTGTTTAGATTAATCTGTCACAGGTTATTCAGTATTTGTCAGGCTCTGGCCATAGAGAAGCTTTGCTTCTCTATATTTCTATGGTCAGAGTCTGGCAGATCTATCATTTCTATTTCTGTCTGGTGTGTGTGTGTGGGATCCCTAATTAGAGGCAGCTGCTATGCATTACCTCTAATTAGGGATCTTACTTATATGTCTGTGTTCCACTCCGTTGGCGTGGTTCATTGTTGTTATGTTGTCTCGTGTTCGTGCTACGTGTGTCCTTTCATTATATATTATCATTTGTTATTTTGTATAGTTCGTCAGTTCATTAAATAAAGATGTCGAACTATGGATACGCTGCGCCTTGGTCTCTCTACACACCCGAACGTGACAGAATGAACCACCAACCGACCAAGCAGCGGAAAACTGGAGCGAAGGAGGAGAAAGGAAGACAGCGGCGTTATGGAGGTAAAGGAGCCCGTAGTCAACCCCAGGAAAATTTCGGGGGGGGGCTATGGGGGTGGTCTGGTAGGGAAGAGGACGCACCAGTACCACTCTCCATGTGGGATGCACTGTGCCCAACATATAAATGGGGGGCGCAAAGTGAAGAAGAGGAGAATTATTTGGAGAGCCAGTTTGGAGACGTGTTGGAGGAAATGTGGGAGATAGCGGAGGAAGTTGAACGGGAAATGTCGGAGTGGAATGATCCGTGTCCTGTCGCCTACTCCACTCCCGTGAAAGAGCAGTCCGCTTTACCGGTACCCAGTCGGGGTCCGGCCGTCTGCTCTACTCCAGTGCCAGAGCAGTCCGCTCCACCGGTGCCCAGTCTGGGTCCGGCAGTCTGCTACACTCCAGTGAGCCTCTCCAGTCCGGTACGTCATGTGCCTGCTCCTCGCACTCGCCCTGAGGTGCGTGTCATCAGTCCGGCGCCATCAGTGCCGACTCCACGCACCAGGCCTCCAGTGCGCCTCTCCAGTCCGGTACGTCATGTGCCTGCTCCTCGCACTCGCCCCAAGGTGCGTGTCACCAGTCCGGTGCCATCAGTGCCGACTCCACGCACCAGGCCTCCAGTGCGCCTCCCTAGTCCGGTACGTCCCGTGCCGACTCCCCGCACTCTACCTCCAGTGCGTGTGCATAGCCAGGTTCCTCCAGTTCCGGCTTCACGCACCAGGCCTCCAGTGCGCCTCCCCAGTCCGGTACGTCCCGTGCCGACTCCCCGCACTCTACCTCCAGTGCGTGTGCAAAGTCCGGTACGTCCCGTGCCGACTCCCCGCACTCAACCTCCAGTGCGCCTCCCTAGCCCGGTACGTCCCGTGCCGACTCCCCGCACTCGACCTCCAGTGCGTGTGCCCAGCCAGGTTCCTCCAGTGCCGGCTCCACGCACCAGGCCTCCAGTGCGCCTCCCCAGTCCGGTACGTCCCGTGCCGACTCCCCGCACTCAACCTCCAGTGCGCCTCCCTAGCCCGGTACGTCCCGTGCCGACTCCCCGCACTCGACCTCCAGTGCGTGTGCCCAGCCAGGTTCCTCCAGTGCCAGCTCCACGCACCAGGCCTCCAGTGCGCCTCCCCAGTCCGGTACGTCCCGTGCCGACTCCCCGCACTCTACCTCCAGTGCGTGTGCAAAGTCCGGTACGTCCCGTGCCGACTCCCCGCACTCAACCTCCAGTGCGCCTCCCTAGCCCGGTACGTCCCGTGCCGACTCCCCGCACTCGACCTCCAGTGCGTGGGCCCAGCCAGGTGCCTCCAGTGCCAGCTCCACGCTTCAGACCGTCGGTGCGCCTCGACATCCCGGAGCCTCTCGTGATGATCGACAGCCCAGAGCCTCTCGTGATGATCGACAGCCCGGAGCCTCTCGTGATGGTCGACAGCCCGGAGCCTCCCGTGATGGTCGACAGCCCGGAACCTTCCGTGACGATCGACAGCCCGGAACCTTCCGTGACGATCGACAGCCCGGAACCTTCCGTGACGATCGACAGCCCGGAACCTTCCGTGACGATCGACAGCCCGGAACCTTCCGTGACGATCGACAGCCCGGAACCTTCCGTGACGATCGACAGCCCGGAGCCTCCCGTGACGCTCGACAGCCCGGAGCCTCCCGTGACGCTCGACAGCCCGGAGCCTCCCGTGACGCTCGACAGCCCGGAGCCTCCCGTGACGCTCGACAGCCCGGAGCCTCCCGTGACGCTCGACAGCCCGGAGCCTCCCGTGACGCTCGACAGCCCGGAGCCTCCCGTGACGCTCGACAGCCCGGAGCCTCCCGTGACGCTCGACAGCCCGGAGCCTCCCGTGACGCTCGACAGCCCGGAGCCTCCCGTGACGCTCGACAGCCCGGAGCCTCCCGTGACGCTCGACAGCCCGGAGCCTCCCGCCACACCGGTGCTCAGTCCTGGCCCGGTTATTTGCCCCGCTCCATGGCCTGAACTTATTTCCCCACCATTGTTGTATCCAGGACCGGTGGGTTGCCCCTTTATATGGCCGGAGTCGCCTGCCACACCGGTGCCCAGTCCTGGCCCGGTTATTTGCCCCGCTCCATGGCCTGAGCCTTTTTCCCCACCATGGTCATTTCTAGGACTGGTGGGTTGCCCCTTGATATGGCCGGAGTCGCCTGTTATACCGATGCCCAGTCCTGGCCCGGTTATTTGCCCCGCTCCTTGGCCTGAGCCTTTTGCCCCACCATGGTCGTTTCCAGGACCAGTGGGTTGCCCCTTTAAATGGCCTGAGTCGCCAGCCACACCGGGCCCAGTAGAAATGGGGAGGAAGCTAGCCACTTCGCCGGGGCCGGAACCGCTACCTGCGATCGTGTGATGTTTTTTCCTCCCTTACCCTTCCCTCATGTTTGTGTTTATTTTTCTTGCGGCCGGGAGTCCGCGCCTTTGGGGGGGGGTACTGTCAGGCTCTGGCCATAGAGAAGCTTTGCTTCTCTATATTTCTATGGTCAGAGTCTGGCAGATCTATCATTTCTATTTCTGTCTGGTGTGTGTGTGTGGGATCCCTAATTAGAGGCAGCTGCTATGCATTACCTCTAATTAGGGATCTTACTTATATGTCTGTGTTCCACTCCGTTGGCGTGGTTCATTGTTGTTATGTTGTCTCGTGTTCGTGCTACGTGTGTCCTTTCATTATATATTATCATTTGTTATTTTGTATAGTTCGTCAGTTCATTAAATAAAGATGTCGAACTATGGATACGCTGCGCCTTGGTCTCTCTACACACCCGAACGTGACAGTATTACATATCAAATCCTGTTTAGATTAATCTGTCACAGGTTATTCAGTATTACATATCAAATCCTGTTTAGATTAATCTGTCACAGTTTATTCAGTATTACATATCAAATCCTGTTTAGATTCAGCTGTTATACAGGTTATTCAGTATTACATATCAAATCCTGTTTAGATTCAGCTGTTATACAGGTTATTCAGTATTACATATCAAATCCTGTTTAGATTCAACTGTTATACAGGTTATTCAGTATTACATATCAAATCCTGTTTAGATTCAGCTGTTATACAGGTTATTCAGTATTACATATCAAATCCTGTTTAGATTAATCTGTCACAGGTTATTCAGTATTACATATCAAATCCTGTTTAGATTAATCTGTCACAGGTTATTCAGTATTACATATCAAATCCTGTTTAGATTAATCTGTCACAGTTTATTCAGTATTACATATCAAATCCTGTTTAGATTCAGCTGTTATACAGGTTATTCAGTATTACATATCAAATCCTGTTTAGATTCAGCTGTTATACAGGTTATTCAGTATTACATATCAAATCCTGTTTAGATCAATCTGTCACAGTTTATTCAGTATTACATATCAAATCCTGTTTAGATTCAGCTGTTATACAGGTTATTCAGTATTACATATCAAATCCTGTTTAGATTAATCTGTCACAGTTTATTCAGTATTACATATCAAATCCTGTTTAGATTCAGCTGTTATACAGGTTATTCAGTATTACATATCAAAACACTGTTACTATTAGAAAAGTACTAATGGGGTTCATTCATTCCCTCACGTATGTTGTCAATAAACCCTTTTGAAGATCATTCTGTTGGATGGATGGTGTTAACATACAAGTCATTCTGTTGGATGGATGGTGTTAACATACAAGTCATTCTGTTGGATGGATGGTGTTAACATACAAGTCATTCTGTTAGATGGATGGTGTTAACATACAAGTCATTCTGTTGGATGGATGGTGTTAACATACAAGTCATTCTGTTGGATGGATGGTGTTAACATACAAGTCATTCTGTTGGATGGATGGTGTTAACATACAAGTCATTCTGTTGGATGGATGGTGTTAACATACAAGTCATTCTGTTGGATGGATGGTGTTAACATACAAGTCATTCTGTTGGATGGATGGTGTTAACATACAAGTCATTCTGTTGGATGGATGGTGTTAACATACAAGTCATTCTGTTGGATGGATGGTGTTAACATACAAGTCATTCTGTTGGATGGATGGTGTTAACATACAAGTCATTCTGTTGGATGGATGGTGTTAACATACAAGTCATTCTGTTGGATGGATGGTGTTAACATACAAGTCATTCTGTTGGATGGATGGTGTTAACATACAAGTCATTCTGTTGGATGGATGGTGTTAACATACAAGTCATTCTGTTGGATGGATGGTGTTAACATACAAGTCATTCTGTTGGATGGATGGTGTTAACATACAAGTCATTCTGTTGGATGGATGGTGTTAACATACAAGTCATTCTGTTGGATGGATGGTGTTAACATACAAGTCATTCTGTATGGCTTCACTTTACAAAGAGTCATTAGAGGGGCTGCAGTGAATATTTCCAGATTGCATCTATCCAGGATGAATAACAATGAAGAGAGGCTGGATGTCCTGTCTTGTTCCAGGGAGGAGATTAAGAGAGGCTGGATGTCCTGTCTTGTTCCAGGGAGGAGATGAAGAGAGGCTGGATGTCCTGTCTTGTTCCAGGGAGGAGATGAAGAGAGGCTGGATGTCCTGTCTTGTTCCAGGGAGGAGATGAAGAGAGGCTGGATGTCCTGTCTTGTTCCAGGGAGGAGATGAAGAGAGGCTGGATGTCCTGTCTTGTTCCAGGGAGGAGATGAAGAGAGGCTGGATGTCCTGTCTTGTTCCAGGGAGGAGATGAAGAGAGGCTGGATGTCCTGTCTTGTTCCAGGGAGGAGATGAAGAGAGGCTGGATGTCCTGTCTTGTTCCAGGGAGGAGATGAAGAGAGGCTGGATGTCCTGTCTTGTTCCAGGGAGGAGATGAAGAGAGGCTGGATGTCCTGTCTTGTTCCAGGGAGGAGATGAAGAGAGGCTGGATGTCCTGTCTTGTTCCAGGGAGGAGATGAAGAGAGGCTGGATGTCCTGTCTTGTTCCAGGGAGGAGATGAAGAGAGGCTGGATGTCCTGTCTTGTTCCAGGGAGGAGATGAAGAGAGGCTGGATGTCCTGTCTTGTTCCAGGGAGGAGATGAAGAGAGGCTGGATGTCCTGTCTTGTTCCAGGGAGGAGATGAAGAGAGGCTGGATGTCCTGTCTTGTTCCAGGGAGGAGATTAAGAGAGGCTGGATGTCCTGTCTTGTTCCAGGATGAAACATGATTTAGTACAAACATGACCACAAGCCACCCTTTGTTAGGTTCATTACACTACAACATATTCTCTTCTGTCAACATATTATTTTAAACACAATTTCCATAGAAACCAACATTAATACAAGTGTATTTATATGGTCTGTCAGACACAATCATCCAAACAAAACAATCCAAGATCAGACATTTAAAGAAAAGCATATAAACGAAACATAAAAGGTTTCAAACATGAAAAGGTGAAGATGACAGAAGTTGAGTGTGTCATTCTACAAAGCCAGTATGGAGCAGATAGCATCTAGCCCAGGTTAGTTTAACATGGATCCAGATAGCATGTGTCTCAGGGTTGGGCTAGAGGTTAGTTTAACATGGATCCAGATAGCATGTGTCTCAGGGTTGGGTTAGAGGTTAGTTTAACATGGATCCAGATAGCATGTGTCTCAGGGTTGGGCTAGAGGTTAGTTTAACATGGATCCAGATAGCATGTGTCTCAGGGTTGGGTTAGAGGTTAGTTTAACATGGATCCAGATAGCATGTGTCTCAGGGTTGGGTTTGAGGTTAGTTTAACATGGTTTCAGATAGCATGTGTCTCAGGGTTGGGTTAGAGGTTAGTTTAACATGGATCCAGATAGCATGTGTCTCAGGGTTGGGTTAGAGGTTAGTTTAACATGGATCCAGATATCATGTGTCTCAGGGTTGGGCTAGAGGTTAGTTTAACATGGATCCAGATAGCATGTGTCTCAGGGTTGGACTAGAGGTTAGTTTAACATGGATCCAGATATCATGTGTCTCAGGGTTGGGTTAGAGGTTAGTTTAACATGGATCCAGATATCATGTGTCTTAGGGTTGGGCTAGAGGTTAGTTTAACATGGATCCAGATATCATGTGTCTCAGGGTTGGGTTAGAGGTTAGTTTACATGGATCCAGACAGCATGTGTCTCAGGGTTGGGCTAGAGGTTAGTTTAACATGGATCCAGACAGCATGTGTCTCAGGGTTGGGCTAGAGGTTAGTTTAACATGGATCCAGATATCATGTGTCTCAGGGTTGGGCTAGAGGTTGTTTTAACATGGATCCAGATAGCATGTCTCAGGGTTGGGCTAGAGGTTGTTTTTACATGGATCCAGATAGCATGTGTCTCAGGGTTGGGTTAGAGGTTAGTTTAACATGGTTTCAGATAGCATGTGTCTCAGGGTTGGGTTAGAGGTTAGTTTAACATGGATCCAGATAGCATGTGTCTCAGGGTTGGGTTAGAGGTTAGTTTAACATGGATCCAGACAGCATGTGTCTCAGGGTTGGGCTAGAGGTTAGTTTAACATGGATCCAGATATCATGTGTCTCAGGGTTGGGCTAGAGGTTGTTTTAACATGGATCCAGATAGCATGTGTCTCAGGGTTGGGTTAGAGGTTAGTTTATCATGGATCCAGATAGCATGTGTCTCAGGGTTGGGCTAGAGGTTAGTTTAACATGGATCCAGATAGCATGTCTCAGGGTTGGGCTAGAGGTTGTTTTTACATGGATCCAGATAGCATGTGTCTCAGGGTTGGGTTAGAGGTTAGTTTAACATAGATCCAGATAGCATTTGTCTCAGGGTTGGGCTAGAGGTTAGTTTAACATGGATTCAGATATCATGTGTCTCAGGTTTGGGCTAGAGGTTAGTTTAACATGGATCCAG
The DNA here is from genome assembly GCA_023634145.1 of Thymallus thymallus. Classification (NCBI taxonomy): domain Eukaryota; kingdom Metazoa; phylum Chordata; class Actinopteri; order Salmoniformes; family Salmonidae; genus Thymallus; species Thymallus thymallus. Next base: position 214,285 of record CM042383.1, read on the forward strand.
ATAGCATGTGTCTCAGGGTTGGGCTAGAGGTTGATTTAACATGGATCCAGATAGCATGTGTCTCAGGGTTGGGTTAGAGGTTAGTTTAACATAGATCGAGATAACATGTGTCTCAGGGTTGGGTTAGAGGTTAGTTTAACATGGATCCAGATAGCATGTGTCTTAGGGTTGGGCTAGAGGTTAGTTTAACATGGATCCAGATAGCATGTGTCTCAGGGTTGGGCTAGAGGTTAGTTTAACATGGATCCAGATAGCATGTGTCTCAGGGTTGGGTTAGAGGTTAGTTTAACATGGATCCAGATAGCATGTGTCTTAGGGTTGGGCTAGAGGTTAGTTTAACATGGATCCAGATAGCATGTGTCTCAGGGTTGGGCTAGAGGTTAGTTTAACATGGATCCAGATAGCATGTGTCTCAGGGTTGGGTTAGAGGTTAGTTTAACATGGATCCAGATAGCATGTTTCTCAGGGTTGGGTTAGAGGTTAGTTTAACATGGATCCAGATATCGTGTTTCTCAGGGTTGGGCTAGAGGTTGTTTTAATATGGATCCAGATAGCATGTGTCTCAGGGTTGGGCTAGAGGTTGTTTTAACATGGATCCAGATAGCATGTGTCTCAGGGTTGGGTTAGAGGTTAGTTTAACATTGATCCAGATAGCATGTGTCTCAGGGTTGGGCTAGAGGTTAGTTTAACATGGATCCAGATAGCATGTGTCTCAGGGTTGGGCTAGAGGTTAGTTTAACATGGATCCAGATAGCATGTGTCGCAGGGTTAGAGGTTAGTTTAACATGGATCTACATGGGTTAGAGGTTAGTTTAACATGGATCTACATGGGTTAGAGGTTAGTTTAACCTGACTACATGGGTTAGAGGTTAGTTTAACATGGATCCAGATAGTTTAACATGGATCTACATGGGTTAGAGGTTAGTTTAACATGGATCTACATGGGCTAGAGGTTAGTTTAACCTGCCTCTACATGGGTTAGAGGTTAGTTTAACAAGGATCCTGATAGTTTAACATGGATCTACATGGGTTAGAGGTTAGTTTAACATGGATCTACATGGGTTAGAGGTTAGTTTAACATGGATCTACATGGGTTAGAGGTTAGTTTAACATGGATCCAGATATGGTTAGGGTTTGATTAGAGGTTAGTTTAACATGGATCTACGTGGGTTAGAGGTTATTTTAACATGGATCCAGATAGGGTTAGGGTTAGGGTTTTGTTAGAGGTTAGTTTAACATGGATCTACATGGGTTAGCGGTTAGTTTAACATGGATCCAGATAGTTTAACATGGATCTACATGGGTTAGAGGTTAGTTTAACATGGATCTACATGGGTTAGAGGTTAGTTTAACATGGATCTACGTGGGTTAGAGGTTATTTTAACATGGATCCAGATAGGGTTAGGGTTAGGGTTTTGTTAGAGGTTAGTTTAACATGGATCTACATGGGTTAGCGGTTAGTTTAACATGGATCCAGATAGTTTAACATGGATCTACATGGGTTAGAGGTTAATTTAACATGGATCTACATGGGCTAGAGGTTAGTTTAACCTGCCTCTACATGGGTTAGAGGTTAGTTTAACATAGATCCAGATAGTTTAACATGGATCTACATGGGTTAGAGGTTAGTTTAACATGGATCTACATGGGTTATAGGTTAGTTTAACATAGATCCAGATAGTTTAACATGGATCTACATTGGTTAGAGGTTAGTTTAACATGGATCTACATGGGTTAGAAGTTAGTTTAACATGGATCAACATGGATCCAGATAGTTTAACATGGATCTACATAGGTTAGAGGTTAGTTTAACATGGATCAACATGGATCCAGATAGTTTAACATGGATCTACATAGGTTAGAGGTTAGTTTAACATGGATCTACATAGGTTAGAGGTTAGTTTAACATGGATCCAGAAAGTTTAACATGGATCTACATGGGTTAGAGGTGAGTTTAACATAGATCTACATGGGTTAGAAGTTAGTTTAACATGGATCTACATAGGTTAGAGGTTAGTTTAACATGGATCCAGAAAGTTTAACATGGATCTACATGGGTTAGAGGTTAGTTTAACATGGATCTACATGGGTTAGAAGTTAGTTTAACATGGATCAACATGGATCCAGATAGTTTAACATGGATCTACATAGGTTAGAGGTTAGTTTAACATGGATCAACATGGATCCAGATAGTTTAACATGGATCTACATAGGTTAGAGGTTAGTTTAACATGGATCTACATAGGTTAGAGGTTAGTTTAACATGGATCCAGATAGTTTAACATGGATCTACATAGGTTAGAGGTTAGTTTAACATGGATCCAGATAGTTTAACATGGATCTATATGGGTTAGAGGTTAGTTTAACATGGATCTACATGGGCTGTCGTTCACATACTAGATGCCATCCTTAAAGATAGATGGACATCACAGAAGTTTGAAGGTCATTAGAACACTGGCTACTGAAAAGGCCAAGGCAAAACACTACGTAACATGTTTAACATCCTCTGTTATCTTCAACTAATGAGTTGATCATGAATATTCTAATTAATAACTGTCATCATATTTAGATAAATCATTAGGTTGTGCTTCATCTTTCCATTGAGTTCCTCTATATACAGGTATACATTCTCTGAGTTCCTGTGTTGCACTAGCATTTGTCTGTTGTGGTTCTCAGTGCTAGAATGGTGGTGTCCTATAACCACTACTGTAGTGGCATATTTTCACTATTCCATCCAATAAATATGACCACTGCCCTGGGGAAAGAGGGGCTATTTGGGACACACACTCACCGCAGGCTTTACTGCATGGCTGTAAAGATGATGGCAGTGTGGCACTTCAGATTGCAAGTTTACAAACAAAAGGATGCTTCTTCGTTCAAGCATATAAAACTTAGAATTTCTAATATAAAAGATGGGAAAACTAAAATGTTCCTTATAATGTTCCTTATAATTCCTCTAATTCTAATAATTTATAAGTGCAACATCCCTTCGATGGAACATCCCTTCGATGTCTGCCATAATGGCAATGTTTTCTTGACAGAACCTGAGCAAGACACCTATGAGTGTGTTTGCTAAGTCTGGGCCTTGAAGCAGTTTGTTGTTAAGAGATGTGCCTTTGAAAGACAATGCACAGTGAAACACCAATCTAATGGAACCCTTAGGTTTTTTGATAGACACCATGGTGTGGTATATACCACAGCCTGCCATCTTTCTGCCGGAGCTGCTTTTGAGGCACCTTTTCAGCATAACTTTTCTTGATTACCTCATTCATGAAGCCCTTGTATTCCCTAGAAAACACTTAATCCTTCTTAAACTTTCTAATGAGGTTCAAGGTTCGCTGCTCTGCCATCGGAGTTGTTTGGCATGACCTCATCCTTATTTCGAAGAGGTAAAGGTAAGTTATAGTGGCCATCTTTAAGAGCTACAGAGTTTGATGCCATCTGCATTCTAATGTACCCCTCAAACTCCATGTGGGGCAATTTCTCACCCGACCCATATTCATTACTGATGGTAACTTTAGCAAAGCAAAAGGTACATTTATGAAATTTCCCCCCCGGGGATCAATAAAGTATCTATCTATCTATCTATCTATCTATCTATCTATCTATCTATCTATCTATCTATCTATCTATCTATCTATCTACCTACCTACCTACCTACCTACCTACCTACCTACCTACCTACCTACCTACCTACCTACCTACCTACCTACCTACCTATCTATCTATCTATCTATCTATCTATCTATCTATCTATCTATCTATCTATCTATCTATCTATCTATCTATCTATCTATCTATCTATCTATCTACACCTCACTGACTGCTATGTGTTCCACAATGATTCACTGTTGCCTCCTTTGTCAGGTATCATGTCTCACAATTATTATTATTTAACATTTATTTAACTAGGCAAGTCAGTTAAGAACAAATTCTTACTTACAATGACGGCCTAGGAACAGTGGGTTAACAGCCTTGTTCAGGGGCAGAACGACAGATTTTTACCTTGTCAGCTCGGGGATTTGACCCAGCAACTTTTAGGTTACTGGCCCAACGCCCTAACCACTCGGCTACAATCAAGAGATATGCTGGGCCGTATGTCAAGAGAGGTGTTTCTGGGACCACATCGTTTCTTTCAAGGTAGGATTATAGCAATATTTTGTTATGCTTAAGCCTATTTACATGTATATTTATAGTATTGTACCTAATGTTGGCTGTTATGCTAAATGTCTTTTTTCTTCTCCAAATGCAGACAATGACCCAAAACACACTGTTTTATAGTATTTACTTCATTGATGTCCCAGGACCAGGATTGATAAACACTGTTGAAGTGTATACTTGTAAGAATACAAACACAGCATCATTCAAAGAATGGAGTTTGATACACCTGGTATTGGATATGACTGAAAAATAATGTCTCACAGAGATTCATACCTGAACCGCAACTTCATTTGCCAAGGAATAGTACATGATCAGTGAATATATTCAATGTACAGACTACAATGTGGGGATCTCATGCGTGTTAATAACTACATGTATATACGACTTGCATCCTTGGCACAATAAAGTTATTATATTCTACTCAATCCATAGGCTTCATTAATGGCATTCAGACATTGAAGTCGATACAACAGGCTCTGATACAGTAGCTGAGATTCCAGTAGTTGAGGTTCCATTCATTTGCTATGGGCTCGCACTAGTGTTCCAGCTTAGCAAGGTTCTATTGCCGTTTTTCAGCCTTGGGTGAATTTTGACTTGTTCTATTGTCCAGCTTCCTACTGACCAGCTTCCTATTGTCCAGCTTCCCACAAGACGACAGCCTGGTTTGGTGGTTTTCTCAGGAGCCCCTAAAACATTAAACAACACAAATTACAATTTCAGCTAACTTGCTAAATAGAGATTTTTGTAAATTAACTTCATGACAAAAGAATATGCATAATCGTTTGTCTCTACATTAACTAACATATTCCTCTCAGTTGTACATTTCTGCTTGACTCGTTATGACTTTATAATTACTTACATTTGCTTCCACCGTAATGTTTTTGTCAGCTATCTTGGCAAGAAAGTTCCCAGCTATGTGTCCCATAGCGTCAAATTCGTCAGTGGAACCACTCGATATGATTGGTCATATAAAACCCTTGGGACCCAAATGCATAAAGAGTGCTCTACCTCCTCCTGTGGTGGTCTGGAGTAATGAAGCCGTGAAGCTGGGTACCTCTAACTCCCCCCTGTGGTGGTCTGGAGTAATGAAGCCGTGACGCTGGGTATCTCTACCTCCCCCCTGTGGTGGTCTGGAGTAATGAAGCCGTGACGCTGGGTACCTCTAAGTCCCGCGGCATACGGTCGCAACTTTTAAAGGAGGAACCACTGTGTTCCATGGAGCCAAGGGGACTCAACACCCTTTCATCAATGCTGCCCCGTCTGTGCAAGGTATAACATTTATTTCTGGCAGTTGTTCCTGAGAAATGGCGCCTAGCTGCGCTTGAGACCCCGGCGTTAGACAGCTACTAATTGCACACTGAATGGAAATGTGCAATTCAATGTGAATCACAAATAAATAGCTGTCGATGCTGGGACCATCCAGAAAAAAATTGGTAATTGTGGTTTCTTTTCTGATCTGCTGTTTCAGCGCTGTTTTCAGATCCATGGACAGCGCCCCTATACAATGTTTCCATCTGACATTACATTTTCCTATACATGCTCTGTTTTCAGATCCATGGACAGCGCCCCTATACAATGTTTCCATCTGACATTACATTTTCCTATACATGCTCTGTTTTCAGATCCATGGACAGCGCCCCTATACAATGTTTCCATCTGACATTACATTTTCCTATACATGCTCTGTTTTCAGATCCATGGACAGCGTCCCTAGAAACCAATGTTCTGGAACTAACAACCGACGCTTGGGTAGATTTGCTTTACATGTCAGTCAATACGGAGAGAACTAACGACCAGAGAACAACTAAAAGGTCACTTGACAACCAGTGTTAGTGAATGTAGCATCATGTTTGGTTTAAAAATGGATAGTTTGGGAAATAATCTTAATTTTTAATGCTGGTAACAAGTTGTATAAAAGCAATAATACACTCAAGGACATGTGTTATTACATTTTTATCATGGCCATGGCTTAATTAGAGTACACCCACTTCTCCAGGCGCCACTACACCACTGCATAGGGCCAATGGAAAGACAGCAGTCAAACACTGCATGCTGTTAAAGGATAGGCAGTCCATAATAAGCGAGTAGGTCAAAATCATAAGAATACAAAAACACAACCATTAATCATTTCCCAATTGAAATGTACAACTATAATCATAATATCAGTAAAAGATATATCAATATTTGCTATATATGTCATACCCTGATCTGTTTCAACTGTCTTGTGCTTGTCTCTACCGGCCACCAGGGGGCTCCCATTATTCCCTGTGTATTTATACCTGCATTTTCTGTCTGTCTGTTGCCAGTTCGTTAGGTCGTACCATCGTATTTCCTGTTCTCAAGTTTTGTTTTCTTGTCTTCCCGGTTCTGACCTTTCTACCTGTCCTGACCCTGCCGCCCTGTACCTTCCGAACTCTGACCTGGTTTACCTGTCCTGACCCTGCCGCCCTGTACCTTCCGAACTCTGACCTGGTTTACCTGTCCTGACCCTGCTGCCCTGTACCTTCCGAACTCTGACCTGGTTTACCTGTCCTGACCCTGCCGCCCTGTACCTTCCGAACTCTGACCTGGTTTACCTGTCCTGACCCTGCCGCCCTGTACCTTCCGAACTCTGACCTGGTTTACCTGTCCAGACCCTGCCGCCCTGTACCTTCCGAACTCTGACCTGGTTTACCAACCACTGCCTGCCATCTGTGTTATAATAAATATTCTGTGAATCGTACTAGCTGCCTCCTGTGACTACATCTGGTTCTCATCCTGAGTCGTGATAGTACGAACTGGCCATGACTGACCCAGCAGACTCGGACCAGCTCCGCAACGCTGTCTCCTTCCAAGGAGCCGCCATTGGAAGACACAAGGAGTTCCTTCAAACCCTTATGGAAGGACTGCAGACCTTGGCGGGACACCATGACCACGCTTTCACTGATTTGCTGGAGCAATTCCACAGATGATCACAGAAGTATCCCCCCAGACTCTCAGTAGCCCAGCTACCAGCGGAGCTTCTCCACAGCATTCACTAGAAACCTGCTTACCTCACTAACCCTAACAAAAGATACATCATCACAATAACATCAGATACCTCATCACAATAACCCTAAAATCAGATACCTCAACACAATAACCCGAACATCAGATACCTCATCACACTAACCCTAACATCAGATACCTCATCACAATAACCCTAACATCAGATACCTCATCACAATAACCCTAACATCAGATACCTCATCACACTAACCCTAACATCAGATACCTCATCACAATAACCCTAACATCAGATACCTCATCACACTAACCCTAACATCAGATACCTCATCACACTAACCCTAACATCAGATACCTCATCACACTAACCCTAACATCAGATACCTCATCACACTAACTAACCCTAACATCAGATTCATCATCACACTAACCCTAACATCAGATACCTCATCACACTAACTAACCCTAACATCAGATACCTCATCACACTAACATCAGATACCTCATCACACTAACATCAGATACCTCATCACACTAACCCTAACATCAGATTCATCATCACACTAACCCTAACATTAGATACCTCATCACACTAACATCAGATACCTCATCACACTAACCCTAACATCAGATACATCATCACACTAACTAACCCTAACATCAGATACCTCATCAAACTAACCCTATCATCAGATACATCATCACACTAACCCTAACATTAGATACCTCATCACACTAACATCAGATACCTCATCACACTAACCCTAACATCAGATACATCATCACACTAACCCTAACATCAGATATCTCATCACACTAACTAACCCTAACATCAGATACCTCATCGCACTAAACCTAACATCAGATACCTCATCACACTAACTAACCCTAACATCAGATACCTCATCACACTAACTAACCCTAACATCAGATACCTCATCACACTAACTAACCCTAACATCAGATACCTCATCACACTAACATCAGATACCTCATCACACTAACATCAGATACCTCATCACACTAACCCTAACATCAGATACATCATCACACTAACCCTAACATTAGATACATCATCACACTAACCCTAACATTAGATACCTCATTCCACTAACTAACCCTAACATCAGATACCTCATCACACTAACTAACCCTAACATCAGATACCTCATCACGCTAACACTATCATCAGATACCTCATCACACTAACCCTAATATCAGATACCTCATCACACTAACTAACCCTAACATTAGATACCTCATCACACTAAACCTAACATCAGAAACCTCATCCCACTAACCCTAATATCAGATACCCCATTACACTAACCCTAACAAAAGATACCTCATCACAATAACTAACACTAACATTAGATACCTCATCACACTAAACCTAACATCAGAAACCTCATCCCACTAACCCTAACATTAGATACCTCATTCCACTAACTAACCCTAACATCAGATACCTCATCACACTAACTAACCCTAACATCAGATACCTCATCACACTAACACTATCATCAGATACCTCATCACACTAACACTATCATCAGATACCTCATCACACTAACCCTAATATCAGATACCTCATCACACTAACTAACCCTAACATTAGATACCTCATCACACTAAACCTAACATCAGAAACCTCATCCCACTAACCCTAATATCAGATACCCCATTACACTAACCCTAACAAAAGATACCTCATCACAATAACTAACACTAACATTAGATACCTCATCACACTAAACCTAACATCAGAAACCTCATCCCACTAACCCTAATATCAGATACCCCATTACACTAACCCTAACAAAAGATACCTCATCACAATAACATCAGATACCTCATCAGACTAACCCTAACATCAGATACCTCATCACAATAACCATAACATCAGATTACTCATCACACTAACTAACCCTAACATCAGATACCTCATCACACTAACACTAACATCAGATACCTCATCACAATAATCCTAACATCAGATACCTCATCACAATAACATCAGATACCTCATCACAATAACCCTAACATCAGATACCTCATCACATTAACCCTAACATCAGATACCTCATCACACTAACTAACCCTAACATCAGATACCTCATCACAATAACATCATATACCTCATCACACTAACCCTAACATCAGAAACCTCATCACACCTTCTAACCCTAACATCAGATACCTCATCACACTAACTAACCCTAACATCAGATACCTCATCACACTAACATCAGATACCTCATCACACTAAGCCTAACATCAGATACCTCATCACAATAACATCAGATACCTCATCACATTAACATCAGATACCTCATCACACTAACCCTAACATCAGATACCTCATCACACTAACCCTAACATCAGATACTTCATCACACTAACCCTAACATCAGATACCTCATTACACTAACCCTATCATCAGATACCTCATCTAACTAACTAACCCAAACATTAGATACCTCATCACACTAACATCAGATACCTCATCACATTAACTAACCCTAACATCAGATACCTCATCACATTAACTAACCCTAACATCAGATACCTCATCACAATAACCCTAACATCAGATACCTCATCACAATAACCCTAATATCAGATACTTCATCACACTAACCCTAACATCAGATACCTCATCACACTAACCCCAACAGCAGATACCTCATCACACTAACGCTAACATCAGATACCTCATCACACTAACCCTAACATCAGATACCTCATCACACTAACTAACCCTAACATAAGATACCTCATCACAATAACCCTAATATCAGATACTTCATCACACTAACCCTAACATCAGACACCTCATCACACTTATTAACCCTAACATCAGATACCTCATCACACTAACATCAGATACCTCATCACACTAACCCCAACATCAGATACCTCATCACACTAACTAACCCTAACATCAGATACCTCATCACACTAACTAACCCTAACATCAGTTACCTCATCACACTAACTAAACCTAATATCAGATAGAAGGTGTTAAGGTACACAATAGTAGGTGTTGGTAGATACAGTGGGGAGAACAAGTATTTGATACACTGCCGATTTTGCAGGTTTTCCCACTTACAAAGCATGTAGAGGTCTGTAATTTTTATCATAGGTACACTTCAACTGTGAGAGACGGAATCTAAAAAAAAATCCAGAAAATCACATTGTATGATTTTTAAATAATTAATTTGCATTTTATTGCATGACATAAGTATTTGATCACCTACCAACCAGTAAGAATTCCGGCTCTCACAGACCTGTTAGTTTTTCTTTAAGAAGCCCTCCTGTTCTCCACTCATTACCTGTATTAACTGCACCTGTTTGAACTCGTTACCTGTATAAAAGACACCTGTCCACACACTCAATCAAACAGACTCCAACCTCTCCACAATGGCCAAGACCAGAGAGCTGTGTAAGGACATCAGGGATAAAATTGTAGACCTGCACAAGGCTGGGATGGGCTACAGGACAATAGGCAAGCAGCTTGGTGAGAAGGCAACAACTGTTGGCGCAATTATTAGAAAATGGAACAAGTTCAAGATGACGGTCAATCTCCCTCGGTCTGGGGCACCATGCAAGGTCTCACCTCGTGGGGCATCAATGATCATGAGGAAGGTGAGGGATCAGCCCAGAACTACACGGCAGGACCTGGTCAATGACCTGAAGAGAGCTGGGACCACAGTCTCAAAGAAAACCATTAGTAACACACTTCGCCGTCATGGATTAAAATCCTGCAGCACAAACAAGGTCCCACTGCTCAAGCCAGCGCATGTCCAGGCCCGTCTGAAGTTTGCCAATCTGGATGATCCAGAGGAGGAATGGGAGAAGGTCATGTGGTCTGATGAGACAAAAATATAGCTTTTTGGTCTAAACTCCACTCGCCGTGTTTGGAGGAAGAAGAAGGATGAGTACAACCCCAAGAACACCATCCCAACCGTGAAGCATGGAGGTGGAAACATCATTCTTTGGGGATGCTTTTCTGCAAAGGGGACAGGATGACTGCACCGTATTGAGGGGAGGATGGATGGGGCCATGTATTGCGAGATCTTGGCCAACAACCTCCTTCCCTCAGTAAGAGCATTGAAGATGGGTCGTGGCTGGGTCTTCCAGCATGACAACGACCCGAAACACACAGCCAGGGCAACTAAGGAGTGGCTCCGTAAGAAGCATCTCAAGGTCCTGGAGTGGCCTAGCCAGTCTCCAGACCTGAACCCAATAGAAAATCTTTGGAGGGAGCTGAAAATCCGTATTGCCCAGCGACAGACCCGAAACCTGAAGGATCTGTATGGAGGAGTGGGCCAAAATCCCTGCTGCAGTGTGTGCAAACCTGGTATAGAACTACAGGAAACGTATGATCTCTGTAATTGCACCAAATATTAATTGTACCAAATATTAAGTTCTGCTTTTCTGATGTATCAAATACTTAGGGTTAAAATGCAAATTAATTACTTAAAAATCATACAATGTGATTTTCTGGATTTTTGTTTTAGATTCCGTCTCTCACAGTTGAAGAGTACCTATGATAAAAATTACAGACCTCTACATGCTTTGTAAGTGGGAAAACCTGCAAAATCGGCAGTGTATCAAATACTTGTTCTCCCCACTGTATATAATAGTAGGTGTTGGTAGATGGAAGGTGTTAAGGTATATAATAGTAGGTGTTGGTAGATGGAAGGTGTTAAGGTATACAATAGTAGGTGTTGGTAGATGGAAGGTGTTAAGTTATACAATAGTAGGTGTTGGTAGATGGAAGGTGTTAAGTTATACAATAGTAGGTGTTGGTAGATGGAAGGTGTTAAGTTATACAATAGTAGGTGTTGGTAGATGGAAGGTGTTAAGTTATACAATAGTAGGTGTTGGTAGATAGAAGGTGTTAAGGTATATAATAGTAGGTGTTGGTAGATGGAAGGTGTTAAGGTATATAATAGTAGGTGTTGGTAGATGGAAGGTGTTAAGGTATACAATAGTAGGTGTTGGTAGATGGAAGGTGTTAAGGTATATAATAGTAGGTGTTGGTAGATGGAAGGTGTTAAGGTATATAATAGTAGGTGTTGGTAGATAGAAGGTGTTAAGTTATACAATAGTAGGTGTTGGTAGATGGAAGGTGTTAAGGTATATAATAGTAGGTGTTGGTAGATGGAAGGTGTTAAGGTATATAATAGTAGGTGTTGGTAGATAGAAGGTGTTAAGTTATACAATAGTAGGTGTTGGTAGATGGAAGGTGTTAAGGTATACAATAGTAGGTGTTGGTAGATGGAAGGTGTTAAGGTATATAATAGTAGGTGTTGGTAGATGGAAGGTGTTAAGGTATATAATAGTAGGTGTTGGTAGATAGGTGTTAAGTTATACAATAGTAGGTGTTGGTAGATGGAAGGTGTTAAGGTATATAATAGTAGGTGTTGGTAGATGGAAGGTGTTAAGGTATATAATAGTAGGTGTTGGTAGATGGAAGGTGTTAAGGTATACAATAGTAGGTGTTGGTAGATGGAAGGTGTTAAGGTATATAATAGTAGGTGTTGGTAGATGGAAGGTGTTAAGGTATACAATAGTAGGTGTTGGTAGATGGAAGGTGTTAAGGTATATAATAGTAGGTGTTGGTAGATGGAAGGTGTTAAGGTATATAATAGTAGGTGTTAATGTATAGATGGAAGGGGCTCTTTGGTAAAAGGAGTAAATTATTCATCATAAAGAAAGGAGGACCAAGGTTCTCTTCGTTTAATTAGTTCATTAAAATGATTTTATTTGTATGGAACAACGATATGATGATACTATGTCTTCTGTCCTTTGGAAAACAACGATATGATGATACTATGTCTTCTGTCCTTTGGAGAACAACGATATGATGATACTATGTCTTCTGTCCTTTGGAGAACAACGATATGATGATACTATGTCTTCTGTCCTTTGGAGAACAACGATATGATGATACTATGTCTTCTGTCCTTTGGAGAACAACGATATGATGATACTATGTCTTCTGTCCTTTGGAGAACAACGATATGATGATACTATGTCTTCTGTCCTTTGGAGAACAACGATATGATGATACTATGTCTTCTGTCCTTTGGAGAACAACGATATGATGATACTATGTCTTCTGTCCTTTGGAGAACAACGATATGATGAAACTTTTTTCTTTTCTCCCTGCAGGCTTTACAGACGCTCCCCAATCCCTTGGATGCAACCCCCTTGTATCTAAACCTACGGAGTAGCAAGAGCTACTTCCCCTCCCTACCTTCAGGCTATGCTCAAACCCTACACCCCAACCCCAGTACTCTGTTCTGCCTCCTCTGGTCTCTAGCCCCTCCCACCCCTATGGGAGGGCAGTGCCCCCCCCACCCCCAAACAAAAAATAAAACAATATTTTGTGAACTAACACTCAACCTTATCACCCCCTTACTAACTTTGACCTTGCTGATAGCTACATTATTGAGGAAAAATGTACTAACTATAACTGTGATGTGGTTGTCCCACCTAGCTTTCTTAAGATGAATGCACAAACTAAGTCGCTCTGGATAACAGCGTCTGCTAAATTACTAAAATGTAACATTTGGGGCCAATTTCATCGTAAAACACCACTTTGATTCCCTCCAAATAGAAATGGTTTGAGCAATAATAGGACCAAAGCGTAGTTTACAATGTTTAAGGGATCATATATCATTTAAGACCACCTCTTCAATAGGAGACACTATATTACATTGTTTAAGGCAGTGGTCACCAACCGGTCGATCGTGAGGCATTCGTAGTCGATCACCAAACATTTTATTAGTCTCGGGCTGTTGGCGGCAGGTTCACCCGATTCAGCTGCCCTGCGTGCCTGATAGGCGAACTGTTGCCATTTTGAACCATTTCATGTGCCTGAAGGTACAAACTCTGCCTTCCCGGCAGGCCCGGAGAGAAAATCAAGTGCACTATAGGCCTTTCGCTGGCCAATCAGATGGCTCAGATTACTGTGTCTGCAGTAATGCTACAGGCATAAAAAAAAGCTGGATAAAAGAAAGTTGATACTGTGAGATTTCAACACATTTAAAACCATGACTAGAGAGAGACCGTCAACGAATACAGCAAAGAGCTGCTGTTTGTATGAGTGAGTTCATGTTGAAGTTCTTACTCAGCACTGTCAACACTTTGTATTCAACACCGGTTGTGATATAGTCTGGATTTGAACCAGGTTGTCTGTAGTGATGCCTCTAGCACTGAGATGCAGCGTCTTAGACCACTGCACCACTTGGGAGCCCCAAGGAATGTCCACCAGAGCTGTTGACTGCAGGAATGTCCACCAGAGCTGCTGACAGAGAATTGAATGTTAATTTCTCTACCATAAGCCGCCTCCAACGTCGTTTTAGAGAACTTGACAGTACATCTAACCGGCCTCACAACCGCAGTGTTGAGTGTTCGGATAAAGTTTCTGGCAATGGTTTTATCTAAAGAAGGAAATATATAAACTCCCACATTTTATAAATGAGAAACAATTGGGATTCCTTAAGGAGAGATGGAGTCCTCCATCAGGGTCTTGAGAGACACTAGGGCTGATTTGGTTAGATTCATTTTATAACTTGAGATGAAGCTGAATTTCTATGATCTTCAATGCGTTTGTGAGCGATTGAGATACATTGTCTAGATATAGTAAAATGTCTTCTGTGTATAATAAGATGAAGTGATCAGTAGATATGAGGAAAATGGATGTTATTTCCTTCGATTGACAAATTGCCTGGGCCATGGGTTCCATGGATAATAAGAATAGCAGAGGTGACATTAGATCACCTTGTCTGCTGCTTCTAGTGATTCTAAACAGAGCAGAGCAGATATTGCCTGGTATAACTATGGCTGAGAGTTTGGCATATAGTATTTTAATCCTATGAATGAAATTGGAGCCATTTCCCATATGTTCCAAGACAGACCAGAGATATGACCATTCTAGTCTATCAAAAGCTTTTCCCAAAATGTAAAATAGACAGTCCCATCCAGGTGATTTGCCTTTATTCATGCTATCCAAAGCACTTTAGAGGTCATTGAGAGAGATTTGGGCTCCTAGCGAGGCGGCTTCCTCTGTTGAGAGAAGAGGACTTCTTCGTTCTTTTAGAAAGGACTTAGTCTGGATTTACAATAAGAGGTATACAGTTATTTATAGAAGCAGGAGAATCTTTCATTCATTCATTTGGGTTCTGATAGTAATTCCTCTTTAGATTCAATAGTTGCTATACCAGCTAATGTATCATTACTGCTTAGCTTGTTGGCCAGTAAATGACTGGAAGGATTACCATGGAAGTGTAGCTCTGCTCTGTCTTATCAATACATGAACCTCTATCTTGACTCTGGAAAGAGTAATAGCTACCTGGTCATCCATTTCATATAGGTTTTTTTTGTTGTGCAATTCGTATGATATGTTAGGAATTCAATTAGCACTATACATTACGAATTTGTTGTGCTTAAGATCCTGGACTCTATCTTTAAGATGGTGTCTCATGGAGACATATCATACCCAGTTTGAGCTACTCCATGAAGTGATGTTGCAGGCTAGCTCAGTGCTGCCTCCT
>CM042383.1:235000-410000 GCA_023634145.1 Thymallus thymallus
CTGTTTACAGCAGTCTGTTTACAGCAGTCTGTTTACAGCAGTCTGTTTACAGGAGTCTGTTTACAGCAGTCTGTTTACAGCAGTCTGTTTACAGCAGTCTGTTTACAGGAGTCTGTTTACAGCAGTCTGTTTACAGGAGTCTGTTTACAGCAGTCTGTTTACAGCAGTCTGTTTACAGGAGTCTGTTTACAGCAGTCTGTTTACAGCAGTCTGTTTACAGCAGTCTGCTGTATTCATTATTCTGGGGTTGATTACAACTCCCAGACTTTTCTCTGCTTTGTTGTTTCAGGTTTAACTTTTAATAACCGTTTAAATCAAAACTCTTAATTTAACAAATTTACCAACGTCTTAGTTTTTTTCCTCGCTCAATTTTTTCCATTCATCTTTTTCACCCCGGACGCTTTATCTGGACTAGTTCTACAGGACCTCCACCAGCCCAAGCTAAGTAGTAACATTAACACTATGCCATCTAATAGCAGTCACTGTACTCATAACATACAGTAGAACTACGGCCTAATGATGAGGATAGCCATGTTGCAAACCCAGCTTTAGACGCAATCGTTAGGCAAGGGCAGTTTAAGCACAGCCGGATAATTTTCTCAGGGCTTCTGGAAAGAAATGCAGTTGGCGTGTTCAATCGGTGTCACTCATTCAGCCGACAGAAACTTGAGTCGGAGCCAGAGGCTTCTCAGGTCTCTCCTCCACCCGTTATGGGGTCTGAGCCACCAAAGCCTCCCACCATTAGCTCTGACTAGTCAGAGGTCACCAAGCACAACATAGCTTCAGTGTGTAAATTAGCTAGAAAGATGTGTCAGCATGGAGTAATTGTCTCTGGCCCCTCCCAGTTAGGGGGAGTGATGAGCTCTACAGCAGCGTCTCACAACTCAATCGCTGGTTGAAAACTGTTTTCTGCCCCTCCCAAAGGATAGAATTTGTAGACAATTGGCCCTCTTTCTGGGACTCCCCCACGAACAGGACCAAGCCTGGCCTGCTGAGGAGTGACGGACTCCATCCTAGCTGGAGGGTGATCTCATCTTAGCTATAAACATAGACAACTAACTCCTATAGCTACACTATGAGATAATGCAGGCCAGGCAGCAGGCTGTTAGCCAGCCTGGTGGAGTCTGCCACTAGTGTAGTCAGTGTAGTCAGCTAAGCTATAAAAATAAATGACAGTGTTTTTGTCTTTGGAGCTTCTAGTCATGAAATCTATGCAGCCTACTCAATGACTTTTTATAGCTACTGTTTATACGGCCCAGGAGGCCTGTACAGAGTTCCTTACTGAGTTCTCTGAATTTCTATCAGACCTTGTAGTCATGGCAGATAATATAAAAAGTGTTGGTGACTTCAATATTCAAATGGAAAATTCCACAGGACCACGGAGCCATCATCTCCGGACCTACTCATTGCCACAGTCATACCCTGGATCTAGTTCTGTCCCGTGGAATAATTATTGTGGATCTAAACCTTTTTCCTCATAATCCTGGACTATCGGACCACCATCTTATTATGTTCGCAATTGCAACAAATAATCTTCTCAGACCCCAACCAAGGATCATCAAAAGCTGTACTTTAAATTCTTGGCTAACTCAATGATTCCTAGATACCCTTCCAGATTCCCTCCGACTACCCTGGGACATCGGAGTACAGAAATCCGTTAACCACCTAACTGCGGATATACATTTAACCTTGCGTAATACCCTAGATGCAGACGCACCACTAAAAAAAAAAAAACATTTGTCACAATAAATCTTCTCCCTGGTAAACAGAAAATACCCGAGCCCTGAAGCAAGCTTCCAGATAACTGGAACGGAAATGGCGCTCCACCAGACTGGAAGTTTGGAATATCGAAGAGTCCTCAATGCTGCTCGATTATCCTCTTTTTCCAACCTAATTGAGCAGTATTTTTGATACTGTCCCTAAGCTAACTAAAAAGCGGCATTCCCCAAGAGAGGATGCCTTTCACTTCAGCAGTGATGAATTCATGAACTTCTTCAACGAAAAGATCATTATCATTAGAAAGCAAATTACAGACTCCTCTTTGAATCTGTGTATTTCCCCAAAGCTCAGCTGTCCTGAGTCTGACGGAACTGACAGGACCTCGGATCAATGGAGACACTCAAGTTTTTAATCCTATATCTCTTGACACATTCATGAAAATTGTCATGGCCTCTAAACCTTCAACCTGCAAACTGGATGAAAGAGCTACTTCCTGTGCTTGGCCCTCCTATGCTGAACATAATAAATGGCTCCCTATCCTGCGGATGTGTACCAAACTCTCTAAAAGTGGCAGTAATAAAGCCGCTCTTGAAAAAGCCAAACCTTGACCCAGGAAAATGTTTAAAAAAAGAAAAAACGACTGGCCTATATTGAATCTCCCTCCAATAGAGGATGGATTACTGGCCAATCTCTCCTCTCAACATTTTCAGAAAAAATTGTTGTCCTGAAGACAAATAATGTACACTGGGGGCCAAAAGTTTGGAATATTACTCATTCAAGGGTTTTTCTTTATTTGCACTATTTTTAACATTATAGAATAAAAGTGAAGACATCAAAACTATGACATAACACATATGGAATCATGTACAGTCGTGGCCAAAAGTATTGGTCTCCACAAAGTTTGCTGCTTCAGTGTTCTTAGATCTATATGTCAGTAGTTACTATGGTAAACTGAAGTATAATTACAAGTATTCCATTAGTGTCAAAGGCTTTCATTGACAATGACATTCAGTTTATGCAAAGAGTCCATATTTGCAGTGTTGACCCTTCTTTTTCAAGACCTCTGCAATCCGCCCTGGCATGCTGTCAATTAACTTCCGGGCCACATCCTGACTGATGGCAGGCCATTCTTGCATAATCAATGCTGTCAGAAGTTGTGGGTTTTTGTTTGTCCACCCGCCTCTTTAGGATCAACCACAAGTTCTCAATGGGATTAAGGTCTGGGGAGTTTCCTGGCCATGGACCCAAAATGTTGATGTTTTGTTCCCTGAGCCACTTAGTTATCACGTTTGCCTTATGGCAAGGTGCTCCATCATGCTGGAAAAGGCATTGGTCGTCACCAAACTGTTCTTGGATGGTTGGGAGAAGTTGCTCTCTGAGGATGTGTTGGTACCATTTTTATTCATGGTTGTGTTCTTAGGCAAAATTGTGAGTCAGCCCACTCCCTTGGCTGAGAAGCAACCCCACACATGAATGAGGATGCTTTACTGTTGGCATGACACAGGACTGATGGTAGCGCTCACCTTGTTTTCTCCGGACAAAGTGTTTTCCGGATGGCCCAAACAATCGGAAAGGGGATTCATCAGAGAAAATGACTCTACCCCAGTCCTCAGCAGTCCAATCCCTGTACCTTTTGCAGAATATCAGTCTGTCCCTGATGTTTTTCTTGGAGAGAAGTGGCTTCTTTGCTGCTCTTCTTGACACCAGGCCATCCTCCAAAAGTCTTCGCCTCACTGTGCGTGCAGATGCACTCACACCTGCCTGCTGCCATTCCTGAGCAAGCTCTGCACTGGTGGTGCCCCGATCCCGCAGCTGAATCAACTTTAGGAGACGGTCCTGGCGCTTGCTGGACTTTCTTGGGTGCCCTGACGCCTTCTTCACAACAATTGAACCTCTCTCCTTGAAGTTCTTGATGATCCGATAAATGGTTGATTTAGGTGCAATCTTACTAGCAGCAATATCCTTGCCTGTGAAGCCCTTTTTGTGCAAAGCAATGATGACAGCACGTGTTTCCTTGCAGGTAACCATGGTTGACAGAGGAAGAACAATGATTTCAAGCACCACCCTCATTTTAAAGCTTCTAGTCTGTTATTCTGACTCAATCAACATGACAGAGTGATCTCCAGCCTTGTCCTCGTCAACACTCTCACCTGTGTTAACGAGACAATCACTGACATGATGGCAGCTGGTCCTTTTGTGGCAGGAATGAAATGCAGTGGAAATGGTTTTTGGGGATTAAGTTCATTTTCATGGCAAAGAGGGACTTTGCAATTCATCTGATCACTCTTCATGACATTCTGGAGAATATGCAAATTGCCATCATCAACACTGAGGCAGCAAACTTTGTGGAGACCAATACTTGTGTCATTCTCAAAACTTTTGGCCACGACTGTAGTAACCAAAAAAGTGTTAAACAAATAAAAATATATTTTATATTTGAGATTCTTCAAAGTAGCCACCCTTTGCCTTGATGACAGCTTTGCACACTCATGGCATTCTCTCAACCAGCTTCATGAGGACCGCCACAGGAATGGAAGACCCAGAAATACCTCTGCTGCAGAGGATAAGTTCATTAGAGTTACCAGTCCAAATAAATACTTCACAGAGTTCAAGTAACAGACACATCTCAACATCAACTGTTCAGAGGAGACACGATCGGAAGGAGTTGCAGACCAAGACGCAGCGCTGATAAAGTTTGACATATTAAAACAACAAAGAGAAATAGCACGACCGTGACTAAACTGTGTTCTCACAGGTACAAACACAAAACAATGAACCACCGAGGTTCCACAGGTGGAACACATGAACATAAATATGGCCCCCAATTAGAGACAATGACTAGCAGCTGTCTCTAATTGGGGACCAACACAAAATCAAACATAGAATGACATATAATAGACCTGTCAGGCTCTGAACATAGAAAACTAGAGGGAGCCAAAGGCTTCAGTATGATCAGAGCCTGAGACTGTGTGAATCAGACCTTCATGGTTGAATTGCTGCAAAGAAACCACTACTAAAGGACATCAATAAGAAGTGTGTTTTGATGTCTTCACTTTGATTCTACAATGTAAACATTATGCAAATAAAGAAAAACCCTTGCATGAGCAATATTCCAAACTTTTGGCCCCCAGTGTATACAGAATGCATCAGTCTGGTTTTAGACCCATCATAGTACTGAGACTGCACTTGTGAAGGTGGTAAATTATCTTTAATGGCGTCAGACCAAGGCTCTGCATCTGTCCTCATGCTCCTAGACCTTAGTGCTGCTTTTGAAACCATCGATCACCACATCCTTTTGGAGAGATTGGATACTAGTTGGTCTACACGGACAAGTTCTTGCCTGGTTTAGATCTTATCTGTCAGAAAGATATCAGTTTGTCTCAATGGATGGTTTGACAAATCAATTGTATGTTTCATTTCGTTTTTGTACCCCCGACTGGAGCCTCACCCTCATCACCCAGCGCTTCAGAAAGCACACCAAGTTTACCCCTGACTGGAGCCTCACCCTCATCACCCAGCGCTTCAGAAAGCACACCAAGTTTACCCCCGACTGGAGCCTCACCCTCATCACCCAGCGCTTCAGAAAGACCAGAGTGAACTCTTTGGCCCCTCATGATGAGATCAGATTTTTTGTGGCCCCCACCCTCATCAAAGTTGCCCGCACTGGGGGGGGGGGGCGGTGTTTCTGTGTGTGTTTCTGTGGGTGTGTGTGTGTGTGTTTCTGTGGGTGTGTGTGTGTGTGTTTCTGTGGGTGTGTGTGTGTGTGTGTTTCTGTGGGTGTGTGTGTGTGTGTGTGTGTTTCTGTGGGTGTGTGTGTGTGTGTTTCTGTGGGTGTGTGTTCCTCACCTTGTCCAGACAGGTCACAGAACCTCTTAACCCCGTCCTTGCCATCACAGATATTCATTGTGTATTTGCCTTTATCTCTCTCTGTGGGCTCATTCACCTTGAGCCACAGCTGCTCCCCGGTCACTCCACACTGGACTCTGTCGGAGTGGGCGACCTTAGCGTCCCTGCAGACAGACACACAGATACACACACTGAGTCAATAAGAGCACTCTATACAGTCATAGATTTGTAGATATGGAGGTATCGCTGGAACAGAGACATGAGGTAGGTAGATATGGAGGTATCACTGGAACAGAGACATGAGGTAGGTAGATATGGAGGTGTCACTGGAACAGAGACATTAAGGTAGGTAGATATGGAGGTATCACTGGAACAGAGACATGAGGTAGGTAGATATGGAGGTATCACTGGAACAGAGACATGAGGTAGGTAGATATGGAGGTATCACTGGAACAGAGACATGAGGTAGGTAGATATGGAGGTATCACTAGAACAGAGACATGAGGTAGGTAGATATGGAGGTATCACTGGAACAGAGACATGAGGTAGGTAGATATGGAGGTATCACTGGAACAGAGACATGAGGTAATGCAGTAGGAAGCCACTAGGTAGTACAGTAGGGAGCTATGGAGCCACTAGGTGGTGCAGTAGGAAGCCACCAGGTAGAGCAGTAGGGAGCTATTGAGCCACTAGGTGGTGCAGTAGGAAGCCACCAGGTAGAGCAGTAGGGAGCTATTGAGCCACTAGGTGGTGCAGTAGGAAGCCACCAGGTAGAGCAGTAGGGTGCTAGGGAGCATATTGGTATTGCAGTACGGAGCCACTAGGTAGTGCAGTAGGGGGCCACTAGGTGGTGCAGTAGGGCTCCACTAGGTAGTGCAGTAGGGGCCACTAGGTAGTGCAGTAGGGCTCCACTAGGTGGTGCAGTAGGGCTCCACTAGGTAGTGCAGTAGGGGCCACTAGGTAGTGCAGTAGGGAGCCACTAGGTAGTGCAGTAGGGCTCCACTAGGTGGTGCAGTAGGGCTCCACTAGGTAGTGCAGTAGGGGCCACTAGGTAGTGCAGTAGGGAGCCACTAGGTGGTGCAGTAGGGAGCCACTAGGTAGTGCAGTAGGGCTCCACTAGGTAGTGCAGTAGGGAGCCACTAGGTGGTGCAGTAGGGAGCCACTAGGTGGTGCAGTAGGGAGCCACTAGGTAGTGCAGTAGGGCTCCACTAGGTGGTGCAGTAGGGCTCCACTAGGTAGTGCAGTAGGGGCCACTAGGTAGTGCAGTAGGGCTCCACTAGGTGGTGCAGTAGGGCTCCACTAGGTGGTGCAGTAGGGGCCACTAGGTGGTGCAGTAGGGGCCACTAGGTAGTGCAGTAGGGCTCCACTAGGTGGTGCAGTAGGGGCCACTAGGTGGTGCAGTAGGGGCCACTAGGTAGTGCAGTAGGGCTCCACTAGGTAGTGCAGTAGGGGCCACTAGGTGGTGCAGTAGGGGCCACTAGGTAGTGCAGTAGGGCTCCACTAGGTAGTGCAGTAGGGCTCCACTAGGTAGTGCAGTAGGGCTCCACTAGGTGGTGCAGTAGGGGCCACTAGGTGGTGCAGTAGGGGCCACTAGGTAGTGCAGTAGGGCTCCACTAGGTGGTGCAGTAGGGCTCCACTAGGTGGTGCAGTAGGGGCCACTAGGTAGTGCAGTAGGGCTCCACTAGGTGGTGCAGTAGGGGCCACTAGGTGGTGCAGTAGGGGCCACTAGGTGGTGCAGTAGGGCTCCACTAGGTAGTGCAGTAGGGGCCACTAGGTAGTGCAGTAGGAGCCACTAGGTGGTGCAGTAGGGAGCCACTAGGTAGTGCAGTAGGGGCCACTAGGTAGTGCAGTAGGGAGCCACTAGGTGGTGCAGTAGGGAGCCACTAGGTGGTGCAGTAGGGAGCCACTAGGTGGTGCAGTAGGGGCCACTAGGTAGTGCAGTAGGGCTCCACTAGGTGGTGCAGTAGGGAGCCACTAGGTGGTGCAGTAGGGAGCCACTAGGTGGTGCAGTAGGGAGCCACTAGGTGGTGCAGTAGGGAGCCACTAGGTAGTGCAGTAGGGAGCCACTAGGTAGTGCAGTAGGGAGCCACTAGGTGGTGCAGTAGGGAGCCACTAGGTGGTGCAGTAGGGGCCACTAGGTGGTGCAGTAGGGAGCCACTAGGTGGTGCAGTAGGGAGCCACTAGGTGGTGCAGTAGGGAGCCACTAGGTGGTGCAGTAGGGAGCCACTAGGTAGTGCAGTAGGGAGCCACTAGGTAGTGCAGTAGGGAGCCACTAGGTAGTGCAGTAGGACACATTGGGTCCAGAGTCTTACTTGTGCAGCCAGCCGACTTGGAGGTCCTCCATGTGATAAGTGATGAAGGAGTAGAGCATGATACCATGTTCTGTACTCAGCACACTGATCTCCGTAGACGAGTTGGCTGGAGAAGACAGTAGATTGGTGAATAAACGGTACGGTTTATTCAATCATATTGTATACTTAAGCAATAAGGCACGAGGGGGTTGTGGTATAAACTGGTTACCAATGTAATTAAAACAGTCAAAATATTTTTGGGGTCATACCACTGCCTTCAGCCAATCAGCAGTTTATAAAACCCAGTGTTCCACATGCAGTGTATCTGTTTAACATGTTGATGATGAGACTCACCAATCACCCTGGACAGCTCGTTTAGCACAGTTTGGTAACCTGGAACAGATTACAGTCATTACTAGTAGTCAACAATGGTAGTGGACACAGTTGGCCTTAGAGAGATACAGAACATAGGTGTTCTAGAACACAGTAGAGCCATGACAGAGATGTTCTAGAACACAGTGGAACCTAGCTCTCAAAAACTCTAGGCATTCTGCCTTCTCTATAGTTTTCAGCATCGCCCACGATTGATTCATGTGAACTACAATCCCGATGCTGTGTTTTAACGTTTAGAAACATCAATAATCATTGCTTGCGATACGGCTTTCTAAGCATATGGCCTTTATCTTTCATCAGCGAGAAAGAATCCTTCAAATAAAAAAGATACACTTACTGTAGCAGTTTGGAACAGATCCATAAACCTATGGGTGGCTCCATCCAACCAAACTACACCTCCAGGGTTACTCTTACACACAGGTGTTCAGAGAATGCTAGAAAGCATTGTCTTCCGTAAACAAGCTTTCAATAATAGAGATTATGGTCGTCTGGGAACACTAACCTTAATCCCAGGGCTTAATTTGTAAATTGGGAGGTGCCGGAACCAGAATGCATGAAAAAAAGAGTGCCTCTATAATATCAGATTTTTGCTTGATCCAGCAATGTGGTCTGGAGGCTGCGTACAGAGTGTTTGATGCAGAGCTTGTGGCGGCCAAATAGAGCTCTACATTAACACGATTGGTTGACAATAGGTGGGGGCGGGAGGTCCTGTATAAACACAAACTCACTTCCTTCACAACAGCTCTCCTCTGCGAACTGTAAGAAATATGAATGCCCTAACTTCTGCAGAGGCAATGCTGTATGGCCACTGTAGACTTCAGATTGACCATGCAGAGCTTGGTAGTCAAGTGGTTAGAGTGTTGGGCCTGTAACTGAAAAGTTGCCATTTCGAATCCCCGAAATGACAAGGTAAAACTCTGTTGTTCTGCCACTGAACAATGCAGTTAACCCACTGTTCCTAGGCTGTCATTGTAAATAAGAATTTGTTCTTAACTGACTTGCCTAGTAAAATAAAGGTTATATAAAAATAAATAAAAAGTTTTGAAAATAAAGCATTATCATGGCTTTTGCGTAGTGGCATAGAGCAGTAGAATAGAGGTGCTTTCAGAAGTTGTTGTTTTGTAGCCTAGGATCCGGGAATCTGAGATCAATAAAAACAACCTTGTGTTGAATCCACCAATAGTTTAGGCCGAGGTGTGTGGAGACACATATTGTACAATATGAGGAGGAAGTTATAGGTCTAAAAAAGCTTTCCAGTTTCACTGACTCACCCAATGAAACGCAGCTAACTCACCGGCAGTGACCGATGCACTTCTGCCAAAAGCCTCTCTCTCTCTCTCTCCTCTCCTCTCTCTCTCCTCTCTGTTTATCTTCTTCTCTCTCTCTCTCTCTCTCTCTCTCTCTCTCTCTCTCTCTCTCTCTCTCTCTCTCTCTCTCTCTCTCTCTCTCTCTCTCTCTCTCTCTCTCTCTCTCTCTCTTCTACTCTCTCTCCTCTCTCCTCTCTCTCTCCTCTCTCCTCTCTCTCCTCTCTGTTTATCTTCTACTCTCTCTCTCTCTCTCTCCTCTCTCTCTCTCTCTCTCTCTCTGTGTGTTTATCTTCTACTCTCTCTCCTCATCTTCTACTCTCTCTCTCTCTCTCTCTCCTCTCTGTTTATCTTCTACTCTCTCTCCTCTCTCCCTCCTCTCTCTCCTCTCTCTCCTCTCTGTTTATCTTCTACTCTCTCTCTCTCTCTCTCCTCTCTCTCTCTCCTCTCTCTCTCTCTCTCCTCTCTCTCTCCTCTCTCTCTCCTCTCTCTCTCTCTCTGTTTATCTTCTACTCTCTCTCTCTCTCCTCTCTCTCCTCTCTCTCCTCTCTCTACTCTCTCTCTCTCTCTCTCCCTCTCTCCTCTCTGTTTATCTTCTACTCTCTCTCTCTCTCTCCCTCTCCTCTCTCTCTCTCTCTCTCTCTCTCTCTCTCTCTCCTCTCTGTTTATCTTCTACTCTCTCTCTCATTGGTCTGTCTCTAGGCTAAAATGTTGGGCAAACCATAATGCCGGGCCAGCCCAACGCAAATCAATTCTTAGAATATTAGGCATGTTTTCAAATTACGTTTTTTAGGGGGCAGGAGAATTAACACTACTCGCTTTTATTAGAATTTTTACATTGCGAACAGTGAAGAAAATGATCATGCCAGGAGAGGTACCAGATCTGGGCAAATTAGTTCAGTTACAAAACAGTCCAAATGGGAGAGGAGCCGGATCCTGCTCAAATTCAGCCTATCAAGGTGTGTATCAGTTTTTCTTTAGTTATTAGTCGCTCATATGAAAGATAAGGTCCTTATGCTTCCAAAACCCTACCGCAAGCGATGCATGTTCAGATTGAGTGTCAGGGCTCTTAACAAAACACCCCCATACACAAGATGCCTTCTTCCCACGAGTGCATGTTTTGGCTTTTACCTTAGCACTGCACAGCTGATTCAGACAACCAACTCATCATCAGGCTTTGAATATTTCAATAAGCTGTGTAGTGCCAGGGCAAAAACCAAAGCGTGAAGCCAGGGGGCCACAGGACCCAGTTTGGTAAACCCTGTTCTAGAAAAGAGTAGAGCCGTGACAGAGGTGTTCTAGAACACAGTAGGTCCGTGACAGAGGTGTTCTAGAACACAGTAGGTCCGTGACAGAGGTGTTCCAGAACACAGTAGGTCCGTGACAGAGGTGTTCTAGAACACAGTAGGTCCGTGACAGAGGTGTTCTAGAACACAGTAGGTCCGTGACAGAGGTGTTCTAGAACACAGTAGGTCCAATACAGAGATGTCTCAGTACCTGCTTCAGTCAGGTTGAACATGCTCTTATCTTTTCCTCTGGCATCCTTCAGCTTCACCTCGTACACACCTGCATCCTTTTTGGACAACTGGAACAGGGTTAGAGTCAGAGAGGAGGACAGTCAGAGACTTGGAGAGACACTCAATCAGCTACAGAGGCAATCTGAGGCTCTGTCCCAAATCACACCCTATTCCCTATACAGACTCATAGTTCCGGCCAAAAGTAATGCCTTACATAGAGAATAGGGTGTCATCTGGTACGTGGCCTGAATTATGCTGACACAGATAACAGACAGAACACAGATCACACAGAAATACTTCTAGCTTTTCTCCTGCCAAGATGCTGCAGGCTGATAGGTGGACAGAAAGCAACGTGACTTAAGGCTTTAGATAAAGTATCAGTCCAGACTTTGTGTTTTGGTGGTGCCTCCACGACGGCTGCTGGTGTCATTCTCTCCCCAGAGTCCTCAGATTCAGTGTCTGTTTAAACCACAACCCACTGCAGATTACAGGATAAGCAGGTTAATGTAGCAGCCTATAGCTGCAGTTGTAGCGCCCCCTAGGGGAGTGGTGGTGGAGGTGCACAGCTCCTCTGACACATGCTCTGGCACTGGCTCCACCCCTCTCTCGTACACTGACATCTGAATGGCCATTGAGGCACTGTGAGACTAGGCATTCAATGTGACTGTGAGACTAGGCATTCAATGTGACTGTGAGACTAGGCATTCAATGTGACTTTGAGACTAGGCATTCAATGTGACTGTGAGACTAGGCATTCAATGTGACTTTGAGACTAGGCATTCAATGTGACTGTGAGACTAGGCATTCAATGTGACTGTGAGACTAGGCATTCAATGTGACTGTGAGACTAGGCATTCAATGTGACTGTGAGACTAGGCATTCAATGTGACTGTGAGACTAGGCATTCAATGTGACTGTGAGACTAGGCATTCAATGTGACTTTGAGACTAGGCATTCAATGTGACTGTGAGACTAGGCATTCAATGTGACTGTGAGACTAGGCATTCAATGTGACTGTGAGACTAGGCATTCAATGTGACTGTGAGACTAGGCATTCAATGTGACTGTGAGACTAGGCATTCAATGTGACTGTGAGACTAGGCATTCAATGTGACTGTGAGACTAGGCATTCAATGTGACTTTGAGACTAGGCATTCAATGTGACTTTGAGACTAGGCATTCAATGTGACTGTGAGACTAGGCATTCAATGTGACTTTGAGACTAGGCATTCAATGTGACTGTGAGACTAGGCATTCAATGTGACTGTGAGACTAGGCATTCAATGTGACTGTGAGACTAGGCATTCAATGTGACTTTGAGACTAGGCATTCAATGTGACTGTGAGACTAGGCATTCAATGTGACTGTGAGACTAGGCATTCAATTCAATGTGACTTTGAGACTTCCTGACCTTTCCAATGTTGAAGGTCAACACTACGTCCTTCATCTCGATTTTCTTGTAATCAGCATCATCTTCTTCAATCTCCATTCCATCTTTGTACCATCTGATCTCTGTGTCTGGCTTGATGTTTCCTATCTACAGGAAGAGACATACAGACACAATCAACACACCAAGGGCTTTAATGGACCCCCTATCTAAATAGCATAGAAAGAAATCCCCCAGTTTAAGATAAAGATATGTATTTTTGCATGGGTTGCGTCTCAATCCACCGCATCCTCCGATCTCGGCCTTCCACATCTGTGGTGGAATGTGGCAGAGTTACAGTGCCTTCGGAAAGTATTCAGACCCCTTGACTTTTTCCACATTTTGTTAAATTACAGCATTATTGTAAAATGGATTAAATAAATAAAAATCTCAGCAATCTACCCACAATACCCCATAATGACATCAATCTACCCACAATACCCCATAATGACATCAATCTACACACAATACCCCATAATGACATCAATCTACACACAATACCCCATAATGACATCAATCTACCCACAATACCCCATAATGACATCAATCTACCCACAATACCCCATAATGACATCAATCTACACGCAATACCCCATAATGACATCAATCTACCCACAATACCCCATAATGACATCAATCTACCCACAATACCCCATAATGACATCAATCTACCCACAATACCCCATAACGACATCAATCTACCCACAATACCCCATAATGACATCAATCTACCCACAATACCCCATAACGACATCAATCTACACACAATACCCCATAATGACATCAATCTACACACAATACCCCATAATGACATCATTCTACCCACAATACCCCATAATGACATCAATCTACCCACAATACCCCATAATGACATCAATCTACCCACAATACCCCATAATGACATCAATTTACACACAATACCCCATAATGACATCAATCTACACACAATACCCCATAATGACATCAATCTACACACAATACCCCATAATGACATCCATCTACACACAATACCCCATACTGACATCAATCTACACACAATACCCCATAATGACATCAATCTAATGACATCAATCTACACACAATACCCCATAATGACATCAATCTACACACAATACCCCATAATGACATCAATCTACACACAATACCCCATAATGACATCAATCTACCCACAATACCCCATAATGACATCAATCTACACACAATACCCCATAATGACATCAATCTACACACAATACCCCATAATGACATCAATCTACCCACAATACCCCATAATGACATCAATCTACCCACAATACCCCATAATGACATCAATCTACCCACAATACCCCATAATGACATCAATCTACACACAATACCCCATAATGACATCAACCTACACACTATAACCCATAATGACATCAATCTACACACAATAACCCATAATGACATCAATCTACACACTATACCCCATAATGACATCAATCTACACACGATACCCCATAATGATATCAATCTACACACTATAACCCATAATGACATCAATCTACACACAATACCCCATCATAACAAAGCGAAAACAGGTTTTTAGAAATGTTTGGAAATGTACAAACAGAAATACCTTATTTACATAAGTATTCAGACCCTTTGCTATGAGACTCTACATTGAGCTCAGGTGCATCCTGTTTCCATTGATCATCATTGAGATGTTTCTACAACTTGATTGGAGACCACCTCTGGTAAATTCAATTGAATGGACATGATTTGGAATGGCACACACCGGTCCCACAGTTGACAGTGCATGTCAGAGCAAAAACCAAGCCATGAGACAGGATTGTGTCAGGGGAAGGGTACCAAAAACATTCTGCACCATTGAAAATCCCCAAGAACACATTGGCCTCCATCATTATTAAATGGAAGAAGTTTGGAACCACCAAGAGTTGGCCGCCTGGCCAAACTGAGCAATTGGGGGAGAAGGGACTTGGTCAGGGAGGTGACAAAGAATCTGATGGTCACTCTGACAGAGCTATAGAGTTCGTCTGTGGAGATGGGAGAACCTTCCAGAAGGACAACCATCTCTGCAGAACTCCACCAATCAGGCCTTTATGGTAGAGTGGCCAGATCGAAGCCACTCCTCAGTAAGAGGCACATGACAGCCCGCTTGGAGTTTGCCAAAAGACACCTAAAGACTCTCAGACCATGAGAAACAAGATTCTCTGGTCTGATGAAACCAAGATTGAACTCTTTGGCCTGAATGCCAAGTGTCACTTCTGGAGGACACCTGGCACCATCCCTACGGTGAAGCATGGTGGTGGCAGCATCATGCTGTGGGATGATTTTCAGTGGCAGGGACTGGGAGACTAGTCCGGATCGAGGCAAAGATGAACAGAGCAAAGTACAGAGATCCTTGATGAAAACCTGCTCCAGAGCACTCAAGAACTCAGAATGGGGCGAAGGTTCACCTTCCAACAGGACAACGACCCTAAGCACACAGCCAAGACAACACAGGAGTGGCTTCGGGTCCCTGAATGTCCTTGAGTGGCCCAGCCAGAACCCAGACTTGAACCCAATCGAACATCTCTGGAGAGACCTGACAATAGCTGTGCAGCGATGCTCCCCATCCAACCAGAGAAGTAAGGGAGAAACTCTCCAAATACAGGTGTGCCAAGCTTGTAGCGTCATACCCAAGAAGACTCGAGGCTGTATTCACTGCCAAAGGTGCTTCAACAAAGTACTGAGTAAAGGGTCTGAATACTTATGTAAATGTGATATTTCTGTTTTTTATTTTTAATACATTTACAAAAATGTCTAAAAACCTGTTTTGACTTTGACATTATGGGGTATTGTGTGTAGATTGATGAAGAACCTTTCTGTTAGATATAACCTTACCGTCATAGATACAACCCTACCATCTTGATCCGTCATAGAACCCTACCGTCTTGATCTTTCATAGAACTATACCGTCATAGATATAATCCTACATTTTTATCCATCATAGAACTCTACCGTCATAGTTAGAACCCTATTGTCATAGATTGAAACTTACCGTCATAGATAGAACCATAACATCATAGATCAAACTCTACCTTCATAGATAGAACCTAACCTTCATAGATCGAACCCTACCTTACCCTGATAGATCAAACCCTACCGTCATAGAATCTTTCTGTTAGATATAACCTTTCCGTAGTAGATAGAATCCTACGTCTTGATCTAGCATAGAACCCTACCATCATAGATATAAACTGACCGTCGTAGATAGAACCTTACCATCATAGATATAAACTGACCGTCGTAGATAGAACCTTACCATCATAGATATAAACTGACCGTCGTAGATAGAACCTTACCATCATAGATATAAACTGACCGTCGTAGATAGAACCTTACCATCATAGATATAAACTGACCGTCGTAGATAGAACCTTACCATCATAGATATAAACTGACCGTCGTAGATAGAACCTTACCATCATAGATATAAACTGACCGTCGTAGATAGAACCTTACCATCATAGATAAAACCCTTCTGTCATAGAACCATTCTGTCATAGATGGAACCATACCGTCATAGATAGAACCTTACCGTCAATAGACAAAACCCTACCATCATAAATAGAAGCTTACTGTGAGAGACAACCTTGCCGTCAAAAATAAAACCTTACTGTCATAGATAGAACCGTATTGTCATAGATAGAACTCTACCCTCATAGGTAAAACCCTAACATCTTGATCTGTCATAGATCCCTATTCTCATAGATAGAACCCTGCCATCATAGGTACAACCTTACCATCATAGATCCCTACCGTTATAGATAGAACCCTACCGGCATAGAAATAATCCTACCATCATAGATCCTTTCTGTGATAGATAGAACCTTATCATAATAGACACAACCCTACCGTCTTAATCCATCATAGAACCCTACCTTCATAAATAGAACCCTTCCATCATAGATAGAACACTTCCGTCATAGTTAAAACATTTCTGTTAAAGTAGAATCTTGCATCAAAGATAGAACACCACCATCATAGATCATCATAACTTCTTACCATCATAGATAGAACACCACCGTCATAGATCATCATAACTTCTTACCATCATAGATAGAACACCACTGTCATAGATCATCATAAATTCTTACCATCATAGATAGAACACCACCGTCATAGATCATCATAACTTCTTACCATCATAGATAGAACACCACTGTCATAGATCATCATAACTTCTTACCATCATAGATAGAACACCACCGTCATAGATCATCATAAATTCTTACCATCATAGATAGAACACCACCGTCATAGATCATCATAACTTCTTACCATCATAGATAGAACACCACCGTCATAGAACATCATAACTTCTTACCATCATAGATAGAACACCACCGTCATAGATCATCATAACTTCTTACCATCATAGGTAGAACACCACCGTCATAGATCATCATAACTTCTTACCATCATAGATAGAACACCACCGTCATAGATCATCATAACTTCTTACCATCATAGATAGAACACCACCGTCATAGATCATCATAAATTCTTACCATCATAGATAGAACACCACCGTCATAGATCATCATAACTTCTTACCATCATAGATAGAACACCACCGTCATAGATCATCATAAATTCTTACCATCATAGATAGAACACCACCATCATAGATCATCATAACTTCTTACCATCATAGATAGAACACCACTGTCATAGATCATCATAACTTCTTACCATCACAGATAGAACACCACCGTCATAGATCATCATAAATTCTTACCATCATAGATAGAACACCACCGTCATAGATCATCATAACTTCTTACCATCATAGATAGAACACCACCATCATAGATCATCATAATTTCTTACCATCATAGAACCATTTTGTCATTACCATCATAGAACCATTCTGTTATAGATCCTTACTGTCATCGATAGAACTCTACCATCATAGATAGAACCCTACCTCATAGAACCTTTCTGTTATAGAACCTTTCTGTTATAGAACCTTTCTGTTATAGAACCTTTCTGTTATAGAACCTTACCGTGGCCTTCAGCAGCACGTTGCATTCTGGAGTGACCTCAAAACCAAGGTAGTCCACGAAGTGAGGACCTGAGAAAGACAACAGACAGCGTTAATAACACTACTGGACAACACTGCAGCAATATAATATCAATCACCTAACAACATGATATGTGTTTAACATTATATTCCAGACCTTGTCTTCTGATCCATTCAGCATGTTCAAACTCAGACTTTTTCTGCAGCTCTCTGAACTCTGGAGAGGTAGAAGAAGTTACAGCCAAATTTCACCAATAGAACACTTTCCCCCAGACAGTTGTCAGTAAAGGAACCTACATTTCTGAAATTATCAGCCAAAAGTGTTGCAACACCTATCACTAGCCTGTTCAACCTCTCTTTCGTATCGTCTGAGATCCCTAGAGATTGGAAAGCTGCCGCGGTCATCCCCCTCTTCAAAGGGGGAGACACTCTAGACCCAAACTGTTATAGACCAATATCCATCCTGCCCTGCCTTTCTAAAGTTTTCGAAAGCCAAGTTAACAAACAGATAACTGACCACTTCGAATCCCACCGTACCTTCTCTGCTATGCAATCTGGTTTCCGAGCTGGTCATGGGTGCACCTCAGCTACGCTCAAGGTACTGAACGATATCATCACCGCCATCGATAAAAGACAGTACTGTGCAGCCGTTTTCATCGACCTGGCCAAGGCTTTCGACTCTGTCAATCACCGCATTCTTATTGGCAGACTCAATAGCCTTGGTTTCTCAAGTGACTGCCTTGCCTGGTTCTCCAACTACTTCTCAGACAGAGTTCAGTGTGTCAAATCGGAGGGCCTATTGTCCGATCCTCTGGCAGTCTCTATGGGGGTGCCACAGGGTTCAATTCTTGGGCCAACCCTTTTCTCTATATACATCAACGATGTCGCTCTCGCTGCTGGTGACTCTCTGATCCATCTCTATGCAGATGACACCATTCTGTATACATCTGGCCCCTCTTTGGATACTGTGTTTACTAACCTTCAATCAAGCTTCAATGCCATACAACACTCCTTCCTTGGCCTCCAACTGCTCTTAAACGCTAGTAAAACTAAGTGCATGCTTTTCTATTGAACGCTGCCAGCACCCGCCCACCGGACTATCATCACTACTCTCGACGGATCCGAATTAGAATACGTGGACACCTACAAATACCTAGGTACTGGTTAGACTATAAACTCAACTTCCAGACTCACATCAACCATCTCCAATCCAAAATTAAATCCAGAATTGGCTTCCTATTTCGCAACAAAGACTCCTTCACTCATGCTGCCAAACATGCCCTTGTAAAACTGACTATCCTACCGATCCTTGATTTCGGCGATGTCATTTACAAACTAGCCTCCAACACTCTACTTAGCAAATTGGATGTAGTCTATCACAGTGCCATCCGTTTTGTCACCAAAGCCCCATATACTACCCACCACTGCGACCTGTATGCTCTCGTTGGCTGGCCTTTATTATATATTCGTCGCCAAACCCACTGGCTCCAGGTCATCTACAAGTCTTTGTTAGGTAAATCCCCGCCCTATCTCAGCTCACTGGTCACTATAGCAACACCCACCCGTAGCATGCGCTCCAGCAGGTATATCTCACTGGTCACCCCCAAAGCCAACACCTGCTTTGGCCGCCATTCCTTCCAGTTCTCTGCTGCCAATGACTGGAACGAATTGCAAAAATCATTGAAGCTAGAGGTTCGTATCTCCCTCACTAACTTTAAGCATCAGCTGTCAAAGCTGCTTATCGATCACTGCACCTGTATATAGCCCTTCTGTAAATAGCCCACACTACTACCTCATCCCCATATTTATTTTTGTTTATT
Source organism: Thymallus thymallus (assembly GCA_023634145.1). Taxonomy (NCBI): domain Eukaryota; kingdom Metazoa; phylum Chordata; class Actinopteri; order Salmoniformes; family Salmonidae; genus Thymallus; species Thymallus thymallus. The sequence goes on from CM042383.1 coordinate 254,367, forward strand.
TTCACTAATCTTGCACTCCAGTATCTCTATTTGCACATCATAATTTGCACATCCTTCATTCCTGTGTTAATGATGATAATTCTTCTATTTATTGTCCTACCTCCTAACCTTACTGCATTTTTGCACTACATTTTGCACTCTGTATATAGATTTTCTATTGTGTTTTTGACTCTGTTTACTGTGTAACTCTGTGTTGTTTTTGTCGCACTGCTTTGCTTTGTCTTGGCCAGGTCACAGTTGCAAATGAGAACTTGTTCTCAACTGACCTACCTGGTTAAATAAAGGTGAAATAAATAAAATAAAAAAACACTGGCAACCTACACTGCACCATGCAGTTTGAGTCTAAGCACTACTGGTCTTCTCCTGCCCCCTAGTGGACACAACAGGTCACTGCTATCAGAGCCACATCCACTAGTGGTGGTAGGCATGGTGGGGTGTGGCCTCACCTTCTCCAATCAGCACCAGGCTGGTGGACCCCTTGGCCTTCCCGTCCACGAGGTTAAAGGTGAATGTTCCCTCGTCAGTGACCGCGAGAGAGTCCATGAACATCTCAATGATGCCTGAGTTCTTGTCAAAGTTCATTGTGTATTTCTAGAGGGGGTATGTGACAGTAATATACATGTGAGAACATGCTTGCTTGGTTTGTGTGTATGTGTGTGTTTTGTGTGAATTCGTGCACGCGTGCATTTGTGTGTATGTGTACATGTGTGTGTATGCGTCACTGTGTGTGTATTCTGACCATAATTTGTGTGTGTGTTCTGATTGAGATGTGTGTGAGTGTGTGTTCTGAATGAGATGTGTGTGAGTGTGTGTTCTGATTGAGATGTGTGTGAGTGTGTGTTCTGAATGAGATGTGTGTGAGTGTGTGTTCTGATTGAGATGTGTGTGAGTGTGTGTTCTGATTGAGATGTGTGTGAGTGTGAGTGTGTGTTCTGATTGAGATGTGTGTGAGTGTGAGTGTGTGTTCTGATTGAGATGTGTGTGAGTGTGTGTTCTGAATGAGATGTGTGTGTGTGTGTGTGTGTGTGTGTGTTCTGATTGAGATGTGTGTGTGTGTGTGTGTTCTGATTGAGATGTGTGTGTGTGTGTGTTCTGATTGAGATGTGTGTGAGTGTGTGTTCTGATTGAGATGTGTGTGAGTGTGTGTTCTGATTGAGATGTGTGTGAGTGTGTGTTCTGATTGAGATGTGTGTGAGTGTGTGTTCTGATTGAGATGTGTGTGAGTGTGTGTTCTGATTGAGATGTGTGTTCTGATTGAGATGTGTGTTCTGATTGAGATGTGTGTGAGTGTGAGTGTCTCCTCACCTCTCCATTCTCTACAATTGCATCGTTAAAGACATACTCCACATGGCAGCCAGTGGTGAACTTCTCAACCTGGGTCCAGAACCTCACACGACCCTTCTCCAGGAGCTCCATGGCCATCTGAGTCTTGAAGGGAATGACTGGGGAGAAGGAGAGACAGGGGGACAGAGTGAGAGGAGGAGGAGAGACAGGGGGACATAGTGAGAGGAGGAGGAGAGACAGGGGGACAGAGTGAGAGGGGGAGAGACAGTGGGACAGAGTGAGAGGAGGAGAGACAGTGGGACAGAGTGAGAGGAGGAGAGACAGTGAGAGGGGGAGAGACAGTGGGACAGAGTGAGAGGAGGAGAGACAGTGGGACAGAGTGAGAGGAGGAGGAGGAGAGACAGGGGGACAGAGTGAGAGGGGGAGAGACAGTGGGACATGGTGAGAGGAGGAGGACAGACAGTGAGACAGAGTGAGAGGGGGAGAGACAGGGGGACATAGTGAGAGGAGGAGGAGAGACAGGGGGACAGAGTGAGAGGAGGAGAGACAGTGAGACAGAGTGAGAAGAGGAGGAGAGACAGTGAGACAGAGTGAGAGGAGGAGGAGAGACAGTGAGACAGAGTGAGAGGAGGAGGAGAGACAGTGAGACAGAGTGAGAGAAGGAGAGACAGTGAGACAGAGTGAGAGGAGGAGAGACAGTGAGACAGAGTGAGAGGAGGAGAGACAGGGGGACAGAGTGAGAGGAGGAGAGACAGTGAGAGGAGGAGAGACAGGGGGACAGAGTGAGAGGAGGAGAGACAGTGAGACAGAGTGAGAGAAGGAGAGACAGTGAGACAGAGTGAGAGGAGGAGGAGAGACAGTGAGACAGAGTGAGAGGAGGAGAGACAGGGGGACAGAGTGAGAGGAGGAGAGACAGTGAGAGGAGGAGAGACAGTGAGACAGAGTGAGAGGAGGAGAGACAGGGGGACAGAGTGAGAGGAGGAGAGACAGTGAGAGGAGGAGAGACAGGGGGACAGAGTGAGAGGAGGAGAGACAGTGAGACAGAGTGAGAGAAGGAGAGACAGTGAGACAGAGTGAGAGGAGGAGGAGAGACAGTGAGACAGAGTGAGAGGAGGAGAGACAGGGGGACAGAGTGAGAGGAGGAGAGACAGTGAGAGGAGGAGAGACAGTGAGACAGAGTGAGAGGAGGAGAGACAGGGGGACAGAGTGAGAGGAGGAGAGACAGTGAGACAGAGTGAGAGAAGGAGAGACAGTGAGACAGAGTGAGAGGAGGAGGAGAGACAGGGGGACAGAGTGAGAGGAGGAGGAGAGACAGTGGGACAGAGTGAGAGGAGGAGAGACAGTGAGACAGAGTGAGAGGAGGAGAGACAGGGGGACAGAGTGAGAGGGGGAGAGACAGTGAGACAGAGTGAGAGGAGGAGAGACAGTGAGACAGAGTGAGAGGAGGAGGAGAGACAGTGAGACAGAGTGAGAGGGGGAGAGACAGTGAGACAGAGTGAGAGGAGGAGAGACAGTGAGACAGAGTGAGAGGGGGAGAGACAGTGAGACAGAGTGAGAGGGGGAGAGACAGGGGGACATAGTGAGAGAAGGAGAGACAGTGAGACAGAGTGAGAGGAGGAGAGATAGTGAGAGGAGGAGAGACAGTGAGACAGAGTGAGAGGAGGAGAGACAGTGGGACAGAGTGAGAGGAGGAGAGACAGTGGGACAGAGTGAGAGAAGGAGAGACAGTGAGACAGAGTGAGAGGAGGAGGAGAGACAGGGGGACAGAGTGAGAGAAGGAGAGACAGGGGGACAGAGTGAGAGGGGGAGAGACAGTGAGACAGAGTGAGAGGGGGAGAGACAGTGAGACATAGTGAGAGAAGGAGAGACAGTGAGACAGTGAGAGAAGGAGAGACAGTGAGACAGAGTGAGAGTAGGAGAGACAGGGGGACAGAGTGAGAGGAGGAGAGACAGTGAGACAGAGTGAGAGGAGGAGAGACAGGGGGACAGAGTGAGAGGAGGAGAGACAGTGAGACAGAGTGAGAGAAGGAGAGACAGTGAGACAGAGTGAGAGGAGGAGAGACAGGGGGACAGAGTGAGAGGAGGAGGAGAGACAGGGGGACAGAGTGAGAGGAGGAGAGACAGTGAGACAGAGTGAGAGAAGGAGAGACAGTGAGACAGAGTGAGAGGAGGAGAGACAGGGGGACAGAGTGAGAGGAGGAGAGACAGGGGGACAGAGTCATAACAGAGTGAGAGGAGGAGAGACAGGGGGACAGAGTGAGAGGAGGATGGACAGTGAGACAGAGTCATAACAGAGTGATAGGAGAGACCACTGTATAGCTTCGGAGAGGAGACGGTCTAGATCAGAATAGTGTAGCACAGGAATGCTGGGTAATGACGAATACTCACTGGGGAACCTGTGTTCATAGCTGGTGTCCAGGAGACGCTTCAGACCTGTCAACCAACAACATAACCAACAACATCACCAACAACATTGGTGACTGCCATGACTGTCAACATCTCTTTAACACCTCCTCTCTCCTCCTCTCCTAACCCCCTCCCTGTAATATTAACACCTCCTCTCCTAACCCCCTCCCTGTAATATTAACACCTCCTCTCCTAACCCCCTCCCTGTAATATTAACACCTCCTCTCCTAACCCCCTCCCTGTAATATTAACACCTCCTCTCCTAACCCCCTCCCTGTAATATTAACACCTCCTCTCCTAACCCCCTCCCTGTAATATTAACACCTCCTCTCCTAACCCCCTCCCTGTAATATTAACACCTCCTCTCCTAACCCCCTCCCTGTAATATTAACACCTCCTCTCCTAACCCCCTCCCTGTAATATTAACACCTCCTCTCCTAACCCCCTCACTGTAATATTAACACCTCCTCTCCTAACCCCCTCCCTGTAATATTAACACCTCCTCTCCTAACCCCCTCCCTGTAATATTAACACCTCCTCTCCTAACCCCCTCACTGTAATATTAACACCTCCTCTCCTAACCCCCTCCCTGTAATATTAACACCTCCTCTCCTAACCCCCTCCCTGTAATATTAACACCTCCTCTCCTAACCCCCTCACTGTAATATTAACACCTCCTCTCCTAACCCCCTCCCTGTAATATTAACACCTCCTCTCCTAACCCCCTCCCTGTAATATTAACACCTCCTCTCCTAACCCCCTAAGATTCCTAACACAATCCTTTACTGTCATGCCCCTGTGGTTTCTGGGTCTTCCTCTCTGACACACCAACAGACACGAATGAGATCATAACCATAGAAGTTAAATTCCTTCTCCACAATAAGAACAACTTCAATCTCCATAAACTGTAGGTGATAAGGATATTAAATCTCTATCTGCATATCGCTAACAGTTAATGTGATGCAGCTGTTAGTAACTGGACCATGAAGAGAATACGTCACTCAGAAAGCTCACCTCCCCCTACTCATGCCTCCCCCTACTCATGCCTCCCCCTACCTCCCCCTACTCATGCCTCCCCCTACTCATGCCTCCCCCTACTCATGCCTCCCCCTACTCATGCCTCCCCCTACTCATGCCTTCCCCTACCTCCCCCTACTCATGCCTCCCCCTACTCATGCCTCCCCCTACCTCCCCCTACTCATGCCTCCCCCTACTCATGCCTCCCCCTACTCATGCCTCCCCCTACTCATGCCTCCCCCTACTCATGCCTCCCCCTACTCATGCCTCCCCCTACTCATGCCTCCCCCTACCTCCCCCTACTCATGCCTCCCCCTACTCATGCCTCCCCCTACTCATGCCTCCCCCTACTCATGCCTCCCCCTACTCATGCCTCCCCCTACTCATGCCTCCCCCTACCTCCCCCTACTCATGCCTCCCCCTACTCATGCCTCCCCCTACTCATGCCTCCCCCTACTCATGCCTCCCCCTACTCATGCCTCCCCCTACTCATGCCTCCCCCTACTCATGCCTCCCCCTACTCACCCCGCAATCCCTTTCCTCCGCGATCTGAGGTCACTCAGACATGATCACATGTCATCTGAGACTGCCAGGAAGGACTAACTCACCCTCCTCAAACCCAATCCTAACCCCATCCTGAGCCCCTCCTAGAAACTCATGTAGACCAGCGAAACGAGACAGGGACTCACCAGCCTCCGTCAGAGTGTAGCTGGCTGAGACTCCATCAGTGTTGGTGACCTTACAGGAGAAGATACCAAGGTCCTCCAGAGAGGGATCATTAAAGATGGCTCTGGACCTGAGGAGACAGCATGATAATGAACTAACATAGAGAGCAAAAATAGACTGGAGCACCAGGCAACAGCCAGACAGTTCTTAATAAAGTACCTACCTACCTACCTACCTACCTACCTACCTACCTACCTACCTACCTACCTACCTACCTACCTACCTACCTACCTACCTACCTACCTACCTACCTACCTACCTACCTACCTATCTATCTATCTATCTATCTATCTATCTATCTATCTATCTATCTATCTATCTATCTATCTATCTATCTATCACATGCCCACCTCTGTGACTATGGTATAGAAACAGTACTTACATGCCCACCTCTGTGACTATGGTATAGAAACAGTACTTACATGCCCACCTCTGTGACTATGGTATAGAAACAGTACTTACATGCCCACCTCTGTGACCATGGTATAGAAACAGTACTTACATGCCCACCTCTGTGACTATGGTATAGAAACAGTACTTACATGCCCACCTCTGTGACCATGGTATAGAAACAGTACTTACATGCCCACCTCTGTGACCATGGTATAGAAACAGTACTTACATGCCCACCTCTGTGACCATGGTATAGAAACAGTACTTACATGCCCACCTCTGTGACCATGGTATAGAAACAGTACTTACATGCCCACCTCTGTGACCATGGTATAGAAACAGTACTTACATGCCCACCTCTGTGACCATGGTATAGAAACAGTACTTACATGCCCCCCTCTGTGACGATGCTGAGTCTGGAGGTGTCTGTCAGAGCCTTGTAGTTCTTAGACCAGATGAACTCTGACCCCTCGGCCATCTCAGAACACTCAAAGATCATGGAGATCACACCATCATCATCCACATCCAGTACTATCTCATGAGTACCTGAGGGGGTTACATCAATAACAGACCTAGAGTATTATAACCAAGCCCTTCTCATCATCCACTGTACATAGACATCTCCTAAAAGAGAGAGAAAGAGAGAGAGAGAGAGAGAGACCGAGAGAGAGACAGAGATAATCTACTATTGTACACACCAGGCATGGTTAGAGCCAGAACAGGTCCTAGCACAGCAGAAGTCTTTCCAACTCCAGCCAGGTTCTGAGCACGTAGCCTGAACACATAGGACCTGCCTGCAATCAGACCATTGACCTGGAGAACACACACAAGGACACGTTGCTGTTAACTAACACACTTCAACTCTACTAACTGACTTCCAGTATGTCATCACATGGCTTTGTCCTTAACTACTGGGAATGGATGGAATCCTAACCTTCATGTACTAGAGCCTAGTAAGCTTCCCAAGGACCACTATAGAATGCTAGACAGGTATGGGTATAGACAGGGTCCTCTATGACAGATCCTAACCTTCATGTACTTCAGCTTGGTGGCCTTCTCATGTACTCCCTTCCAGCCCTCCCCTGCCATGGCCTCCTTGATGTCCACATAGAAGCCGTTGACAGGAGTACGGCCATCGAAGGTAGGAGGTTCCCACAGCAATAACAGGGAACTGTCACGCACCTCTAACACATGGAGACCATGGGGAGCACCTGGAGAGAGACAGACAGGTAGAGAGAGAGACAGGTAGTTATCATACTGTAACACCTCCAACACATGGAGACCATGGGGAGTACCTGGAGAGAGACAGACAGGTAGAGAGAGAGAGACAGGTAGTTACTATACTGTAACACCTCCAACACATGGAGACCATGGGGAGTACCTGGAGAGAGACAGACAGGTAGAGAGAGAGACAGGTAGTTACTATACTGTAACACCTCCAACACATGGAGACCATGGGGAGTACCTGGAGAGAGACAGACAGTTGAGAGAAAGACAGGTAGTTACTATACTGTAACACCTCCAACACATGGAGACCATGGGGAGTACCTGGAGAGAGAGAGAGACAGGTAGAGAGAGAGACAGGTAGTTACTATACTGTAAAACCTCCAACACATGGAGACCATGGGGAGCACCTGGAGAGAGAGAGAGAGACAGGTAGAGAGAGAGACAGGTAGTTACTATACTGTAACACCTCCAACACATGGAGACCATGGGGAGCACCTGGAGAGAGACAGACAGGTAGAGAGAGAGACAGGTAGTTACTATACTGTAACACCTCCAACACATGGAGACCATGGGGAGTACCTGGAGAGAGACAGACAGTTGAGAGAAAGACAGGTAGTTACTATACTGTAACACCTCCAACACATGGAGACCATGGGGAGTACCTGGAGAGAGAGAGAGACAGGTAGAGAGAGAGACAGGTAGTTACTATACTGTAAAACCTCCAACACATGGAGACCATGGGGAGCACCTGGAGAGAGAGAGAGACAGGTAGAGAGAGAGACAGGTAGTTACTATACTGTAACACCTCCAACACATGGAGACCATGGGGAGCACCTGGAGAGAGACAGACAGGTAGAGAGAGAGACAGGTAGTTACTATACTGTAACACCTCCAACACATGGAGACCATGGGGAGTACCTGGAGAGAGAGACAGACAGGTAGTTACTATACTGTAACACCTCCAACACATGGAGACCATGGGGAGTACCTGGAGAGAGACAGACAGACAGACAGGTAGAGAGACTAGTTCTTTGGAAACTCTGCAGTATTTTGTTTGTTTAAGTACTATTTTTTACATTATTAGCTCATTATTAGTTATTACATACAGCCGGGAAGAACTATTGGATATTAGAGCAGCGGTAACTCACCAGAACTACCAGCATTACAACCAGTAATATGACTTCCCTGGAGTACATTTGTTAGCTCTCCCCAGAGCGCACACCACCCACTACTTCCCAGAATATTACTCGCCAATTTTCCGTATTAGGATTACAAAGTTGATGAACTGAGGGCAAGGATTCATTTCCAGAGAGAGATCAGGACCTGTAACATCCTTTGTTTCACTGAAACATGGTTCTCTCGGGATACTCTGATACAGCGCCATCTTAAGCGCCGACCAAGATAGCTGCCTCGCAACTAGCTCCTAAGAAACTATGCAGTATTTTGTTTTGTTTATTACCATTTTTTCCTGTTATTAGCTCAGACTGTAACATACTCTGCTTCACATTAACATGGCTTTCTGGAAAAATTCTAGAATATTCTACTGTATCTTAGACACTTTAAAAATGTTTATATATCTGACATTACTCAAGGTTAGTAAGGTTAGTGTATAGGGTAAGGTTAGGGTATAGGGTAAGGTTAGGGTATAGGGTAAGGTTAGGGTATAGGGTAAGGTTAGTGTATAGGGTAAGGTTAGTGTAAGGTTAGGGTATAGGGTAAGGTTAGTGTATAGGGTAAGGTTAGGGTATAGGGTAAGGTTAGTGTATAGGGTAAGGTTAGTGTATAGGGTAAGGTTAGTGTATAGGGTAAGGTTAGTGTATAGGGTAAGGTTAGGGTATAGGGTAAGGTTAGGGTATAGGGTAAGGTTAGGGTATAGGGTAAGGTTAGGGTATAGGGTAAGTTTAGGGTATAGGGTAAGGTTAGTGTATAAGGTAAGGTTAGGGTATAGGGTAAGGTTAGGGTATAGGGTAAGGTTAGGGTAAGGTTAGGGTATAGGGTAAGGTTAGTGTATAGGGTAAGGTTAGGGTATAGGGTAAGGTTAGGGTATAGGGTAAGGTTAGGGTAAGGTTAGGGTATAGGGTAAGGTTAGGGTATAGGGTAAGGTTAGGGTAAGGTTAAGGTATAGGGTAAGGTTAGTGTATAGGGTAAGGTTAGGGTATAGGGTAAGGTTAGGGTATAGGGTAAGGTTAGGGTATAGGGTAAGGTTAGGGTATAGGGTAAGGTTAGGGTATAGGGTAAGGTTAGGGTAAGGTTAGGGTATAGGGTAAGGTTAGGGTATAGGGTAAGGTTAGGGTATAGGGTAAGGTTAGGGTATAGGGTAAGGTTAGGGTATAGGGTAAGGTTAGGGTAAGGTTAGGGTATAGGGTAAGGTTAGGGTAAGGTTAGTGTATAGGGTAAGGTTAGTGTATAGGGTAAGGTTAGGGTATAGGTTAGGGTATAGGGTAAGATTAGGGTATAGGTTAGGGTATAGGGTAAGATTAGGGTAAGGTTAGGGTATAGGGTAAGGTTAGGGTATAGGGTAAGGTTAGGGTATAGGGTAAGGTTAGGGTAAGGTTAGTGTATAGGGTAAGGTTAGTGTATAGGGTAAGGTTAGTGTATAGGTTAGGGTATAGGTTAGGGTATAGGGTAAGATTAGGGTAAGGTTAGGGTATAGGTTAGGGTATAGGGTACCTGGCTTAGCGATGGTCCATTCTTTACACTCCAGAGCTGCGCTGGGCAGAGAGGCCTCGCTGACACCAGCTATGTTGATGGCTCGCACCTGGAACTGGTAGAACGAGTTCTCCTTCAGGTTCTCTGCCTGGACACACACAGGAGGGTTAGAGGTTTTATTAACACGACCTAACGCTTTAATAACAGGAGGGTTAGAGGTTTTATTAACATGACCTAACGCTTTAATAACAGGAGGGTTAGAGGTTTTATTAACACGACCTAAAGCTTTAATAACAGGAGGGTTAGAGGTTTTATTAACACGACCTAACACTTTAATAACAGGAGGGTTAGAGGTTTTATTAACACGACCTAAAGCTTTAATAACAGGAGGGTTAGAGGTTTTATTAACACGACCTAACACTTTAATAACAGGAGGGTTAGAGGTTTTATTAACACGACCTAAAGCTTTAATAACAGGAGGGTTAGAGGTTTTATTAACATGACCTAAAGCTTTAATAACAGGAGGGTTAGAGGTTTTATTAACATGACCTAACGCTTTAATAACAGGAGGGTTAGAGGTTTTATTAACACGACCTAAAGCTTTAATAACAGGAGGGTTAGAGGTTTTATTAACACGACCTAAAGCTTTAATAACAGGAGGGTTAGAGGTTTTATTAACACAACCTAAAGCTTTAATAACCCTCTTGCAGTAACAATCCAATGTACCAATCCATCAATGTGTTTGGCCAGAGCCAAAAGAACTGTCTTTAATTGTTAATTCTATGCCATTTGCTGTGTCTTAGAATGTCTTACCTTATAGGAAGTACAGGTGACAGCCTTGTGGTTGAGTTCGTGCCACTGTCCTCTGACTCCTCCCTTTACCATCCTGTAGTCCACAAAGTATCCTCTGATGTCAGCTCCCCCGGTCACTGCCGGCTCCCTCCAGGCTAACACCATGTAGTCACGAGCTGCCTCCACCAGGTGGACTCCACAGGGGACACCAGGGATGGCTGGGGGGGGAACCTCAGGTTAACAGGGAGTATAGGACAGGGACAGGTTGGATGAGACAGGGTCAGGGAGGATTGGACAGGGTCAGGGAGGATTGGACAGGGTCAGGGAGGATTGGACAGGTTCAGGGAGGATGGGACAGAGAGCATTGGCAAGGGACATGGAGTATAGAACAGGGACAGGTTGGATGAGACAGGGACAGGGTGGATGGGACAGGAGGGATGGGACAGGGACAGGGGGTAAGGTATAGGGACAGGGGGTAAGGTATAGGGACAGGGGGTAAGGTACAGGGACAGGGGGTAAGGTATAGGGACAGGGGGTAAGGTACCGGGACAGGGGGTAAGGTACCAGGACAGGGGGTAAGGTATAGGGACAGGGGGTAAGGTATAGGGACAGGGGGTAAGGTACCAGGACAGGGGGTAAGGTATAGGGACGGGGGGAAGGTATAGGGACAGGGGGTAAGGTATAGGGACAGGGGGTAAGGTATAGGGACAGGGGGTAAGGTATAGGGACAGGGGGTAAGGTATAGGGACAGGGGGTAAGGTATAGGGACAGGGGGTAAGGTACCAGGACAGGGGGTAAGGTATAGGGACAGGGGGTAAGGTATAGGGACAGGGGGTAAGGTATAGGGACAGGGGGTAAGGTATAGGGACAGGGGGTAAGGTATAGGGACAGGGGGTAAGGTACCAGGACAGGGGGTAAGGTACCAGGACAGGGGGTAAGGTATAGGGACAGGGGGTAAGGTATAGGGACAGGGGGTAAGGTATAGGGACAGGGGGTAAGGTACAGGGACAGGGGGTAAGGTATAGGGACAGGGGGTAAGGTATAGGGACAGGGGGTAAGGTATAGGGACAGGGGGTAAGGTATAGGGACAGGGGGTAAGGTATAGGGACAGGGGGTAAGGTACCAGGACAGGGGGTAAGGTACCAGGACAGGGGGTAAGGTATAGGGACAGGGGGTAAGGTACCAGGACAGGGGGTAAGGTATAGGTACAGGGGGTAAGGTACCAGGACAGGGGGTAAGGTACCAGGACAGGGGGTAAGGTACCAGGACAGGGGGTAAGGTATAGGGACAGGGGGTAAGGTATAGGGACAGGGGGTAAGGTACAGGGACAGGGGGTAAGGTACAGGGACAGGGGGTAAGGTACAGGGACAGGGGGTAAGGTATAGGGACAGGGGGTAAGGTACAGGGACAGGGGGTAAGGTATAGGGACAGGGGGTAAGGTACAGGGACAGGGGGTAAGGTACAGGGACAGGGGGTAAGGTACCAGGACAGGGGGTAAGGTACCGGGACAGGGGGTAAGGTACCGGGACAGGGGGTAAGGTACAGGGACAGGGGGTAAGGTACAGGGACAGGGGGTAAGGTACAGGGACAGGGGGTAAGGTACAGGGACAGGGGGTAAGGTACAGGGACAGGGGGTAAGGTACAGGGACAGGGGGTAAGGTACAGGGACAGGGGGTAAGGTACCAGGACAGGGGGTAAGGGAAACAGAGCTGAGGAATTGTCTAATATACAGTGAGAAATACATAGTAAAGTTCTGGACTAACAGAGCTGATGGATACAGTGAGAAATACATAGTAAAGTTCTGGACTAACAGAGCTGATGGATACAGTGAGAAATACATAGTAGCATTACTGTTAAAAGCAGAAACTGAAAACCCCCAAGATATTCAACTCATATTCCTTCTATGTTCTATTGCACCATATTGCCATCTACAGTAAAACCCAGTTATGTAAAGACTCACCGATGCCAGCCTTGACGACCACGGCCTCGGACTCCAAAGAGTTGTGACTGTACCCTGCTGCATTCACCGCCTTCACACGGAACACACACGACTCTCCTGTGTTCAGACCGTGACACACAAACCTGGTGGGACGAGGATACATAGGGTTATTGATTTGGATCATTGAATGAATGATTGAATTAATAAATGGTTGATTGAATGATCGTCGATTTAATTATTGGTATAATTTAATGTACCTGGTTCCTTTAACAGGCTTGTTGTTTGCGGGGGTCCAGACATCACTGCCCGTTACAGTATAGTTGATGTAATATCCCACCAGGTGTTTTACATCCTTAGATGCCCCCCAGGAAACAACTACTGATGTATCTGTGTTCCTAGTGGCTACGGCAGGGCCGGGGGCCGCAGGCAAGTCTGAGGGAGGAGCAAGGGAGGAGAGGGGAGGTGAGGGGGAGGAGAGTACAGTAGTATATATATATATATATATATATATATATATATATTTATCTAGTCTAGTATATACAGTCATGTGAAAAAATAAGTACACCCCCTGGAAAATTATCTTTTTTACATATTTGGACAGATGGATATGTAATCTTCACTTCAACACGATTGACAGATAAAGGAAACCCAATTTAACAAATCACACACAAACACATTTTTGGGGGAAATGTTATGCAATTCAAATAAACAAAAATATATTTTCCTTATGGGGAAAAAGTTAGTACACCCCTACCTTTACCATCACATAAAATGGCTACAATTAGAATTAGGTACCAAAACAAGTGTAAATGATTAGAAAACATTAGAGAGAAACTTAGGAGGGTCCAGCCTTCCATAAAGATAAGAACATTGGTCTGGTTTGGTCTTAACCATATGGGTGTGTGGTAACACATCCTTCATAGATCAAAAGACCTACCGAGGCCCTCAGAATAAAGATTATTGATGACCATGAGTCTGGGAGGAGTTACAGTCTGGGAGGAGTTACAGTCTGGGAGGAGTTACAGTCTGGGAGGAGTTACAAATCAATTTCCAAGCAATTCAAAGTACATCATTCCACTGTCCGACGAAAATTCCAGACCACTGGCAAACTACCTGGGAGAGGTCGTCCCACCAAAGTCAGCCCAAGAGCTGACCGAAAGATGCTCATAGAAGTCTCTAAGAACCCCAGGATAACATCAAGGGATCTACAGGCCTCTCTTGCCACAATCAATGTCGAATTGCATGGGTACACTGTCAGAAAGAGACTGCACAAACTTGGCCTACATGGGAGGTCAGGAAGGAAGAAGCCTTTGCTCTCAAAAAAGAATATCAAGACACAACTGACTTTTGCCAGACAACACCTGGGTAAAGTCAGTTGTGTCTTATTAATAAAGTCATATTTTTTGATATTATAATATTTCCTTGTCAATAGTGTTGAAGTGAAGACTACATATCCATCTGTCCAAATATGTACAGTGGGGAGAACAAGTATTTGATACACTGTCGATTTTGCAGGTTTTCCTACTTACAAAGCATGTAGAGGTCTGTAATTTTTTATCATAGGTACACTTCAACTGTGAGAGACGGAATCTAAAACAAAAATCCAGAAAATCACATTGTATGATTTTTTAATAATTAATTTGCATTTTATTGCATGACATAAATATTTGATCACCTACCATCCAGTAAGAATTCCGGCTCTTACAGACCTGTTAGTTTTTCTTTAAGAAGCCCTCCTGTTCTCCACTCATTACCTGTATTAACTGCACCTGTTTGAACTTGTTACCTGTATAAAAGACACCTCTCCACACACTCAATCAAACAGACTCCAACCTCTCCACAATGGCCAAGGCCAGAGAGCTGTGTAAGGACATCAGGGATAAAATTGTAGACCTGCACAAGGCTGGGATGGGCTACAGGACAATAGGCAAGCAGCTTGGTGAGAAGGCAACAACTGTTGGCGCAATTATTAGAAAATGGAAGAAGTTCAAGATGATGGTCAATCTCCCTCGGTCTGGGGCACCATGCAAGATCTCACCTCGTGGGGCATCAATGATCATGAGGAAGGTGAGGGATAAGCCCGGAACTACACGGCAGGACCTGGTCAATGACCTGAAGAGAGCTGGGACCACAGTCTCAAAGAAAACCATTAGTAACACACTAAGCCGTCATGGATTAAAATCCTGCAGCGCACGCAAGGTCCCCCTGCTCAAGCCAGCGCATGTCCAGGCCCGTCTGAAGTTTGCCAATGACCATCTGGATGATCCAGAGGAGGAATGGGAGAAGATCATGTGGTCTGATGAGACAAAAATAGAGCTTTTTGGTCTAAACTCCACTCGCCGTGTTTGGAGGAAAAAGAAGGATGAGTACAACCCCAAGAACACCATCCCAACCGTGAAGCATGGAGGTGGAAACATCATTCTTTGGGGATGCTTTTCTGCAAAGGGGACAGGACGACTGCACCGTATTGAGGGGAGAATGGATGGGGCCATGTATTGCGAGATCTTGGCCAACAACCTCCTTCCCTCAGTAAGAGCATTGAAGATGGGTCGTGGCTGGGTCTTCCAGCATGACAACGACCCGAAACACACAGCCAGGGCAACTAAGGAGTGGCTCTGTAAGAAGCATCTCAAGGTCCTGGAGTGGCCTAGCCAGTCTCCAGACCTGAACCCAATAGAAAATCTTTGGAGGGAGCTGAAAGTCCGTATTGCCCAGCGACAGCCCTGAAACCTGAAGGATCTGGAGAAGGTCTGTATGGCGGAGTGGGCCAAAATCACTGCTGCAGTGTGTGCAAACCTGGTCAAGAACTACAGGAAACGTATGATCTCTGTAATTGCAAACAAAGGTTTCTGTACCAAATATTAAGTTCTGCTTTTCTGATGTATCAAATACTTATGTCATGCAATAAAATGCTAATTCATTATTTAAAAATCATACTGTGATTTTCTGGATTTTTGTTTTAGATTCCGTCACTCACAGTTGATGTGTACCTATGATAAAAATTACAGACTTCTACATGCTTTGTAAGTGGGAAAACCTGCAAAATCGGCAGTGTATCAAATACTTGTTCTCCCCACTGTATGTATTAAAAAAAGCTTCCCAGGGGGTGTACTTACTTTTTCACATGACGTTATCTCTATATCTTTATCTGTCTACTCACCCAGCATATCTCCTACAGTGATATCTCCAGTAGCAGAGGAGGCCTCAGACATCCCAGCAGAGTTACTGTATATATCTCTATAGTCTAGTATATATCTCTATATCTGTCTACTCACCCAGCATATCTCCTACAGTGCAGAGGAGGCCTCAGACATCCCAGCAGAGTTACTGTATATCTCTCTATAGTCTAGTATATATCTCTATATCTGTCTACTCACCAAGCATATCTCCTACAGTGATATCTCCAGTAGCTGAGGAGGCCTCAGACATCCCAGCAGAGTTACTGTATATCTCTCTATAGTCTAGTATATATCTCTATATCTGTCTACTCACCCAGCATATCTCCTACAGTGATATCTCCAGTAGCAGAGGAGGCCTCAGACATCCCAGCAGAGTTGCAGCAGCGAACTCTGAAGCTGTAGCTCTTCCCCTCTGCCAGATCAAACAGTGCGAAGCGAGGAGACTTGACGGGTATCCCTGTGTTGGCCCTCTGCCAGCACTCACTGCCCGCAACACGCTGGCAAAATAAACACCCATGACTGGTCAACATGGGCATACAGGGCCATCAATCAGTCAACCAACCCAACCATCATCCTTAGTTTCCCCAACACTCTAAGGCGACTGCCCATTACATCTGTAATCATGAAGTGCTTTGAAAGGCTGGTTATCGCACACATCAACTCCATCATCCCCAAATCTGGGATTGAACACCTCCATCTGCAACTGGATCCTGGACTTCCCAGGTGTTGAGGATTGGCAATAACATATTGCTCATCTTCAACATGGGGCCCTCAGGGGTGCGTGCTCAGTCCTCTCCTGTACTCCCTGCTCACCCATGCACGACTCCAACAATATAATCAAATTTGCTGACGACACGATTCACTCACACACACACACACACACACACACACACACACACACACACACACACACACAGTATAATGTGCACAAACATTCATACTGACCCTGACACCAGGGGTTCCCAAACTATTTTGACCCACAACCCCATTTTAATATCTGTAAATTCTCGAGACCCCAACCATGTGAAAAAAATGATGTCCTTAACAGTCAATGTTTACTGTTTTATTTGTAGCAGTCAATAGAAAAACATTCTAACACTGTTTCTGATTGTCTTCTCAACTCACAATCACCTACTTTTAACGTGTGGCAATTACAGATCTCTTATCTGATCACCACCAATGAGATGGGTTTCCTTGATGCATGTTGTGTCGGAGCTTCTCAAAGTCAGGGGCATGGTTGACAATACCACCTCATCTCTGTCGTCACATACAACCTAGATCTATATTTGGTTTTAATGCAGAGGAGAGCATTCATGACATCAGTGATCTTTAGGTCAGAAAGTCAGAGCTCTAGAAACAGGCCTGAGCTCCCGTGTTGGAATTCCAAGTTGGAGCTTGTTTCTTTCCGAGTTCCCAGATGTTTTGAACGTGGTATTAATGCTCAGAGGGAGACCGCAGGGTATTGATTCTCTTAGAATCAGGAACCAAAAATCCTCCGTAGTGACCGGTGAATGTGTTGAATGCGGTCACTTTTCACTTACCGGCATGTCAACTGAGCCAGGATCACAGTTAAACGGGTTGGGAAGTAGGTCCCAAAGTGCTCTTATTTTCTTTTCATTATACATGAAGTCAACCAGGTCTGTTTTTTTACATCTATTGTGAATGACAACAGTTCCTCTCTCAATGTGAACTCTTCCCAACACTCCCCCTCGATAACCACCAAGCCTTGGTGTAAAATAGAACATTGTCATGCTCTGATCCCTTTATCTCCACATAGTTATTTGAACAGACGTGTGTGCAGTGGATGTGGTTTGATGTAGTATACAATCCAAGTTACCTGCTGCAGTACATCTCTGAGTTCTGTGCTCAGCTCTTTTGCCGCCAGTTGCTCTCGGTGTATCAGACAATGCATCCATATGTCAGAAGGAGACACATTCATAACTACAGAGGCCTGCCCGCCGTCCCGTGATAGATGGAGCCCCATCTATACAAAAGCGCATGGAATCAGTTTTTCGTAAATATAGCCACGCAGCACACTGAACATCCCCCGTGCCGTTTCGTCCTGATGAATATCAACCCTGACATAAAGCAATGCTTGGGCATCTCGGCCCATGTTTAACTCGCTCATTCAGAGCATGAAGTCTTTGTTTAACCAGAGGTGTAAAATACTAAAGTAAAAATACTTTAAAGTACTACTTCAGTAGTTTTTGGGGAAAACTGTACTTTTCTATTTTTGACAACATTTACTTTTAATCTACATTAACTTTTCACAACAAAGCCTCCTTCACTCAGGCTGCCAAACATGCCCTCGTATCTATTAGACAAGCACCACCTCGTAAACAGGCCACCCAAATAACTCACCCCATATAGTGACTATCATCACTACTCTCAACTTCCAGACTCACATCTCCAGAATCAGCTTCCTATTTCTCAACAAAGCCTCCTTCACTCATGCTGCCAAACATGCCCTTGTAAAACTGACTATCCTACCGATCCTTGACTTCGGTGATGTCATTTACAAAATAGCCTCCAACACTCTACTTAGCAAATTGGATGTAATCTATCACAGTGCCATCCGTTTTGTCACCAAAGCCCCATATACTACCCACCACTGTGACCTGTATGCTCTCGTTGGCTGGTCCTCATTACATATTCGTCGCCAAACCCACTGGCTCCAGGTCATCTATAAGTCTTTATTAGGTAAATCCCTGCCTTATCTCAGCTCGCTGGTCACCATAGCAACACCTACCCGTAGCATGCGCTCCAGCAGGTATATCTCACTGGGCACCCCCAAAGCCAACACCTCCTTTGGCCGCCATTCCTTCCAGTTCTCTGCTGCCAATGACTGGAACGAATTGCAAAAATCATTGAAGCTAGAGGTTCCTATCTCCCTCAATAACTTTAAGCATCAGCTGTCAGAGCTGCTTATCGATCACTGCACCTGTATATAGCCCTTCTGTAAATAGCCCACACTACTACCTCATCCCCATATTGTTATTTTCGCTAATTTTGCACTCCAGTATCTCTATTTGCACATCATCATTTACACATCCATCATTCCAGTGTTAATTCTAATTTGTAATTATTTCACCACTATGGCCTATTTATTGCCTTACCTTCCTAATCTTACTACATTTACACTCTGTATATAGATTTTCTATTGTGTTATTGACTGTACGTTTGTTTAATGTGTAACTCTGTGTTGTTGTTGTCTCACTGCTTTGCTTTGTCTTGGCCAGGTCACAGTTGTAAATGAGAACTTGTTCTCAACTGGCCTACCTGGTTAAATAAAGGTGAAATAAAAAAATAATAATGATTCCTAAATAATATAATATACTTTTTACTGCATACATTTCCCCTGACACCCAAAAATACATTTTGAATGCAGGACAGGAAAATGTTCCAATTCACACATATCAAGAGAACATCCCTGGTCTGATTTGTCGTACTCACTAAATGCTTTGTTTGTAAATGATGTCTGAGTGTTGGAGTGTAAATGTTGTCTGAGTGTAAATTATGTCTGAGGGTTGGAGTGTAAATTATGTCTGAGGGTTGGAGTGTAAATGATGTCTGAGTGTTGGAGTGTAAATGTTGTCTGAGTGTTGGAGTGTAAATGATGTCTCAGTGTTGGAGTGTAAATGATGTCTGAGTGTTGGAGTGTAAATGTTGTCTGAGTGTTGGAGTGTAAATGATGTCTGAGTGTTGGAGTGTAAATGTTGTCTGAGTGTTGGAGTGTAAATGATGTCTGAGTGTTTGGAGTGTAAATGTTGTCTGAGTGTTGGAGTGTAAATGATGTCTGAGTGTTGGAGTGTAAATGATGTCTGAGTGTTGGAGTGTAAATGATGTCTGAGTGTTGGAGTGTAAATGATGTCTGAGTGTTGGAGTGTAAATGATGTCTGAGTGTAAATGATGTCTGAGTGTTGGAGTGTAAATTATGTCTGAGGGTTGGAGTGTAAATGTTGTCTGAGTGTTGGAGTGTAAATGATGTCTGGGTGTTGGAGTGTAAATGATGTCTGAGTGTTGGAGTGTAAATGATGTCTGAGTGTTGGAGTGTAAATGATGTCTGAGTGTTGGAGTGTAAATGATGTCTGAGTGTTGGAGTGTAAATGATGTCTGAGTGTTGGAGTGTAAATGTTGTCTGAGTGTTGGAGTGTAAATGATGTCTGAGGGTTGGAGTGTAAATGATGTCTCAGTGTTGGAGTGTAAATGATGTCTGAGTGTTGGAGTGTAAATGTTGTCTGAGTGTTGGAGTGTAAATGATGTCTGAGTGTTGGAGTGTAAATGTTGTCTGAGTGTTGGAGTGTAAATGATGTCTGAGTGTTGGAGTGTAAATTATGTTTTACTAGTATTTGACTTTCACTTTTAAGGTATCTTATGACAATTGGGTACTTTTTACACCGCTGCATTTAATAGTGTTATCTGACAAAGGTTTTGATGTGAGTTTCTGTGCCTTTCCTCTACACACATTGTTTTGACCATATCATTTATGGCCGGTAATATCAAAGTATCTGCAATAGTGTGTGGTTTCATAGTGTTTCGGGCCTAGTCATTCACAGTGGGAATGATTTAAGTGCAAATGATCTAAAGGTATTACCTGGATGAATTTTATCTTATAGATTTGAAAAATGTTCATTTAGAATTTTAAGGTTAACCAAATCACAATGATTTTGAGATGCAAATACGATATTATAATATGTATATTTTTTTGTGTATATACAGTGGGGAGAACAAGTATTTGATACACTGCCGATTTTGCAGGTTTTCCCACTTACAAAGCATGTAGAAGTCTGTAATTTTTATCATAGGTACACTTCAACTGTGAGTGACGGAATCTAAAACAAAAATCCAGAAAATCACATTGTATGATTTTTAAGTAATTAATTTGCATTTTATTGCATGACATAAGTATTTGATACATCAGAAAAGCAGAACTTAATATTTGGTACAGAAACCTTTGTTTGCAATTACAGAGATCATACGTTTCCTGTAGTTCTTGACCAGGTTTGCACACACTGCAGCAGGGATTTTGGCCCACTCCTCCATCCAGATCCTTCAGGTTTCGGGGCTGTCGCTGGGCAATACGGACTTTCAGCTCCCTCCAAAGATTTTCTATTGGGTTCAGGTCTGGAGACTGGCTAGGCCACTCCAGGACCTTGAGATGCTTCTTACAGAGCCACTCCTTAGTTGCCCTGGCTGTGTGTTTCGGGTCGTTGTCATGCTGGAAGACCCAGCCACGACCCATCTTCAATGCTCTTACTGAGGGAAGGAGGTTGTTGGCCAAGATCTCGCGATACATGGCCCCATCCATCCTCCCCTCAATACGGTGCAGTCGTCCTGTCCCCTTTGCAGAAAAGCATCGCCAAAGAATGATGTTTCCACCTCCATGCTTCACGGTTGGGATGGTGTTCTTGGGGTTGTACTCATCCTTCTTCTTCCTCCAAACACGGCAAGTGGAGTTTAGACCAAAAAGCTCTATTTTTGTCTCATCAGACCACATGACCTTCTCCCATTCCCACATCCAGATGGTCATTGGCAAACTTCAGATGGGCCTGGACATGCACTGGCTTGAGCAGGGGGACCTTGCATGCGCTGCAGGATTTTAATCCATGACGGCGTAGTGTGTTACTAATGGTTTTCTTTGAGACTGTGGTCCCAGCTCTCTTCAGGTCATTGACCAGGTCCTGCCGTGTAGTTCTGGGCTGATCCCTCACCTTCCTCATGATCATTGATGCCCCACGAGGTGAGATCTTGCATGGTGCCCCAGACCGAGGGAGATTGACCGTCATCTTGAACTTCTTCCATTTTCTAATAATTGCGCCAACAGTTGTTGCCTTCTCACCAAGCTGCTTGCCTATTGTCCTGTAGCCCATCCCAGCCTTGTGCAGGTCTACAATTTTATCCCTGATGTCCTTACACAGCTCTCTGGTCTTGGCCATTGTGGAGAGGTTGGAGTCTGTTTGATTGAGTGTGTGGACAGGTGTCTTTTATACAGGTATCGAGTTCAAACAGGTGCAGTTAAAACAGGTAATGAGTGGAGAACAGGAGGGCTTCTTAAAGAAAAACTAACAGGTCTGTGAGAGCCGGAATTCTTACTGGTTGGTAGGTGATCAAATACTTATGTCATGCAATAAAATGCAAATTAATTATTTAAAAATCATACAATGTTATTTTCTGGATTTTTGTTTTAGATTCTGTCTCTCACAGTTGAAGTGTACCTATGATAAAAATTACAGACCTCTACATGCTTTGTAAGTAGGAAAACCTGCAAAATCGGCAGTGTATCAAATACTTGTTCTCCCCACTGTGTATATATATATATATATATATATATATTTTTTTTTTTTCTTATAGATTTTGGAAATTCTACCACGACATCATTTTCATATCAGGCGACCCCGCATGGGACCGCAACCCCAGTTTGGGAACCGCAGCTCTACACAAATGTACATACTGCTGCTACTCTGTTAATCATACACTGAGTGTACAAAACATTAGGAACACCTTTCTAATTTTGAGTTGCACCCTCTTTTGCCCTCAGAATAGCTTAGATTTGTCCCAATGTTCCCACAATGTTCCTACAGTTGTGTCAAGTTGGCTGGATGTCCTTTGGGTGCTGGACCATTCTTGATACATACTGGAAACTGCTGAGCGTGAAAAACTCAAGGCTTAAAAATCCTTCTTTAACCCTTCATCTACACTGATTGAAGTGGATTTACAGGTGATATAAGGGATTATAGCTTTCACCTGGATTCCCGTGGTCAGTCTGTCATGGAAAGAGCAGGTGTTCCTAATGTTTTGTGCACTCTGTGTATATCCTGATGCCGACTTACCTTAATATGGTACTGGAACTGACCCTGTATATAGTATAATTACCCCTATACATATCTACCTCCATCACTCCAGTATCCCTGTACATGTTAATATGGTACTGACCCTGTATATAGTATAATTACCCCTATACATATCTACCTCCATCACTCCAGTATCCCTGTACATGTTAATATGGTACTGACCCTGTATATAGTATAATTACTCCTATACATATCTACCTCCATCACTCCAGTATCCCTGTACATGTTAATATGGTACTGACCCTGTATATAGTATAATTACCCCTATACATATCTACCTCCATCACTCCAGTATCCCTGTACATGTTAATATGGTACTGGTACTGACCCTGTATATAGTATAATTACTCCTATACATATCTACCTCCATCACTCCAGTACCCCTGTACATGTTAATATGGTACTGACCCTGTATATAGTATAATTACCCCTATACATATCTACCTCCATCACTCCAGTATCCCTGTACATGTTAATATGGTACTGACCCTGTATATAGTATAATTACCCCTATACATATCTACCTCCATCACTCCAGTATCCCTGTACATGTTAATATGGTACTGACCCTGTATATAGTAGAATTACCCCTATACATATCTACCTCCATCACTCCAGTACATGTTAATATGGTACTGGAACTGACCCTGTATATAGTATAATTACCCCTATACATATCTACCTCCATCACTCCAGTATCCCTGTACATGTTAATATGGTACTGACCCTGTATATAGTATAATTACCCCTATACATATCTACCTCCATCACTCCAGTATCCCTGTACATGTTAATATGGTACTGACCCTGTATATAGTATAATTACCTCTATACATATCTACCTCCATCACTCCAGTATCCCTGTACATGTTAATATGGTACTGACCCTGTATATAGTATAATTACCCCTATACATATCTACCTCCATCACTCCAGTATCCCTGTACATGTTAATATGGTACTGGAACTGACCCTGTATATAGTATAATTACCCCTATACATATCTACCTCCATCACTCCAGTATCCCTGTACATGTTAATATGGTACTGACCCTGTATATAGTATAATTACCCCTATACATATCTACCTCCATCACTCCAGTATCCCTGTACATGTTAATATGGTACTGACCCTGTATATAGTATAATTACCCCTATACATATCTACCTCCATCACTCCAGTATCCCTGTACATGTTAATATGGTACTGACCCTGTATATAGTATAATTACCCCTATACATATCTACCTCCATCACTCCAGTATCCCTGTACATGTTAATATGGTACTGACCCTGTATATAGTATAATTACCCCTATACATATCTACCTCCATCACTCCAGTATCCCTGTACATGTTAATATGGTACTGACCCTGTATATAGTATAATTACCCCTATACATATCTACCTCCATCACTCCAGTATCCCTGTACATGTTAATATGGTACTGGTTCTGACCCTGTATATTTTATACTACTACTTATACTGATTACTACATTGTTGGGTTTCACAAGTACTCTGTACTTGTGCACGTGACAATAAAAAGTTGAAAGTTGAAACAATCAACCCATCAATCAACCAACCATTCAATCAATCAATAAACCAACCAATTGATCAATCATTAAACCCATCAGTCAATCAATCATCCTCTCACCTTCTCTACAAGGTACATAACCCCCTCATGACCTCTCTGAGCGGGTGGAGTCCAGGCCAGAACCACGTAGTTCTTCGTTGCCTCGGTAACCACCAGGTCGGTGGGCTCACCTGGGACCACGCCCACTGAGGGATCAACAAGGGTCAGGGGTCAGGGTTATTGTACTAAACACAGTGGAAGTCTTCCTCACATTAAGACAATAAACACAGCAGAGAGATCTATAGATAAAATAGAAAGTGTATAACTATAAGTCTAACCTGTAGCGTCTTCCTCAGTGAACTTGATCATTCCGGTGAAGGGAGCAGATGGACCAGCTAAGATACACACACAGCAGGTTACAACAGCAGGTTACAACAGCAGGTTACAACAGCACGTTACAACAGCACGTTACAACAGCACGTTATAACAGCAGGTTACAACAGCAGGTTACAACAGCAGGTTACAACAGCACGTTACAACAGCACGTTATAACAGCAGCTTATGACAGCAGGTTACAACAGCAGGTTATAACAGCAGGTTATAACAGCAGCTTACAACAGCACGCACGTTACAACAGCACGTTACAACAGCACGTTATAACAGCAGCTTATAACAGCAGGTTACAACAGCAGGTTACAACAGCAAGTTACAACAGCAAGTTACAACAGCACGTTATAACAGCAGCTTATAACAGCAGCTTATAACAGCAGGTTACAACAGCAGCTTACAACAGCAGGTTACAACAGCAGGTTACAACAGCACGTTATAACAGCAGGTTACAACAGCAGGTTACAACAGCGGGTTACAACAGCGGGTAACAACAGCAGGTTATAAAAGCAGGTTACAACAGCAGGTTACAACAGCACGTTACAACAGCACGTTACAACAGCACGTTACAACAGCAGGTAACAACAGCAGGTTATAACAGCAGGTTACAACAGCAGGTTATAACAGCAGGTTACAACAGCACGTTGCAACAGCAGGTTAACACATTATGTTACAACAGCACGTTACCACAGCACATTACCACAGCCCGTTGCGACAGGACGTTACGACAGCACGTTACGACAGCACGTTACGACAGCACGTTACGACAGCACGTTACGACAGCACGTTACGACAGCATATTATGACAGAAGGTAACAACAGCAGGTTACAACAGCAGGTTACAAAAGCATGTTACAACAGCACGTTACAACATGATCCTATCACCACTATTATCAAACCTTTCTAGTCATGTTTTCTAAACCAGAGTTCTCAGACTCTGGTCTGGGTGGGGACTTTTTATTTATTCGCTAAAACACCAGGGCTAACAAACATGGACTAATACAGCTGGACTAACACACCTGGACTAACACACCTGGACTAACACACCTGGACTAACACACCTGGACTAACACACCTGGGCTAACACACCTGGACTAACACACCTGGACTAACACACCTGGACTAACACACCTGGGCTAACACACCTGGACTAACACCCCTGGGCTAACAACCATTAGCTCTCCAGGAGCAGGTTTGGTCACTCCTGTTCTAACCAATCAGATGCTGACCTCGATGGCGAGCCCTGTCGTGGGGGTCTATGGCGGTAACAGGATCAGATTCTCTAGAAGGTCGGCTGACCCCAGCCCGGTTGATGGCTCTGACCCGGAAGGTGTAGCTGCTCCCCTCAATCAGCCCCGTTACTGGGAAACGGGCATACTTCACAGGGGTGTCGTTACACTGAGCCCAGTGGTGGTGGCCCACCTCACACCTACACACACACACACACACACACACACACACACACACACACACACACACACACACACACACACACACACACACACACACACACACACACACACACACACACACACACACACACACACACACACACACACACACACACACACACACACACAGAGTAGTACCATGGGCCTAGTCTGTCCAGGTACAGCAGGTTGATCTGTCTAGATATGTGGAGAATCACAGGGTATCATGGACCTAGTCTGTCCAGGTTGATATGTTTAGAGATGTGGAGAACCACAGAGTATCATGGACCTAGTCTGTCCAGGTTGATATGTTTAGAGATGTGGAGAACCACAGAGTATCATGGACCTAGTCTGTCCAGGTTGATATGTTTAGAGATGTGGAGAACCACAGAGTATCATGGACCTAGTCTGTCCAGGTTGATATGTTTAGAGATGTGGAGAACCACAGAGTACCATGGACCTAGTCTGTCCAGGTTGATATGTCTAGAGATGTGGAGAACCACAGAGTACCATGGACCTAGTCTGTCCAGGTTGATATGTTTAGAGATGTGGAGAACCACAGAGTATCATGGACCTAGTCTGTCCAGGTTGATATGTCTAGAGATGTGGAGAACCACAGAGTATCATGGACCTAGTCTGTCCAGGTTGATATGTCTAGAGATGTGGAGAACCACAGAAGAAGAGACAGCTAGCCTTGACAGAGAGCTAGGAAACCACAGAAGAAGAGGGTCCCTACCTATCAATGAAGTATCCCAGGATGGAGCTGCTTCCCTCCACCGCCGGCTGTTTCCATGTCACCACAACGTAGTCCTTATTGGCGTCATGGCAACGCACGTCCAGGGGCGCCACGGGAACACCTTCCAACTCCACCTCTTCATCTGTAAAAAACACACACACGTAAACACTAGCACGCACAAACCCTTGTGAGATCACGACCTAACAGCCAGGGAGTCTAATTCTGGTTACATGACATTACAGAGCCTGTAGTCTGTTCACTGTGTAACATCAAGTCTGTCTGTCTGTCTGTCACACATCTATCAAACCCTTTAAATGTGTCCTGCAGTTATTCACTGGGGATATAATACCTAAATAAACCTTTTATCTATTAGACTAGCACCACCTTAAGTCTCTTTTCCTCTCGCTGCAGTGTGTTTCGGTGTGTTGGGTGGAGACGGATTAACACTGCCATTTGAACTGACCCACTGGTTAACACTGCCCCAGGGAACGGTCCTGTCCCCCTTCCTGTTCACCCTCTACACCTCAGACTTCAGATATAACTCTGAAACATGCCACCTACAGATGTTCTCGGATGACTCTGCTATTGTAGGGTGCATCAGGGGTGGGCAGGAGGAGGAGTACAGGAGCACAATCAGTGACTTTGTGTTGTGGTGTGAGCAGAACCACCTTCAGCTCAACATCAGCAAAACAAAGGAGATGGTTGTAGACTTCAGGAGAACCAAGGCCCAACTGACTGCAGTCCCTATACAGGGGATGGATGTGGAAATGGTTGGGTCATACAAGTTCCTGGGTGTCCATATGGACAACAGACTGGAATGGGCTGGTAACACCGGAGCCCTGTACAAAAAGGGCCAGAGCCGACTCAACTTTCTGAGGAGGCTCAGGTCCTTCAACGTGTGCAGTAAACTACTGCATACCTTCTACCAGTCTGTGGTGGCCAGTGCAATCTTATTTGCAGTGGTGTGCTGGGGCGCCAACATAAAAGCTGGTGATGCTTCTTGGGTAAATAATCAATCAATCTATCTATCTATCTATCTATCTATCTATCTATCTATCTATCTATCTATCTATCTATCTATCTATCTATCTATCTATCTATCTATCTATCTATCTATCTATCTATCTATCTATCTATCTATCTATCTATCTAAACAGATCCACTGGTTAATACTGCCATTTAAACTGGTCCACTGGTTAACACTGCCATTTAATCTGGTCCACTGGTTAACACTGCCATTTAAACTGGTCCACTGGTTAACACTGCCATTTAATCTGGTCCACTGGTTAACACTGCCATTTAAACTGGTCCACTGGTTAATACTGCCATTTAAACTGGTCCACTGGTTAACACTGCCATTTAAACTGGTCCACTGGTTAACACTGCCATTTAAACTGGTCCACTGGTTAACACTGCCATTTAAACTGGTCCACTGGTTAACACTGCCATTTAAACTGGTCCACTGGTTAACACTGCCATTTAAACTGGTCCACTGCTGTACACAAATACAACTCATGCTGTAGTACTTTGGACCAACGCTCAGCTGGCCTTCAGCCTCATGTCTTCTCACACTGCCATACCCTTATAATACAAACCTTGTCATGCCTTATTGCTTACTTATGGTATTATATCCTATCATATCGTACTGTACGATACCGTATCGTACTGTTAAGTAAACCATTGCGGGTCGTACCTCTGACAAAGACGTAAGCGGAGTAGGTATGGAAGCCAGACTTGGTGTTAACTCTCATGGTGTAGAGTCCTTCATCCTCCTTGTTAAGATGGACCAGTGTCAGGGTGGCTTTCTCTCCACTCCAGTGGCTGTGGACCCACTTAGACTCTGACAGGGCCTTGCCTGGGGAGACAACACACACATCAGACAGACGGACTCATTACTTCACAAAGATTAAGCACAGGACAGTGGGAAAGGTCTTTGGGTGCTGTAGGCCCAATAACAGCTCAGTACAGCAACACTGTATGTGTGTGTGTGTGTGTGCCCGCTAATCTGGACCTCTGTCATTTTTTATAATTTGAATCTAGGCATATGTCACTCGCCACTACTTCACAGGAGAGGTATTTGAACATAAACATAATTTTTTTTATCAAAATGCGTTTTTGGGCATAAATACCTTCTGGAACATGTGAACTTTCATGTGCCTTAATAACAAACTTGTATTCCATCCATTTATACAAATAAAATTGTTAAATTACTAGCCTAGTTTAGCCACTGAAAAAGACAGGAACCTTCCCGCTAGCCATGATTGGCATAGATTATGGATGGGCTAGACATGCCGAGAGATGAGTTTGCTGAGCTGCTCAGTATTTGTTGATAGCCCTTTCTACAACGCCGTTTTTGAAAGATATAACGTTAGCCATCGAGAAATAATTTTCTCAACAACATTGATATCGTGAATTTAGCAGGTGCTATCAACAGATCAGCTGCTTTCTGCACACGCCACGGTCAGTGTGAACCGGAGTGACTTGACGCAACGTTGGCCAAACAAGACGTAGCTACAAACAAAACAGAGTTAAATGGTTCCACTCTGCCGTGTAAGCATTCAACCATGTGTACGGGTAAGAGTAACTACATTTTCAGATATGATACGTATCACATTTTGTCAGAAAGTTGTTTTCATTGTAAATTAAAGCATACTGTTAGCTAGCTAGTGAACGCTAGCTTGCTAGCTAATGTTACGTGTATGATCTGTGTAGTAATATTATTTGAATCAGAAATCCATTTGCATTGCTAGTTATAGCCTAGTTCTACAGATATGACAATGTTTGTATTGGTAGAAGTATGAGTTGAGATTATGGCGGTTCATTGTTTAGCTAATGTCAGGCTCTGATCATAGGGAAGCCTTTGGCTCCCTCTAGTTTGCTATGGTCAGAGCCTGACAGATCTATTTATTCTGTTTCTATGTTTGGTTTTGTGTTGGTCCCCAATTAGAGGCAGCTGCTTTGCATTGTCTCTAATTGGGGGCCATATTTAAGTTCAGGTGTTTCACCTGTCTGTGTGGATCATTGTTTTGGTTTAGTGCTGTTTAAGCCAACCTGTGTTACGTTCCTGTTTCTCTGTGTTATTTTGTGCAAGTTGATTTAAATAAATCATGTCGCACTACATCAGCGCTGAGTCTTGGTCTGACACTCAGACGGTCCTGACAGCTAAACAAGACTCCACTTCACCAGATTATTACTTGGCCCATCAAGTTAGCCAGGTGTGTCTGGGGGTGATTACGGCCATCTATTGTATTTCATGAACATGTGTACATTGACATTTTAGTAATTTAGCAGACGTTCTTATCCAGAGCGACTTACAAATTGGTGCATTCAACTTAGGATAGTCAGAGGGAAAACCACATCTCCATCACAGTAAGTACATTTCTTTATACAAGCAGCTGTGAGCAAAGTCAGTGCTAGCAGGGAAATAAGTCAGTTGTCAGTTTAGACAAAAGACAAGTGTTAGTTAAAATGGGGGGGTGGAGGTAGAAGGATTACTGTTGTACTATTCCAGGTATTCCTTAAAGAGGGAGGGTTTCAAGTGTCTCCCGAAGGTGGTCAGTGACTCCGCTGTCCTGGCATCGGGGGGGAGCTTGTTCCACCATTGGGGTGCCAAAGCAGCGAATAGCTTTGACTGGGATGAGCCCGAAATGTGCTTCCGTAGAGGTAGGGGGGCTAGCAGGCCAGAGGTGGATGAACGTAGTGTCCTCGTTGGGGTGTAGGGTCTGATCAGAGCCTGAAGGTAAGGAGGTGCCGTTCCCCTCACAGCTCCGTAGGGAAGCACCATCATTTTGTAGAAGATGCAAGCTTCAACTGGAAGCCAGTGGAGTGTGCGGAGGAGTGGGGTGAAATGAGAGAACTTGGGAAGGTTGAACACCAGACGGGCTGCAGCGTTCTGGATAAGTTGTAGGGTTTAATGGTGCAGGCAGGGAGTCCAGCCAACAGAGAGTTACAGTAATCCAGACAGGAGATGACAAGTGTCTGGATTAGGATTGTGCTGCTTTCTGTGTAAGGTAGGGTCGTACTCTGCATAAGTTGTAGAGCATGAACCTGCAGGATCGGGTCACCGCTTTGATGTTAACAGAGAACGACAGGGTGTTGTCCAGGGTCACACCAAGGTTCTTTGCACTCTGGGAGGAGGACACAATGGAGTTGTCAACCGTAATGGCAAGATCATGGAGCAGGCAGTCCTTCCCCGTGAGGAAGAGCAGTGCCGTAATGCTGAGGTACAGTTTGAGGTGGTGATCCGACATCCAAACTGATATGTCTAACAGGCATGCAGAGATGTGATTCACCACCTGGTTATCAGAAGGGGGAAAGGAGAAAATTAATTGAGTGTCGTCTGCATAGCAATGATAGGAGAGACCATATGAGGATATGACAGAGCCAAGTGACTTGGTGTGTAGAGAGAATAGGAGAGGGCCTAGAACTGAGCCCTGGGGGACACCAGTGGTGAGAGCATGTGGTGCTCTGATGGTTCACAGTATCAAAGGCAGCAGATAGGTCTAGAAGGATAAGAGCATAGGAGAGAGAGTTAGATTTGGCAGAACGGAGAGACTCCATGACACAGAGAAGAGGTAGCCGAAGAGCCTCCATGACACAAAGTAGAGGTAGCCGGAGAGCCTCCGTGACACAGAGAAGAGGTAGCCGGAGAGCCTCCATGACACAGCGAAGAGGTAGCCGGAGAGCCTCCGTGACAGAGAGAAGAGGTAGCCGGAGAGCCTCCATGACACAGTGAAGAGGTAGCCGGAGAGCCTCCGTGACACAGAGAAGAGGTAGCCGGAGAGCCTCCGTGACACAGAGAAGAGGTAGCCGGAGAGCCTCCGTGACACAGAGAAGAGGTAGCCGGAGAGCCTCCGTGACACAGAGAAGAGGTAGCCGGAGAGCCTCCGTGACACAGAGAAGAGGTAGCCGGAGAGCCTCCGTGACACAGAGAAGAGGTAGCCGGAGAGCCTCCGTGACACAGAGAAGAGGTAGCCAGAGAGCCTCCATGACACAGAAAAGAGGTAGCCGGAGAGCCTCCGTGACACAGGGCGGTAGCCGAGTGGTTAGAGTGTTGGGCCTGTAACTGAAAGGTTGTTGGATCGAATCCCGAGCTGACAAGGTAAAACTCAGTTGTTCTGCCCCTGAACAAGGCAGTAAACCCACTGTTCCTAGGTCGTCATTGTAAATAAGAATTTGTTCTTAACTGACTTGCCTAGTTAAATAAAGGTTAAATAAAAACAAGAGCAGTCTCAGTTGAATGACCAGTCAGGTTAGGATCAAGAAGGTCATTCAGAGAGAGATAGCAGGAGAGTTGGTTAGAGACGTTTTGGAGAGAAAAGAAGGGATACTGGTCTTTAGTTGTTGACATCGGAGGGATCGAGTGTAGGTTTTTTGAGGAGGGGTGCAACACTCGCCCTCTTGAAGATGGAAGAGACACAGCCAGTGGTCAAGGATGAGTTTATGAGCAAGGTGAGGTAAGGGAGAAAGTCTCCGGAAATTGTCTGGAGAAGAGAGGAGGGGATAGGGTCAAGCGGGCAGGTTGTTGGGTGGCCGACCGTCACAAGTCACAAGATTTCATCTTTAGAGAGCGAGGGGAGAAAGAAGTCAAAGCATAGGGTAGGGCAGTGTGAGCAGGACCAGTGGTGTCAATAGGTTTAGTAAATGAGGATCGGATGTCATCAACCTTCTTTTCAAAATGGTTGACGAAGTTACCCACAGAGAGGGAGAAGGAGGAGGAGGAGGATTCAGCAGGGAGGAGAAGGTGTCAAAGAGCTAGACTAGATAAAGTCAGATTAGGAGATAGACCAAGGACTAGATAAAGTCAGATTAGGAGATAGACCAAGGACTAGATAAAGTCAGATTAGGATATAGGCCAAGGACTAGATAAAGTCAGATTAGGAGATAGACCAAGGACTAGATAAAGTCAGATTAGGAGATAGACCAAGGACTAGATAAAGTCAGATTAGGATATAGACCAAGGACTAGATAAAGTCAGATTAGGACATAGGCCAAGGACTAGATAAAGTCAGATTAGGACATAGGCCAAGGACTAGATAAAGTGAGATTAGGACATAGGCCAAGGACTAGATAAAGTCAGATTAGGATATAGACCAAGGACTAGATAAAGTCAGATTAGGACAGACCAAGGACTAGATAAAGTCAGATTAGGACATAGGCCAAGGAATAGATAAAGTCAGATTAGGATATAGACCAAGGACTAGATAAAGTGTATTTTTACCTGGACTTTTTCCCTTATTGTAGGTTACTAATTTTACCACTTAGTCTTAATCTTTGGTTGTTTACTACACTACCATATTCACTCTGTTTAGTACATGACCTCACATGTGAATCCTTAAAGAGATGGGTGGGGCTCAAGCTTAAGAGGGTGTGAACGATGCTGAATGGGTGGAGACAAAGAAGAGCTCTTCAGTAGGTACCAAAACATTCAAAGGCCATTTTCTCAAAAGTGAGGTTACAAGTTTATCAACTTTCAAAGCAGAATTACTTTCCCATTGTTCCTCAAATGCAGTGTATGATGTACCATTTTGTAGCTCTGAGTCTCTACTTTTATCAAATGTAAAAAACACCATTTCAAATGTTGTTAATTTTTGCTACATAAGACCGAATCAAGGAAAAAAATATAAAATAATAAAAATATATCTTAGGAACACAATAAAGAAAATCAATTACATGTCAGCGTGTAAATATTGCTCCCAGCGTTGATCAAGATATATTCTGACTGAGTTCTAATCTTGTCTGCCTCTTTACCAACGAGTGGGATGATGGAGGGTGGTTTGTTCACCTTTTAGAACACATTCACCACTCTCTCAAATGGTTAACTCCACCCTCTCGCGGCACAGGCTGAGGGCCTGAGACGTGAAACGAAATACCCCAGCTCGCGGTCGGCTCAAGTAGGCAATAGAGATGCCACTGACAGTGTGTTTTGCGAGATGCCATTTTTAAACCGCCCACGACATCTGCCGTATTTGCAGATATCCCCAAACAAATGGACTCTCGGAGAATGAGTGAACAACTGGTAAATAGTGGCTTATAGATATGTCAGTCAGGTGGCTAGCTGCCGGCAGAGCATTCTATTGCAGTAACTTTGAAGGGCTCTGGCTAGTATTACTAGAAGGATTACTAGAAGCCAGCTAGAAGGAGGAAGTAAGAACCTAACGTTAAACCTCAGCAGGACAAAGCAAAGAGAGAGGTTAGTACAGTGGTTCTCTAACTTGGGGTTGGAGCCCCATGTGGGGTCCCAAGTCATATCTTCCTTATAGGCCTACATTAAAATTAAACCACTCTATGTTGCAACATGAACATCTCCAAAATTAAGTAAGTTACGTTGCTACCCAACTTCTCTGTACCAGAGGACGTCTGGATGGTAACGTTTAACGGTGTGTGTTTGGCTACCCACCATCTCTGTACCAGAGGACATCAGGCTGGTAGCGTTTAACGGTGGGGTAGACAATGACGGTGCAGCCCAGACTCAGAGTCTCTCCCTCCCGGCCAAACGCCACCTCAAACGAGTCTATGATGGCTGTCTCAAAGGTCACGCCGTGCTCTGAGCAGAACCCATCTGAAAGAGAGACAGACAAACAGATGAGGGACAACAGAGTGTTCTACAGAACTAAGAAAACAGTCATACTGAACTATACCATGACACCTCTACAACATATAGAGACAGACAGACATACAGACAGACAGACAGACAGACAGACAGACAGACAGACAGACAGACAGACAGACAGACAGACAGACAGACAGACAGACAGACAGACAGACAGACAGACAGACAGACAGACAGACAGACAGACAGACAGACAGACAGACAGACAGTATCTGAACTATACCATGACACCTCTACAACATATAGAGACAGACAGACAGACAGACAGACAGACAGACAGACAGACAGACAGACAGACAGACAGACAGACAGACAGACAGACAGACAGACAGACAGTATCTGAACTATACCATGACACCTCTACAACATATAGAGACAGACAGACAGACAGACAGACAGACAGTATCTGAACTATACCATGACACCTCTACAACATATAGAGACAGACAGACAGACAGACAGTATCTGAACTATACCATGACACCTCTAC
Source organism: Thymallus thymallus (assembly GCA_023634145.1). NCBI lineage: Eukaryota > Metazoa > Chordata > Actinopteri > Salmoniformes > Salmonidae > Thymallus > Thymallus thymallus. Next base: position 289,058 of record CM042383.1, read on the forward strand.
AACATATAGAGACAGACAGACAGTATCTGAACTATACCATGACACTTCTACAACATATAGAGACAGACAGACAGACAGACAGACAGACAGACAGACAGTATCTGAACTATACCATGACACCTCTACAACATATACAGACAGACAGACAGACAGACAGACAGACAGACAGACAGACAGACAGACAGACAGACAGACAGACAGACAGACAGACAGACAGACAGACAGACAGACAGACAGACAGACAGACAGACAGACAGACAGACAGACAGACAGATATACTCACGTGGTTTAACATCGATAGGTCCCACTTTCTCTTCCTCCTGGAACCCTGGTGGAGATTTAAATTATATGCAAATTAATATGAATAACACATTTGATTCAGTAAGTTGAGCTCAATTTAAACTATATTGGCTAAGCACTAAGATGTAGATATACAGAGGAGATGTAAAAACCAACAGTATATGAGAGGAGGAGAACATACTCTTTATGACCACAGTGGCTTCAGAGGATCTCTCTCCCTTTATGTTGAGAGCAGACACATGGTACTGAGCCGTGTCCAGGAAGTCACAGCTACAAGCAGAATACAGACATTACAACACCTCCATCACAACCACAACACAGCTCTGTCTGATATACCATACAGGGTTAGGGTTACTATAGCTGCTACAGCTACCTACCTCTTGATCTCCAGAGAGTGCATGTTGTAGTTACTCTCTGCTGTGTACTTCTCAGGATGGGCCTTCTCATCTATCATCACATTGTTCTTATACCTGATGAAGGGAGAGGAGAGAAGAACAAGGTGATCTCTGGGCTAGAGAGGCTTGACTCTTGATGAGAGCTGCTTCAAGTATTTTACACTGAGTGTATAAAACATTAGGAACACCTTCCTAATATTGAGTTGCATCCCCTTTTCCCCTCAGAACAGACTCAATTCATCAGGGCATGGACTCTACAAGGTATTGAAATCGTTCCACAGGGATGCTGGTCCATGTTGACTCCAATGCTTCACACAGTTGTGTCAAGTTGGCTGGATGTCTTTTGGGTGGTGGACCATTCATGATACACACAGGAAACTTGACACACTCAAACCGGTGCTCCTGGCACCTCTACCAAACCCCGTTCAAAGGCACTTAAATCTTTTGTCTTTCCCATTCACCCTCTGAATGGCACACATATACAATTCATGTCTCAATTGTCTCTTAAAAAGCCTTCTTTAACCTGGCTCCTCCCCTTCATCTACACCAGTGTTACTCTTTGCAAGAGGCCGCTCGCGGTGACTTTCCAATAATTATAGATGACCATGACAGAATTTCAATGCCGGCCTTATCGCCCTCCAGGTTCCCTTGGAGAGTTTATCAATGAGCTTGACAAATTCATTTCCTATTGATGGCTCACCCCTCACAATTCTGGGTGACTTTAGCCTCCCGACGTCTGCCTTTGACTCATTTCTCTCTGCCTCCTTTCCTCTTTTGACCTCACCCTCTCACCGTGAGCTCATTGTGAGCTCACAGAACAAACTAAACACCCTGTGGACCGGTCATCTTGATGACTATGTCCCCTATCCTCCCGGCCGGCTCGGTCCTCCCCTCCTGCTCCGTGGCTAGACGACTCATTATGAGCTCACAGAACCGGGCTCCGGGCTGCCGAGTGGAAATGGAGGAAAACTAAACTCCCTGTGGACCGGTCATCTTTTCACTCTCTCCTCTCTACTTTTTCTTCCTCTGTTTCTGCTGCTAAAGACACTTTCTACCACTCTACATTTCAAGCCTCGGCCTCTAACCCTAGGAAGCTCTTTGCCACCTTCTCCTCCCTGCTGAATCCTCCTCCTCCTCCCCCTCCCTCCTCCCTCTCTGTGGGTAACTTCGTCAACCATTTTGAAAAGAAGGTTGATGACATCCGATCCTCATTTACTAAACCTATTGACACCACTGGTCCTGCTCACACTGCCCTACCCTATGCTTTGACTTTCTCCCCTCGCTCTCTAAAGATGAAATCTTGTGACTTGTGACGGCCGGCCGCCCAACAACCTGCCCGCTTGACCCTATCCTCTCCTCTCTTCTCCAGACAATTTCCGGAGACTTTCTCCCTTACCTCACCTTGCTCATAAACTCATCCTTGACCGCTGGCTTCCATCTTCAAGAGGGCGAGTGTTGCACCCCTCCTCAAAAAACCTACACTCGATCCCTCCGATGTCAACAACTACAGACCAGTATCCCTTCTTTCTTTTCTCTCCAAAACTCTTGAGCGTTCCGTCTCTAACCAACTCTCCTGCTATCTCTCTCTGAATGACCTTCTTGATCCTAACCTGTCAGGTTTCAAGACTGGTCATTCAACTGAGACTGCTCGTTTTTTAATTTTATTTAACCTTTATTTAACTACGCAAGTCACGTGTTTGGCGCCGCCCTGAGTGGTTTGGCGCCGCCCTGAGTGGTTTGCCGCCGCCCTGAGTGGTTTGGCGCCGCCCTGAGTGGTTTGGCGCCGTCCTGAGTGGTCGCCTGTTAAGCAGCTCCCGTTGTTTGTGCATAAATTGTTGTTTTAGTTAGAAAAAAACTATCTCTTTTCTTTCTATAATAGTTCAGGATTATGGATTTTATCGCAGCTGAACGTCGACAGGAGTCGTCAAATATTATTATTTACAACAGAGCCCAGCTCCTGGATTTAGCCCACGCAGCGCTGCTGCTCCCCAGGGAAAAGTTTGATATTCCGGACGAGTTGAAAAGGCGACGCCCTGGACGCAGGGCGGGATTGAAGTGTAAGGCAAAGCGGAGGAAGTACAAGCCGGCTATCCCGTCTATTATTATGGACAACGTGAGGTCACTACATAACAAAATGGACGAGCTCGAGGCTCTTGTCTGTGGGCAAAGGGATTATCGGGAAACGAGCCTAATGTTTTTCACGGAGACTTGGCTGAACGATAACATCCCCATAGAGAACGTCACTATCGGCGGTTTCCGGACCATCAGAGTGGACAGGGATCGTGTCTCTTCCGGTAAGAGCAAGGGTGGTGGGCTGGCTTTATTAGTTAACAATAGATAGTGTAATCCGAACCATATTACTCTTAAGAAAGAGTTTTGTAGCCCGGACATTGAACTATTGGCTGTTAGCCTGAGACCCTACTATTTGCCGAGGGAATTCACGGCAGACATTGCTGTTAATGTTTACATCCCGCACTCCGCAGACGCAAACACAGCATGTGACGTCATCCACTCTGCTATCACGAGGTTGCAGACAGCGCATCCCAGTGCTTTCTTTGCCATTTCAGGGGATTTTAACCATGCATCTCTCTCTTCAACGCTGCCCACGTTCAAACAGTTCGTGAAGTGCCCGACCAGGAATAATACAACTCTGGACTTGTTATATGCTAATGTGAAGGATGCATACAACTCCACTGCACTCCCTCCCCTCGGTAGATCGGATCACAACCTTGTCCATCTCACTCTAGTCTACAGGCCTTTGGTCCAACAGCAGCCTGCGACCACCAGGACCATTAGGAGATGGTCCCCGGAGGCGAATGAGGCCCTACAGGACTGCTTTGAAACAACAGACTGGGATGTGCTCTGTGAGGCTCATGGGGAGGACATCGATGGACTTACTGACTGCATAACAGACTATATTAATTTTTGTGTAGACAACACTGTACCCACCAGGAAGGTACGCTGTTTCCCAAATAATAAACCCTGGGTCACCAGCGACCTGAAGGCCCTGCTGAATGAGAAGAAGAGGGCCTTCAAGGAGAGGGACAAGGACAAATTGAAATGCGTCCAGAGGGAGCTGAAGTTGCGGATTGCTGAGGGGAAGAGAGGGTATAAGGAGAAGATGGAGGACAAGCTGAGGCAGAGCCAGGTGAGAGAAGTGTGGAAGGGTATGAGAAATATCACTGGCTTCAAAAAGTCAAACAGTGGGCAGACGGAGGGGACCCAGGACAGAGCCAATGAGCTGAACCAATTTTTTAACAGGTTTGATACTGGCCCTGTCCACCTCCACTTTGCCCACAACACCTCTGCTGAGACAATCAGTGACCCCTCCTCCACCCCTGCTCCCCCTGGACTGATCCTCATCACCCCCCTTCCCCCCACCTCCCCACCTGGGCTGGCTTTCACCACCAACCAAGTGAAGAGAGAGCTGGAGAGACTACATCAGTGGAAAGCGGCGTGCCCTGATGGCATCAACCCAAGGGTGCTTAGGGTCTGTGCTGACCAACTGTGTGGAATACTCCAGCGTCTCTTCAACCTTAGCCGGAGCCTAGAAAGGGTCCCTGTGCTGTGGAAAACATCCTGCTTCGTCCCAGTGCCCAAGAAGGCGAACCCCACTGTCCTGAATGACTTCAGACCTGTAGCGCTAACATCACATATCATGAAGACCCTGGAAAGGTTACCTCAGACCCCTGCCCTGTGTTTTGTTCTCTATATACATCAACAATGTCGCTCTCGCTGCTGGTGACTCTCTGATCCATCTCTACGCAGACGACACCATTCTGTATACATCTGGCCCCTCTTTGGACACTGTGTTAACTAACCTTCAAACAAGCTTCAATGCCATACAACACTCCTTCCTTGGCCTCCAACTGCTCTTAAATGCAAGTGAAACTAAATGCATGCTTTTCTATCGAACGCTGCCCGCACCCACCCACCGGACTATCATCACTACTCTCGACGGGTCTGACTTAGAATACGTGGACTCCTACAAATACCAAGGCGTCTGGTTAGACTGTAAACTCAACTTCCAGACTCACATTAACCATCTCCAATCCAAAATTAAATCTAGAATCGGCTTCCTATTTCGCAACAAAGCCTCCTTCACTCATGCTGCCAAACATGCCCTCGTAAAACTGACTATCCTACCGATCCTTGACTTCGGCGATGTCATTTACAAAATAGCCTCCAACACTCTGCTCAGCAAATTGGATGTAGTCTATCACAGTGCCATCCGTTTTGTCACCAAAGCCCCATATACTACCCACCACTGCAACCTGTATGCTCTCGTTGGCTGGCCCTCATTACATATTCGTCACCAAACCCACTGGCTCCAGGTCATCTATAAGTCTTTATTAGGTAAATCCCCGCCTTATCTCAGCTCGCTGGTCACCATAGCAACACCCACCCGTAGCATGCACTCCAGCAGGTATATTTCACTGGTCATCCCCAAAGCCAACACCTGCTTTGGCCGCCATTCCTTCCAGTTCTCTGCTGCCAATGACTGGAACGAATTGCAAAAATCCTTGAAGCTAGAGGTTCCTATCTCCCTCACTAACTTTAAGCATCAGCTATCAAAGCTGCTTATCGATCACTGCACCTGTATACAGCCCATCTTTAAATAGCCCCTTTTTCTTTATTTTTTGCACTCCAGATATCTTGTATTTCTATACTTTTTCATACTGCCGCTCTATGTATCATGTACCGTGTATCTGTCTTTTGTGTACTTTCGTTGTGGCATTTTGCACCTGCCCTGTGTTTTGTTGTAGCTGCTTGACAATGAAATTTCCCCCCCGGGGGAGCAATAAAGTACCTATCTATCTATCTACTACCTCATCCCCATATTTATTTTATTATTGCACTCCAGTATCTCTATTTGCACATCATCATCTGCACATCCATCATCTGCACATCCATCATCTGCACATCCATCATCATCATCACATCCATCATTCCAGTGTTAATTCTAATCTGTAATTTATTTCACCACTAGATAGATAGATAGATAGATAGATAGATAGATAGGTACTCGTTCAGCCAAGTCTCAGTAAAACACATTAGGCTCGTTTCACGATAAATCCTTTGTCCTCGAACAAGTCCCTCCAACTCATCCATCTTGTTATGTAGAGCCCTCACATTGCCCATAATAATAGACGGTATAACCGGCTTGTACTTCCTCCGCTTTGCCTTACATTTCAATCCCGCCCTGCGTCCACGGCGTCGTCTTTTCAACTCGTCCGGACTGTTGTAAACAATAACAGTTGACGACTCCTGTCGACGTTCAGCCGCGATAAAATCCATAAAATCCATAATCCTGAACTGTTATAGTTCGACTGTAGCAAAATAAAAAATAAAACTAAAGAAAATAGACGAAAGAAAACGAACTAAAACAACAATTAATGCAGAACAACGGGAGCTGCTTAACAGGCGACCAGCAGGGCGGCGCCAAACCACTCAGGGCGGCGCCAAACCACTCAGGGCGGCGCCCACTATGTCCTATTTATTGTCCTACCTTCCTAACCTTACTACATTTGCACTCTGTATATAGATTTTCTATTGTGTTATTGACTGTAGGTTTGTTTACTGTGTAACTCCGTAAATGAGAACTTGTTCTCAACTGGCCTACCTGGTTAAATAAATAAAACAATTTAAAAAATGTGTGGGGGTACAGGTTAGTCAAGGTAATTTGTACATGTAGGTAGGGGTTAAGTGACTGTGCATAAATAATAAACAGCGAGTAGCAGCAGTGTAAAATCAATGCAAATTGTTCGGGTGGCCATTTGATTAATTGTTCAGCAGTCTTATGGCTTGTGGGTAAGGAGCATTTTAAGACCTAGACTTGGCGCTCCGGTATCTCTTGCCGTGCGGTAGCAGAGAGAACAATCTATGACTTTGACAATTTTTTGGGCCTTCCTCTTTCACTGCCTAGTATATAAGTCCTGGATGGCAGGAAGCTTGGCCCCAATGATGTAATGGGCCGTACGCACTACCCTCTGTAGGTCCTTACGGTCAGATGCTTAGCAGCTGCCATACCAGGCGGTGATGCAACCGGTCAGGATGCTCTCGATGGTGCAGATGTTGAACTTTTTGAGGATCTGAGGACCCATGCCAAATCTTTTCAATCTCCTGAGGGGGAATAGGCTTTGTCGTGCCCTCTTCACGACTGTCTTGATATGTTGGGACCATAGTAATATTTTGGTGATGTGGACACCAAGGAACTTGAAACTCTGGGGACGCTCCACTACAGCCCTGTCGATGTGAGTGGGGGCACGTTTGGCCCTCCTTTTCCTGTAGTCCACGATCAGCTCCTTTGTCTTGCTCATGTTGAGGGAGAGGTTGTTGTCCTGCACCACACTGCCAAGTCTCTGACCTCCATATAGGATGTCTCATCGTTGTCGGTGATCAGGCCTACCACTGTTGTGTCGTCAGCAAACTTAATGATTGTGTTGGAGTCGTGCCTGGCCATGCAGTCATGGGTGAACAGGGAGTACAGGAGGGGACTGAGCACGTACCCCTGAGGGGCCGCCCAGGTGGGAAAAGACAGTGTGGAGTGCATTTGCGTCGTCTGTAGATCTGTTGGGGCGGTATGCAAATTGGAGTGGGTCTAGGGTTTCTGGAATAATGGTGTTGATGTGAGCCATGACCAGCCTTTCAAAGCACTTCATGTCTACAGACGTGAGTGCTACGGTGCGATAGTCATTTAGACAGGTTACCTTGGTGTTCTTTGGCACAGTGACAATGGTGGTTTGCTTGAAACATGTAGGTATTACAAACTCGGTCATGGAGAGGTTGAAAATGTCAGTGAAGACACTAGCCAGTTGGTCCGCGCATGCTCTGTGTACACGTCCTGGTAATCCGTCTGGCCTCGCGCCCTTGTGAATGTTGACCTGTTTAAAGGTCTTGTTCACATTGGCTACGGAGACCGTGATCACATAGTCTTCCGGAACAGCTGGTGCTCTCATGCATGCTTCAGTGTTGCTTGCCTCGAAGCGAGCATAAAAAGCATTCAGCCCATCTGGTAGGCTTGCGTCACTGGGAAGTTCGCAGCTGGGTTTTCCTTTGTAGTCAGTAATAGTTTGCAAAACCCTGCCACATTCAATCGTAGTCCTGAATTGACACTTTGCCTGTTTGATTGTTTGTCTAAGGGTATAGCGGGATTTCTTATAGTCAATTTCTTTACAGTCATTTTCTTAATGGATGCATGCTTATTAGTAACTGGAATAAGCCAAGTGTCAAGTGCAGCATCTCCTCATTACACACCACGGACCAACAAATATTATTTACATCAACAACATAGGAATTAGTGCAAAACGTCTTGTATGACTTCTTTTACACTATATTAGATCCAGCCTTTTGAACTTTGGTTTTGCTATGGACACTATATTGTGATCAGATCAGGAGATCAAAAGGACTTGAGTTCCTCCACAATCACACCATGAGTAGTTAATCATAAAACACCTCCACCTTTCTTTTTCCCACAGTTTTTTCTTCCTGTCTGCTCGATGGACAGAGAACCCTGCTGGCTGAATGGACAGGGACAGTATATCCGGAGAGAGCCATGATTCCATGAAACAGAGAATGTTACACTCCATGATGTCTCTCTGGAAGGAGATCCTCGCCCCTCAGCACGTCTACTTCATTGTCTAGGGACTTAACATTAGCGAGTAATATACTGGGAAGTGGTGGATGGTATGCACTCCTTCCTCTTCTCCAGAGACGCCGTCTTTGTGCAGCCCCCTGGGATGAATGGAATTGCCTGGGGCCAAGCTTCCTGCCATCCAAGACCTCTATACCAGGCGGGGTCAGAGGAAGGCCTTCAAATTTGTTTTATTTTTTCTTATAACTGCACTGTTGGTTAAGGGCTTGTTAGTAAGCATTTCACTGTAAGGTCTACACCTGTTGTATTGTTGGTTAAGGGCTTGTCAGTAAGCATTTCACTGTAAGGTCTACACCTGTTGTATTGTTGGTTAAGGGCTTGTCAGTAAGCATTTCACTGTAAGGTCTACACCTGTTGTATTGTTGGTTAAGGGCTTGTAAGTAAGCATTTCACTGTAAGGTCTACACCTGTTGTATTGTTGGTTAAGGGCTTGTTAGTAAGCATTTCACTGTAAGGTCTACACCTTTTGTATTGTTGGTTAAGGGCTTGTTAGTAAGCATTTCACTGTAAGGTCTACACCTGTTGTATTGTTGGTTAAGGGCTTGTAAATCAGCATTTCACTGTAAGGTCTACACCTGTTGTATTGTTGGTTAAGGGCTTGTCAGTAAGCATTTCACTGTAAGGTCTACACCTGTTGTATTGTTGGTTAAGGGCTTGTCAGTAAGCATTTCACTGTAAGGTCTACACCTGTTGTATTGTTGGTTAAGGGCTTGTAAGTAAGCATTTCACTGTAAGGTCTACACCTGTTGTATTGTTGGTTAAGGGCTTGTAAATCAGCATTTCACTGTAAGGTCTACACCTGTTGTATTGTTGGTTAAGGGCTTGTCAGTAAGCATTTCACTGTAAGGTCTACACCTGTTGTATTGTTGGTTAAGGGCTTGTAAGTAAGCATTTCACTGTAAGGTCTACACCTGTTGTATTGTTGGTTAAGGGCTTGTAAATCAGCATTTCACTGTAAGGTCTACACCTGTTGTATTGTTGGTTAAGGGCTTGTTAGTAAGCATTTCACTGTAAGGTCTACACCTGTTGTATTGTTGGTTAAGGGCTTGTAAGTAAGCATTTCACTGTAAGGTCTACACCTGTTGTATTGTTGGTTAAGGGCTTGTTAGTAAGCATTTCACTGTAAGGTCTACACCTTTTGTATTGTTGGTTAAGGGCTTGTTAGTAAGCATTTCACTGTAAGGTCTACACCTGTTGTATTGTTGGTTAAGGGCTTGTAAATCAGCATTTCACTGTAAGGTCTACACCTGTTGTATTGTTGGTTAAGGGCTTGTCAGTAAGCATTTCACTGTAAGGTCTACACCTGTTGTATTGTTGGTTAAGGGCTTGTAAGTAAGCATTTCACTGTAAGGTCTACACCTGTTGTATTGTTGGTTAAGGGCTTGTAAATCAGCATTTCACTGTAAGGTCTACACCTGTTGTATTGTTGGTTAAGGGCTTGTTAGTAAGCATTTCACTGTAAGGTCTACACCTGTTGTAATGTTGGTTAAGGGCTTGTTAGTAAGCATTTCACTGTAAGGTCTACACCTGTTGTATTGTTGGTTAAGGGCTTGTTAGTAAGCATTTCACTTTAAGGTCTACACCTGTTGTATTCAACGCATGTGACAAACACAATTTGATTTGATTTGATGTGATGCGTGTCTCACCATGCGATGCGTGCTCTCTGTGTGTGTGTCTCGATGCATGCTGTGTGTGTGTGTGTGTGTGTGTGTGTGTCTCACCATGCGATGCGTGGTTTAGGCCATCCAGTCACGGTGCAGTGCAGCTTGACAGTCTTGCCCTCCCAGACAGTTTGTCCTCGGGGACGAACTATGAACTCCGGAGGATGGGTCAGGCTGTCACTGTTCTGCTTCTTACGGAACTCTGCTCTCTCCTCAACCTACAGGGGACAGGAAGGGGTTAAAACTCTGCTCTCTCCTCAACCTACAGGGGACAGGAAGGGGTTAAAACTCTGCTCTCTCCTCAACCTACAGGGGACAGACACCAGGGATATGGAGAGGAAAGGGTTAACTTATGTAAGACCTCCCTCATAACAATGACAAAAGACCACCAGTCCAGGAGGACCTTCACCTTCTTCTGTAGCTCCAATCAATCAATCAATCAATCAATCAATCAATCAATCAATCAATCAATTGTACTGACCTCCTTGCTGAGCTCCAAGCGGTCAGCTGAATCTCTAATGTGCCTCTTCCTGCTCTTCTTCTCCATGGTAACAGTCTCCATGGAGCTGGTCTCCCGGGAGAACAGGTTCCTCATGGCAACATGCCCCACCCCCTCCTCCTTCACTTCTTCCTGGACCTCCACTAGGCCCCGGGCAAACTCATGGCTACAGACACAACAGCAGACAACAACAGACACTGTTCAAACTCATGGCTACAGACACAACAGCAGACAACAACAGACACTGTTCAAACTCATGGCTACAGACACAACAGCAGACAACAACAGACACTGTTCAAACTCATGGCTACAGACACAACAGACATTGTTCAAACTCATGGCTACAGACACAACGGACACTGTTCAAACTCATGGCTACAGACACAACAGACATTGTTCAAACTCATGGCTACAGACACAACGGACACTGTTCAAACTCATGGCTACAGACACAACAGCAGACAACAACAGACACTGTTCAAACTCATGGCTACAGACACAACGGACACTGTTCAAACTCATGGCTACAGACACAACAACAGACATTGTTCAAACTCATGGCTACAGACACAACAACAGACATTGTTCAAACTCATGGCTACAGATACAACAACAGACACTGTTCAAACTCATGGCTACAGACACAACAACAGACAACAACAGACACTGTTCAAACTCATGGCTACAGACACAACAACAGACATTGTTCAAACTCATGGCTACAGACACAACAGACAACAGACACTGTCCCAGTCTCCCACCTGGTCGTGAAGACACTGATGACATATCCTTTGACTACAGACAGGACAACAGACACAATGTCAGTACTCCACCTGGTCCTGAAGACAGGAACTATGTATCCAATGACCTTGTTGGTGTCAGGATCCATGGCCAGGTACTTCTTGACTCCCGGTGGCAGCAGCTGGCTAGGTATGAACTCCGACCCCTTTACTGATTGGACAGAACTCTGCTGCACTCTGACAGGGGGAGAGACAGAGTCAGAGCTTTACATCTCTCTTATTACATTGAGTAGTAGTGTAATAGCAACATATGTTCTACCTGGATTTACCTTTATAGTAGCAGTAACTGCTGTGACAAACATATACAGATATACTGAGAATGGAACCTAGTCCAGTGATCCGCAGAACACATTACAGACACAATAACAAAACGCAAACAGACAAACCTCAGATACACCAGACACCACAGATAAACCACATTTACACCACAGATAAACCAGACAGACACCACATATACACCAGACACCACATATACACCAAAGATAACCCAGACACCACAGATACACCAGACACCACAGATAAACTAGACAGACACCACATATACACCAAAGATAACCGAGACACCACAGATAAACCACATTTACGCCACAGATAAACTAGACAGACACCACAGATACACCAGACAATATGCAATGTGCAATAAGTGCATTTATCTGTAATTAAACCCTGCGCACTAAGGACTGTATTTTAAGGGAATTACTATTATTACCCCAAATGATATCATACACACATTTAGCTATTAAAGTATCTCTTCCTGTCATTTACCTGTACAGTTTATGTAACCATGCAAGTATTCACTTATCTGTAAATATACAGTGGGGAGAACAAGTATTTGATACACTGCCAATTTTGCAGGTTTTCCTACTTACAAAGCATGTAGAAGTCTGTAATTTGTATCATAGGTACACTTCAACTGTGAGTGACGGAATCTAAAACAAAAATCCAGATAATCACATTGTATGATTTTTAAATAATTAATTTGCATTTTATTGCATGACATAAATATTTGATCACCTACCAACCAGTAAGAATTCCGGCTCTCACAGACCTGTTAGTTTTTCTTTAAGAAGCCCTCTTGTTCTCCACTCATTACCTGTATTAACTGCACCTGTTTGAACTCGTTACCTGTATAAAAGACACCTCTCCACACACTCAATCAAACAGACTCCAACCTCTCCACAATGGCCAAGGCCAGAGAGCTGTGTAAGGACATCAGGGATAAAATTGTAGACCTGCACAAGGCTGGGATGGGCTACAGGACAATAGGCAAGCAGCTTGGTGAGAAGGCAACAACTGTTGGCGCAATTATTAGAAAATGGAAGAAGTTTAAGATGACGGTCAATCTCCCTCGGTCTGGGGCACCATGCAAGATCTCACCTCGTGGGGCATCAATGATCATGAGGAAGGTGAGGGATCAGCCCAGAACTACACGGCAGGACCTGGTCAATGACCTGAAGAGAGCTGGGACCTCAGTCTCAAAGAAAACCATTAGTAACACACTACGCCGTCATGGATTAAAATCGTGCAGCACACGCAAGGTCCCCCTGCTCAAGCCAGCGCATGTCCAGGCCCGTCTGAAGTTTGCCAATGACCATCTGGATGATCCAGAGGAGGAATGGGAGAAGATCATGTGGTCTGATGAGACAAAAATAGAGCTTTTTGGTCTAAACTCCACTCGCCGTGTTTGGAGGAAGAAGAAGGATGAGTATAACCCCAAGAACACCATCCCAACCGTGAAGCATGGAGGTGGAAACATCATTCTTTGGGGATGCTTTTCTGCAAAGGGGACAGGACGACTGCACCGTATTGAGGGGAGGATGGATGGGGCCATGTATCGCGAGATCTTGACCAACAACCTCCTTCCCTCAGTAAGAGCACTGAAGATGGGTCGTGGCTGGGTCTTCCAGCATGACAACGACCCGAAACACACAGCCAGGGCAACTAAGGAGTGGCTCTGTAAGAAGCATCTCAAGGTCCTGGAGTGGCCTAGCCAGTCTCCAGAACTGAACCCAATAGAAAATCTTTGGAGGGAGCTGAAAGTCCGTATTGCCCAGCGACAGCCCCGAAACCTGAAGGATCTGTATGGAGGAGTGGGCCAAAATCCCTGCTGCAGTGTGTGCAAACCTGGTCAAGAACTACAGAAAAAGTATGATCTCTGTAATTGCAAACAAAGGTTTCTGTACCAAATATTAAGTTCTGCTTTTCTGATGTATCAAATACTTATGTCATGCAATAAAATGCTAATTAATTACATCATCATACAATGTGGTTTTCTGGATTTTTGTTTTAGATTCCGTCACTCACAGTTGAAGTGTACCTATGATAAAAATTACAGACTTCTACATGCTTTGTAAGTGGGAAAACCTGCAAAATCCGCAGTGTATCAAATACTTGTTCTCCCCACTGTAACTGTATATTTACCTGTACAGTTAATTTAACCATGCAAAATATTCACTTACCTGTAAATATAACTGTATATTTACCTGTACAGTTCATTTAACCATGCAACATTTTCACTTACCTGTTCATTTACCCAGTCTGTCTATTAAGTAAACTATTATTACCCTCGCTCATATCATATGCATTTTTAGCTACTGAAGTATTTCTCTGCCATCGACCGTATAGTATAGTTAACCATCCAACATCCACCAATGTATAGTGTACATATTCAGCCAACCACTCATACTATGCAATGTCTTTTTATAGCTTTTTTTCACTCCAGATATCTTGTATTTTTATACTTTTTCATACTGCCGCTCTATGTATCATGTACCGTGTATCTGTCTTTTGTGTATTTTCGTTCTGGCATTTTGCACCTGCCCTATGTTTTGTTGTAGCTGCTTGACAAAGAAATTTCCCCTCTGGGATCAATAGAGTATCTATCTATCTATCTATCTATCTATCTATCTATCTATCTATCTATCTATCTATCTATCTATCTATCTATCTATCTATCTATCACCAGACACCACAGATAAACCACAGATACACCAGACATACACCACAGATACACCAGACATACACCCCAGATACAAACACCACAGTACACAACAGAGACATCACAAATACACGACAGAAACAACATACACCACAGATATACCACAGATATAGCAGACACCACAGATACACCACATATAAACCACAGATAAACCACAGCCGCACCTCAGATAAACCAGACATACAAATATACACCAGACACCAGACACACCAGATACACCAGACACCACAAAACACAGATACACCAGGCACCACAGAAACACACGACACCACAGATACACCACAGACATACCAGACACCACAGATACACCAGACACCACATAAACACCAGACACCACAGATACACCAGACACCACAGATACACCAGACACCACAGATACACCAGACATCACATAAACACCAGACACCACAGATACACCAGACAACACAGACACCACATATTACCAGACACCACATAAACGCCAGACACAAAAGATACACCAGACACCACAGATATACCAGACACCACATATCAGACCAGCCTCTCACACCTCCATTTGTTTGGTTTGTGAAAAGGACCGAGAAAGAAAAGGAACTGTTGGATAGCTGGAGTAGAGTTCACATTCAGCTGGAGGATCTACAGATTCACACTGATCATTCAGCTGGAGGAACTTCAGATTCACACTGATCATTCAGCTGGTGGAACTTCAGATTCACACTGATCATTCAGCTGGAGGATCTACAGATTCACACTGATCATTCAGCTGGAGGAACTTCAGATTCACACTGATCATTCAGCTGGAGGAACTTCAGATTCACATTCCTACAGCATGTCTCTAACATGGAGCCTTCAGTCTGAAGAACAAAAGCCTTCTGACCATGTGTCTTTTATTTATTTAACCTTAACTAGGCAAGTCAGTTAAGAACGAGTTCTTATTTACAAGGACAGCCTACTTGTGCCTTGCTCAAGGACACATCGACAGGTTTTATTTCACCTTGTCGGCTCGGGAATTCGAACCAGCGACCTTTCGGTTACTGGCCCAACCGCTAGAATACCTGCCGCCCTGCGTGGCTACAGAACCATGTGATATTGTACCACAGTACTAAGCTAACATGTGGAATTATTTGAAGATGGTCATACCATGGATCATTTAGCTATTTGATTTGGAATTTAAGGACCCCTTTAAGAAAGCTCTGGAAATATACATACAGTACCGTTCAAAAGTTTGGGGTCACTTAGAAATGTCCTTGTTTTTGAAAGAAAAGCTTCACACTGATAGTACCGCAAAACACCAGTCTCAACGTCTACAGTGATGAGGCGACTCCTGGATGCTGGCCTTCTAGGCAGAGTTGCAAAGATAAAGCCATATCTCAGACTGGCCAATAAAAAGAAGAGATTAAGATGGGCAAAGAACACAGACACTGGACAGAGAAAGATATGGCTTTTTCTTTGCAACTCTGCCTAGAAGGCCAGCATCCCGGAGTCGCCTCTTCACTGTTGACGTTGAGACTGGTGTTTTGTGGGTACTATTTAATGAAGCTTCCAGTTGAAGACTTGTGAAGTGTCTGTTTCTCAAACTAGACACTAATGTACTTGTCCTCTTGCTCAGTTGTGCACCGGGGCCTCCCACTCCTCTTTCTATTCTGGTTAGAGCCAGTTTGCACTGTTCTGTGAATGGAGTAGTACACAGTGTTGTAAGAGATCTTCAGTTTCTTGGCAATTTCTTAAATGGAATAGCCTTCATTTCTCAGAACAAGAATAGACTGACGAGTTTCAGTAGAAAGTTATTTGTTTCTGGCCATTTTGAGCCTGTAATCGAACCCACAAATGCTGATGCTCCAGATACTCAACTAGTCTAAAGAAGGCCAGTTTTATTGCTTCTTTAATCAGCACAACAGTTTTCAGCTGTGCTAACATAATTGCAAAAGGGTTTTTAATGATCAATTAGCCTTTTATGTGAAGAACAGAAGAATGTGCCTCTGTACGCCTATGTAGATATTACATAAAAAATCAACCGTTTCCAGCTACAATAGTCATTTACAACATTACCAATGTCTACACTGTATTTCTGATCAATTTGATGTTATTTTAATGGACAAAAAATATGCTTATCTTTCAAAAACAAGGACCTTTCTAAGTGACCCCAAACTTTTGAACGTTAGTGTATATATATTTCCAGAGCTTTCTTATATTTATATAGGACAGACTCAAACCCTCAACAAACTACTACTACAGTCATATTTAGTAGTATTAGAGCAACAGTAACCGAGATATGAGTTAATCAGGTGGACAGATTATAAATGATCAAACAGCAGAGGAGAGGAGCAGTAGAGATTGTTACCATGGTTACTTCTACAGTAGAGGACATATCATGGGATGCATGCTCTTACTGTGACACAGTCCTCCTCTCCTCTCCTCTCCTCTCCATCCTCTTGTTCTTACCCTGTGCTGCTGTGCTGGCTTCTCTTGTGAGCAGTGTATGACAGCTGACTAAAAGAAGAGCGAGAGCTGTGATGGCTGATGCTCTCATGCTTCTTGACGCTGTGGTGATGGTGCTGCGGTTTGACATGGACTGATCCAGACATCCTGACTGGCTGGCTGATAAGTTCAGACTCGAGGCTCTCCGCCACACGTTCAATTCAATCACAACGGGATCTGTATATATTCAGTGTAAAACAATCTCATTATGGTTATGATGGGGTTTTGTTATAGAGGGAGTCAAGTCGGTTTAGTTAAAGCTTGTAGTTAAATATGTCAATTTTTAATAAAATGGTTTTAATTGTTATTATTATTATTATTAGACAACTAAATATAAGGACTAAAGCACAAAAAAACAAAACATGTATTAGTTTACTAGTAGGCTATATTGTGTCTTTAATCAACTGACTTCTTCTTCTTCTGTTCCTCCTACTCAAGTTTAACGATCACTTCAGTCTTCAGTCTTCAGACTGGAAACTGAGATAGACTACATCTCTCAGACTAAAATGATATTCCAGAGCAGATTTTGAGCCAGACTGACACTGGACAGGGTGAGCCCCATCAGGTGTCTTGGCCGGGACAGACCTACCCAGGGTAGGTAAGGGTATGGATAGGCCTACCCAGGGTGGATATGCATATGGGATAGACCTACCCAGGGTGGGTAAGGGTATGGATAGGCCTACCAAGGGAGGGTGTAACTACATAGACCCGATCATCTGCTGTAACTACATAGACCCTATCATCTGCTGTCACTACATAGACCCTATCATCTGCTGTCACTACATAGACCCTATCATCTGCTGTAACTACATAGACCCTATCATCTGCTGTAACTACATAGACCCTATCATCTGCTATCAGTAGTAGACCCTATCATCTTCTGTAACTACATAGATCCTATCATCTGCTGTCACTACATAGACCCTATTATCTGTTGTCACTACATAGACCCTATCATCTGCTGTCAGTAGTAGACCCTATCATCTTCTGTAACTACATAGACCCTATCATCTGCTGTAACTATATAGACCCTATCATCTGCTGTCACTACATATACCCTATCATCTGCTGTAACTACATAGACCCTATCATCTGCTGTAACTACATAGACCCTATCATCTTCTGTAACTACATAGACCCTATCATCTGCTGTAACTACATAGACCCTATCATCTGCTGTAACTACATAGACCCTATCATCTGCTATCAGTAGTAGACCCTATCATCTTCTGGAACTACATAGACCCTATCATCTAATGTAACTATATAGACCCTATCATCTGCTGTCACTACATATACCCTATCATCTGCTGTAACTACATAGACCCTATCATCTGCTGTAACTACATAGACCCTATCATCTGCTGTAACTACATAGACCCTATCATCTGCTGTAACTACATAGACCCTATCATCTTCTGTAACTACATAGATCCTATCATCTGCTGTAACTACATAGACCCTATCATCTGCTGTCACTACATAGATCCTATCATCTGCTGTCACTACATAGACCCTATCATCTGCTGTCACTACATAGACCCTATCATCTGCTGTCACTACATAGACCCTATCATCTGCTGTCAGTAGTAGACCCTATCATCTTCTGTAACTACATAGACCCTATCATCTGCTGTAACTACATAGACCCTATCATCTGCTGTCACTACATATACCCTATCATCTGCTGTCACTACATATACCCTATCATCTGCTGTAACTACATAGACCCTATCATCTGCTGTAACTACATAGACCCTATCATCTTCTGTAACTACATAGACCCTATCATCTGCTGTAACTACATAGACCCTATCATCTGCTGTAACTACATAGATCCTATCATCTTCTGTAACTACATAGACCCTATCATCTTCTGTAACTACATAGACCCTATCATCTGCTGTAACTACATAGATCCTATCATCTTCTGTAACTACATAGACCCTATCATCTGCTGTAACTACATAGACCCTATCATCTGCTGTAACTACATAGACCCTATCATTTTCTGTAACTACATAGACCCTATCATCTGCTGTCACTACATAGACCCTATCATCTGCTGTAACTACATAGACCCTATCATCTGCTATCAGTAGTAGACCCTATCATCTTCTGTAACTACATAGATCCTATCATCTGCTGTCACTACATAGACCCTATCATCTGTTGTCACTACATAGACCCTATCATCTGCTGTCAGTAGTAGACCCTATCATCTTCTGTAACTACATAGACCCTATCATCTGCTGTAACTATATAGACCCTATCATCTGCTGTCACTACATATACCCTATCATCTGCTGTAACTACATAGACCCTATCATCTGCTGTAACTACATAGACCCTATCATCTTCTGTAACTACATAGACCCTATCATCTTCTGTAACTACATATACCCTATCATCTGCTGTAACTACATAGACCCTATCATCTGCTGTAACTACATAGACCCTATCATCTGCTATCAGTAGTAGACCCTATCATCTTCTGTAACTACATAGATCCTATCATCTGCTGTCACTACATAGACCCTATCATCTGCTGTCACTACATAGACCCTATCATCTGCTGTCAGTAGTAGACCCTATCATCTTCTGTAACTACATAGACCCTATCATCTTCTGTAACTACATAGACCCTATCATCTGCTGTAACTACATAGATCCTATCATCTTCTGTAACTACATAGACCCTATCATCTTCTGTAACTACATAGACCCTATCATTTGCTGTAACTACATAGATCCTATCATCTTCTGTAACTACATAGACCCTATCATCTTCTGTAACTACATAGACCCTATCATCTGCTGTAACTACATAGACCCTATCATCTGCTGTAACTACATAGACCCTATCATCTTCTGTAACTACATAGACCCTATCATCTGCTGTAACTACATAGACCCTATCATCTGCTGTAACTACATAGACCCTATCATCTGCTGTCACTACATAGACCCTATCATCTGCTGTCAGTAGTAGACCCTATCATCTTCTGTAACTACATAGACCCTATCATCTGCTGTAACTACATAGACCCTATCATCTGCTGTCACTACATATACCCTATCATCTGCTGTCACTACATATACCCTATCATCTGCTGTAACTACATAGACCCTATCATCTGCTGTAACTACATAGACCCTATCATCTTCTGTAACTACATAGACCCTATCATCTGCTGTAACTACATAGACCCTATCATCTGCTGTAACTACATAGATCCTATCATCTTCTGTAACTACATAGACCCTATCATCTTCTGTAACTACATAGACCCTATCATCTGCTGTAACTAAATAGATCCTATCATCTTCTGTAACTACATAGACCCTATCATCTGCTGTAACTACATAGACCCTATCATCTGCTGTAACTACATAGACCCTATCATCTTCTGTAACTACATAGACCCTATCATCTGCTGTCACTACATAGACCCTATCATCTGCTGTAACTACATAGACCCTATCATCTGCTATCAGTAGTAGACCCTATCATCTTCTGTAACTACATAGATCCTATCATCTGCTGTCACTACATAGACCCTATCATCTGTTGTCACTACATAGACCCTATCATCTGCTGTCAGTAGTAGACCCTATCATCTTCTGTAACTACATAGACCCTATCATCTGCTGTAACTATATAGACCCTATCATCTGCTGTCACTACATATACCCTATCATCTGCTGTAACTAAATAGACCCTATCATCTGCTGTAACTACATAGACCCTATCATCTTCTGTAACTACATAGACCCTATCATCTTCTGTAACTACATATACCCTATCATCTGCTGTAACTACATAGACCCTATCATCTGCTGTAACTACATAGACCCTATCATCTGCTATCAGTAGTAGACCCTATCATCTTCTGTAACTACATAGATCCTATCATCTGCTGTCACTACATAGACCCTATCATCTGCTGTCACTACATAGACCCTATCATCTGCTGTAACTACATAGACCCTATCATCTGCTGTCAGTATTAGACCCTATCATCTTCTGTAACTACATAGACCCTATCATCTTCTGTAACTACATAGACCCTATCATCTGCTGTAACTACATAGATCCTATCATCTTCTGTAACTACATAGACCCTATCATCTTCTGTAACTACATAGACCCTATCATTTGCTGTAACTACATAGATCCTATCATCTTCTGTAACTACATAGACCCTATCATCTTCTGTAACTACATAGACCCTATCATCTGCTGTCAGTAGTAGACCCTATCATCTTCTGTAACTACATAGACCCTATCATCTTCTGTAACTACATAGACCCTATCATCTGCTGTAACTACATAGATCCTATCATCTTCTGTAACTACATAGACCCTATCATCTTCTGTAACTACATAGACCCTATCATCTGCTGTAACTACATAGATCCTATCATCTGCTGTAACTACATAGACCCTATCATCTTCTGTAACTACATAGACCCTATCATCTGCTGTAACTACATAGACCCTATCATCTTCTGTAACTACATAGACCCTATCATCTTCTGTAACTACATAGACCCTATCATCTTCTGTAACTACATAGACCCTATCATCTGCTGTAACTACATAGATCCTATCATCTTCTGTAACTACATAGACCCTATCATCTTCTGTAACTACATAGACCCTATCATCTGCTGTAACTACATAGACCCTATCATCTGCTGTAACTACATAGACCCTATCATCTTCTGTAACTACATAGACCCTATCATCTGCTGTAACTACATAGACCCTATCATCTTCTGTAACTACATAGACCCTATCATCTTCTGTAACTACATAGACCCTATCATCTGCTGTAACTACATAGACCCTATAATCTGCTGTCAGTAGTAGACCCTATCATCTGCTGTCAGTAGTAGACCCTATCATCTGCTGTAACTACATAGACCCTATCATCTGCTGTAACTACATAGACCCTATCATCTGCTGTAACTACATAGACCCTATCATCTGCTATCAGTAGTAGACCCTATCATCTTCTGTAACTACATAGATCCTATCATCTGCTGTCACTACATAGACCCTATCATCTGTTGTCACTACATAGACCCTATCATCTGCTGTCAGTAGTAGACCCTATCATCTTCTGTAACTACATAGACCCTATCATCTGCTGTAACTATATAGACCCTATCATCTGCTGTCACTACATATACCCTATCATCTGCTGTAACTACATAGACCCTATCATCTGCTGTAACTACATAGACCCTATCATCTTCTGTAACTACATAGACCCTATCATCTTCTGTAACTACATAGACCCTATCATCTGCTGTAACTACATAGACCCTATCATCTGCTGTAACTACATAGACCCTATCATCTGCTATCAGTAGTAGACCCTATCATCTTCTGTAACTACATAGATCCTATCATCTGCTGTCACTACATAGACCCTATCATCTGCTGTCAGTAGTAGACCCTATCATCTTCTGTAACTACATAGACCCTATCATCTGCTGTAACTACATAGACCCTATCATCTGCTGTAACTACATAGACCCTATCATCTGCTGTCACTACATATACCCTATCATCTGCTGTCACTACATATACCCTATCATCTGCTGTAACTACATAGACCCTATCATCTGCTGTAACTACATAGACCCTATTATCTTCTGTAACTACATAGACCCTATCATCTGCTGTAACTACATAGACCCTATCATCTGCTGTAACTACATAGACCCTATAATCTGCTGTAACTACATAGACCCTACCATCTGCTGTCAGTAGTAGACCCTATCATCTGCTGTAACTACATAGACCCTATCATCTGCTGTAACTACATAGACCCTATCATCTGCTGTCACTACGTAGACCCTATCATCTGCTGTGACTTCATAGACCCTATCATCTGCTGTCAGTAGTAGACCCTATCATCTGCTGTGACTTCATAGACCCTATCATCTGCTGTCTGTAGTAGACCCTATCATCTGCTGTAACTACATAGACCCTATCATCTGCTGTCAGTAGTAGACCCTATCATCTGCTGTAACTACATAGACCCTATCATCTGCTGTAACTACATAGACCCTATCATCTGCTGTCAGTAGTAGACCCTATCATCTGCTGTAACTACATAGACCCTATCATCTGCTGTCAGTAGTAGACCCTATCATCTGCTGTCACTACGTAGACCCTATCATCTGCTGTGACTTCATAGACCCTATCATCTGCTGTCAGTAGTAGACCCTATCATCTGCTGTAACTACATATACCCTATCATCTGCTTTCAGTAGTAGACCCTATCATCTGCTGTAACTACATATACCCTATCATCTGCTGTCAGTAGTAGACCCTATCATCAGCTGTGACTTCATAGACCCTATCATCTGCTGTCTGTAGTAGACCCTATCATCTGCTGTAACTACATAGACCCTATCATCTGTTGTCAGTAGTAGACCCTATCATCTGCTGTAACTACATAGACCCTATCATCTGCTGTCAGTAGTAGACCCTATCATCTGCTGTAACTACATAGACCCTATCATCTGCTGTAACTACATACAACTTATCATCTGCTGTCTGTAGTAGACCCTATCATCTGCTGTAACTACATACACCCTATCATCTGCTGTAACTACATACACCCTATCATCTGCTGTCAGTATTAGACAACCCATGATCAGATCATTAGATATATTCCAGAAATACTGTGAGAGGTCTGTCTGTCTGACAGGGTGAAATCACTAGCATGTACACTACACTTCCACACACTGCTGATGAAATGAATGGACATCTATCAAAACATGTAACAATGCAATGTACATTACATTACACTATAGTTTACATGTCTTAAAGACATGCGCCGGTACTTTGGCGACTAAGAAAGTATTTTTAAACCTCCTTTGGGCTGGATGTGTCAATGTGCAGTTCATACATGTATAATCTATGAGCAGAACACTGTCTTACCTCTACAACCACTGTGATTATTATTTGACCCTGCTGGTCATCTATGAACATTTGAACATCTTGGAAAAAGATCTGGCCTTAATGGCCATAAATTGTTATAATCTCCACCCGGCACAGCCAGAAGAGGACTGGCCACCCCTCAGAGCCTGGTTCCTCTCTAGGTTTCTTCCTAGGTTTTGCCTTTCTATGGAGTAGTTCCTAGCCACCGTGCTTCTACATCTGCATTGCTTGCTGTTTGGGGTTTTAGGCTGGGTTTCTGTATAGCACTTTGTGACGTCGGCTGATGTAAAAAGGACTTCATAAATACATTTGATTTGATTTGATAAGCCATGGAATCCCTAGTTAGAAACCAAATGTTTCCTTGACTACGCCATTTTCCCTACATTCCCCCACTTGGGCCAGCCGGCTAGAAATGCGTGTTTTAGCCAAAGAGCTTCAGTCCCTCACATTTGAGTGTCAGCTAGCAAGAGGCCTGCCCAACTTTATCCAATGAGTTTGCAGGGCGGGCCCAACAGCTCAGTGGACACAGCAGAGAGAGAGAGCGCAATGATGTGGTGCACATATGTGACCTAGTAAGCAATTTTAGGGGACCCCTTTTGGCTTGTGAGTGCTACTTTCAGAACTACTGGCTAAAAAGTACCAGAGAATCTCTTTACGATGTTTAAAGATGTTATGTAACATGAGTTATGGTAGGCCACTGGGCCCTTATTCTAAAATTAGGTATCCATGCACTATTCAACTGCAAATATGAACCCAGTCTTAGTACCATTATAAGAGTTAGTCAATTAAAAAAATATGAAAATTAGATGAATACATTGGGAGACAAGTTAGTTTCCTCAGAGTTGTTATGTTAGCTACATTCATCAAATAAAACAATACCGTGACTAGTAGTGAAGGTGACATTAATGTAACTCATTTAATTACATTGTATACATGCAGGCCTATGGTAATACATATGGTAATACATATGGTAATACATATGGTAATCAACAGCCTAGCTAGAAGCCTACTAATATACAGGTTTGAGTTTTATCTCATTATGCAAAATATATATTTGAGTTTTATTTCATTATACAAAAGCATATGAAATAAAAACATTTACACTCACCAAAACTGAAAATCTTTAAATGGTTGAAACCAACAGGACTGGGGTGCAACTCCAAAAGTATCCAAGTCCTAAACCAGTCAGACCAGCGAGGGGAGTAGAGCGGACACAGAACTAAAATAACGCTGCCAGTCGGCAGAATGCTGAAGACACCGTCAGGACCTTTTAAGGGACCACCATCAGGAAGCACGGTAAATATAGCAGGGGAGTGGGGGGAGGGAGAGAGAGAGGGTGGGGGGTGGGAGAGAGAGGGGGGGAGAGAGAGAGAGAGGGGGGGGGGGGAGAGAGGGGGGAGAGGGAGAGAGAGGGGGGGGGGGAGAGGGGGGGAGGGAGAGAGAGAGGGTGGGGGGTGGGAGAGAGAGGGGGGGAGAGACCAGCTCAATTTGTCAATCTGCTGAGCTGCGTACAGTTTGAGAAGCGACATTAGTGGGACACTCGATCTGACTAGCTGGTTAGCGTTTTCCATCATGAATCTTGTTCTGCAGGGTGGTCACTAGCTGGCACAGCAACAAAGTCATATAATTTTAAACCTAACCTTAACCACACTGCTAACACAAAGACGGCGTCTTTTGTTGGTCAGTGTCAGTGGGAGAGGGTAGGATGTCTGCTGCTCTCTCCCTCTGCTGAGACTGACCATCAGATGCCACCCGATCAGACTACAATCACTCCATTAACCAGCAGCCCAGTACAATAAAGGTAAAAGCATATTATTTAAATGTATGCTCACTCAGTTGTGCCTCCAGTAATACAACAGATTTATTACCAGTGTGATATAGTTTTAAAATCTCAAAAATCAAATAGCTACTTTGTGTTACTACATGTTCTTCCTGTTCACATGTGGTCAAGGTCACTCTAATCTGTGGTGAACACAAGTTTCTTATTTTTGTTAGGCATGAACGTACAAAATGATAATTTTGCACTGAGCAGAGGAGACAATAACATGTCTTTTAGCTTCAGTCCTATGTTGAGCTAACCTTGAGATTTAGCCAACATTACCACACATGTCATGTGACAACTTGCCCCAGTATACATAGACACATAGAACATGCTCTAAACACATTGTGGTAATGTGTAATCAGCTCTGTTTATAGTATCAAATGTTAACTGTAAATGGATTATTATATACTGTATACGTATAGTTTAGAGCAGCAGACATCTCTGGACTACACAAGACAGGCTCTGGCGTGTGTGTGTGTGTGTGTGTGTGTGTGTGTGTGTGTGTGTGTGTGTGTGTGTGTGTGTGTGTGTGTGTGTGTGTGTGTGTGTGTGTGTGTGTGTGTGTGTGTGTGTGTGTGTGTGTGAGACAGTATATCCACACACACACACACTACAGCACAGGCCAGTGTGACGAGAGTTCCCCTTTCAGCAGGCCTGTGCTGTCAGCCACCTCTGCTGAAAGGGGAACTCTCGTCACACTGGCCTGTGCTGTCAGCCACAGGAAATAGTATACTTCTATATTTTATATTCCCCCGCGTCAACTTCCGCCATCATTTCTTGATCAACGGGCCACCAGGCAGCAAAGGAGGGGAAAATCCATCTGGGTGGAGGAAAGATGTGCATTTTGGTGACTTCCTGAAACATTTCGTAGAGCATACAAAGTGCTCAAAGGAGAAGCCCTGTTTACTCCTTTTGGACAACCACAAGTCTCATCTGTTAATTAATGTTTCCAACCCCATTGCTCTCATTGGCTTCAACCCTTAGACAGGTCTGTCAACAGGCTGCTAAAAGAGACACATCAACACCCTGTGACGCCTGGATGAGGAACAACCCTGGGAAGACAATGTCAATTTATGACATTCCTGGGATTTTGGCACTCACCTGTCCTATGGCTACAACCCCCTTGGTTTTAGGGTGGCTGGGGAACAACCTTACAACAGGGATGGATTTCTGGCTGGCTTTAGGGTGGCTGGGGTACAACCTTACAACAGGGATGGATTTCTGGCTGGCTTTAGGGTGGCTGGGGAACAACCTTACAACAGGGATGGATTTCTGGCTGGGTTTAGGGTGGCTGGGGTACAACCTTACAACAGGGATGGATTTCTGGCTGGGTTTAGGGTGGCTGGGGTACAACCTTACAACAGGGATGGATTTCTGGCTGGCTTTAGGGTGGCTGGGGTACAACCTTACAACAGGGATGGATTTCTGGCTGGGTTTAGGGTGGCTGGGGTACAACCTTACAACAGGGATGGATTTCTGGAAACCGAGTTTGCCATCCTACGTTACAGGCCGCCCCATTCAGAACCCTACCCTACCAGGCCCCAGCACCAATCCTGCACTGTTCTGTGAAGGGAGTAGTACACAGTGTTGTACGAGATCTTCAGTTTCTTGGCAATTTCTCACATGGAACAGCCTTCATTATCAGAAAAAAAATTAGACTGACGAGTTTCAGAAGAAAGTTATTTGTTTCTGGCCATTTTGAGGCTGTAATCGAACCCACAAATGCTGATGCTCCAGATACTCAACTAGTCTAAAGAAGGCCAGTTTTATTGCTTCTTTAATCAGCACAACAGTTTTCAGCTGTCTAACATAATTGCAAAAGGGTTTTCTAATGATCAATTAGCCTTTTAAAATGATAAACTTGGATTAGCTAACACAACGTGCCATTGGAACACAGGAGTGATGGTTGCTGATAATGGGCCTCTGTAGATATTCCATTAAAAATCTGCCGTTTCCAGCTACAATAGTCATTTACAACATTAACAATGTCTACACTGTATTTCTGATCAATTTTATGTTATTTTAATGGACCAAAAATGTGCTTTTTTTTTTTTAAGGCAGTAAATGAGGCAGAATGAAGTGTTTCACTGCCAAACAAGGCTCCGCTGATAGCCAGGTGTAGCAGTGGTAAGGTGTTGGGACTGCTGTTGGGACTCTGCTGTTGGGACAGCATTATGTCGGCCCTAACAGTTTGTGGGCACCGTTTGTCACCGTTATAGTGACATTAATGTATGCTTTGCTGGCATACATCCCACATTGTTTTGAGTTTGCCCCACCAAGATGTACATGCTAAAATCACCGCTGGATCTGTGCCATTACAGCATGAGTGGTCGTGAGTAGATGCACTTGTTTTGAGATCGAAGCCAGAGCTGCATGTAGCACATTGTGTTCATATCCTTTGCTAGTTAGTGAGTTATTAGCCCAGTTATAGATCATTTGTAGTGATTTCTTCCTACAAGAGCAGAAAACATGTACATTTCTAGACATCTTTGAAAAGCCAGTCAGGTAAAGAGGTTTTTCTTTATCTTAAAGGGGCAGTGGTGTATTTTAAAAGGGGAAGAGAAGGGAGGATACTAGTCAGTTACTGTACAACAATGCATTCAACTGAAATGTGGCTTCTGCATTTAAACCAACCCCTCTGAATCAGAAACAGGCTTGAATAAGCTAAGTAGCCAATAGGCAGAGGGTAGCATCATTTGTCTGATTCTCTGTAATAATGGTATGGGAATAATAATGCATTTGATTTTGTAAAGTGGTTTCTTGCATCAAACAACACAACATTGTCAGTCTCCTCCTTGTCTGAAGGACTAGTGGATAAACAGGTTCATGTCAAGACCTGCATGTTTTTTCCCAGAAGTCTAATGGAATGTAGGCCAACATTGGACACCACTCATTGGCTGCTACTGTAGACTGAATGATAGAACAGTCATTTCCATGTTAAAATGTTATGGGATGCATTTCTCCATTGTTTTTGATCATTTAGCCACATTTGGAGTTTACTTGTCTATATACACTAGGTAAGACCTGGGTGGACCACCCGTAGAGTTTACCTGTCTATAAACACTAGGTAAGACCTGGGTGGACCACCCGTAGAGTTTACCTGTCTATATACACTAGGTAAGACCTGGGTGGACCACCCGTAGAGTTTACCTGTCTATATACACTAGGTAAGACCTGGGTGGACCACCCGTAGAGTTTACCTGTCTATATACACTAGGTAAGACCTGGGTGGACCACCCGTAGAGTTTACCTGTCTATATACACTAGGTAAGACCTGGGTGGACCACCCATAGAGTTTACTTGTCTATATACACTAGGTAAGACCTGGGTGGACCACCCGTAGAGTTTACCTGTCTATATACACTAGGTAAGACCTGGGTGGACCACCCGTAGAGTTTACCTGTCTATATACACTAGGTAAGACCTGGGTGGACCACCCGTAGAGTTTACCTGTCTATATACACTAGGTAAGACCTGGGTGGACCACCCGTAGAGTTTACCTGTCTATATACACTAGGTAAGACCTGGGTGGACCGCCCGTAGAGTTTACCTGTCTATATACACTAGGTAAGACCTGGGTGGACCACCCCCTGTATTCTGGTTAGAGCAGCAGCATTACGGTGCTAGTTCGGTTAGATGTTGTGTTGACAGTTAAGGCAGGTTAGAGGTTTGGTTCTTTACTTTATTTACTTTGGTCCCGTCCAGAACCTTTTCCCTCACTTCCTGTTTTGGATAAATAAAATCCATTGTTAATGGTATTGTGGCCTCTGTCACCCTTACTTGCACCCACGCCCTTCGGAGGCGTGCGTAACAAAGGTGGGGGCTCGTCCAGGATCTGAACCCGGGACTTCTCGCACCCAAAGTAAGAATCATACCCCTAGAGATTGCGGGAGGCTGAAGCCTTTGTTACGCACGTCTATAGAGTATGGTACTGGAACTAGCTGGAACTATCAACCCTGTAGTTAAAGGCAAGGCAGCAGATACTCTTCCTGGGGTTTATTATGGATCCCCATTAGTCATGGTTCTATGTAGTACTGTGCTCCTCCCATAGTCTGTTCTGGACTTGGGGACTGTGAAGAGACCTCTGGTGACATGTCTTGTGGGGTATGAATGGGTGTCTGAGCTGTGTGTTAGTAGTTCAAACAGACAGCTTGGTGCATTTAACATGTTAATACCTCTCACAAATACAAGTAGTGATGAAGTCAATCTCTCTTCCACTTTGAGTCAGGAGAGATTGAAATGCATATTATTAATGTTAGCTCTCTGTGTACATCCAATGGCCAGCCGTGCTGCCCTGTCCGCGACCACACAACCAACTGTAATTTGTATAAAGTGTATAGCCGTATCAAGCACCGCCCCCTATTGCCTTGTCTCAGTAAAACAGATTACGTTACAATATCTCATATCTTT
The DNA here is from genome assembly GCA_023634145.1 of Thymallus thymallus. Lineage (NCBI taxonomy): Eukaryota > Metazoa > Chordata > Actinopteri > Salmoniformes > Salmonidae > Thymallus > Thymallus thymallus. The sequence continues at coordinate 319,018 of CM042383.1, forward strand.
CTGTTAGGAAATCTGCGCTATTATCTCACATAGTTCACTACCCAAGACTGTATTAGCAAGTAATATACTAGGAAGCGGAGGGTGGTTTGCCCTTCTAAGTCTGTCTACAACAACAGTCCCTTTCTGGAGACCTGATTGCTGCAAAAAGTCTTTCTAAAATGGCGAACAAATTGAAATGTTTATATCGTAACACTAGATATTTTAACATCAAAGTTAAGAAACTGCTTGTCTCAACCTTGATTCAGTGTCATGTTGATGCCTGCTCTGCTTGGTATAGTGGGCTATCAAAAAAGCTGAAAAAGAGAAGAGTAAGAGAAACCCCTCCACTGCCCCTTGCGCCCCCTACTGCTGGTCAGGTGTATTTATTTGGACAACGTTGTCTAAGTGAGAGAAACCCCTCCACTGCCCCTTGCGCCCCCTACTGCTGGTCAGGTGTATTTATTTGGACAACGTTGTCTAAGTGAGAGAAACCCCTCCACTGCCCCTTGCGCCCCCTACTGCTGGTCAGGTGTATTTATTTGGACAACGTTGTCTAAGTAAGAGAAACCCCTCCACTGCCCCTTGCGCCCCCTACTGCTGGTCAGGTGTATTTATGTGAATGATAGGTATGATGTGTAATGAATAGATTGTTATAATGTGAAATTAATATAGTTGATTTTTAAGGTTAGGGAAAAGTGCAGTGAATAGAACCACTTTATAGGATGTCAATATAAATTAATGTATTTATGGTTGTTTGTCATTTTGTCTTGTCTTTTAATCATTATATGTGTTTTTACCATCGAGGACCAATTTGGAAACAAGCCTTTTAATGAATACTTTCAAGTGATATCCTCTGGGTCCACATTGTACATTTTGTTCAATATGTCTGTTACCCAAAATACATTCAATTAAATTCAGATCTCCTACCTCTCCTCTCCAGTCTGACTAGAACACCAGATCTCCTACCTCTCCTCCCCAGTCTGACTAGAACAACAGATCTCCTACCTCTCCTCTCCAGTCTGACTAGAACAACAGATCTCCTACCTCTCCTCTCCTCTGACTAGAACAACAGATCTCCTACCTCTCCTCCCCTCTGACTAGAACAACAGATCTCCTACATCTCCTCCCCAGTCTGACTAGAACAACAGATCTCCTACCTCTCCTCCCCAGTCTGACTAGAACAACAGATCTCCTACCTCTCCTCTCCAGTCTGACTAGAACAACAGATCTCCTACCTCTCATCCCCAGTCTGACTAGAACAACAGATCTCCTACCTCTCCTCTCCAGTCTGACTAGAACAACAGATATCCTACCTCTCCTCCCCAGTCTGACTAGAACAACAGATCTCCTACCTCTCCTCCCCAGTCTGACTAGAACAACAGATCTCCTACCTCTCCTCTCCTCTGACTAGAACAACAGATCTCCTACCTCTCCTCCCCAGTCTGACTAGAACAACAGATCTCCTACCTCTCCTCTCCAGTCTGACTAGAACAACAGATCTCCTACCTCTCCTCTCCAGTCTGACTAGAACAACAGATCTCCTACCTCTCCTCTCCAGTCTGACTAGAACAACAGATCTCCTACCTCTCCTCTCCAGTCTGACTAGAACAACAGATCTCCTACCTCTCCTCTCCAGTCTGACTACAACAACAGATCTCCTACCTCTCCTCTCCAGTCTGACTAGAACAACAGATCTCCTACCTCTCCTCCCCAGTCTGACTAGAACAACAGATCTCCTACCTCTCCTCCCCAGTCTGACTAGAACAACAGATCTCCTACCTCTCCTCCCCAGTCTGACTAGAACAACAGATCTCCTACCTCTCCTCCCCAGTCTGACTAGAACAACAGATATCCTACCTCTCCTCCCCAGTCTGACTAGAACAACAGATCTCCTACCTCTCCTCCCCAGTCTGACTAGAACAACAGATCTCCTACCTCTCCTCTCCTCTGACTAGAACAACAGATCTCCTACCTCTCCTCCCCAGTCTGACTAGAACAACAGATCTCCTACCTCTCCTCTCCAGTCTGACTAGAACAACAGATCTCCTACCTCTCCTCTCCAGTCTGACTAGAACAACAGATCTCCTACCTCTCCTCTCCAGTCTGACTAGAACAACAGATCTCCTACCTCTCCTCTCCAGTCTGACTAGAACAACAGATCTCCTACCTCTCCTCTCCAGTCTGACTACAACAACAGATCTCCTACCTCTCCTCTCCAGTCTGACTAGAACAACAGATCTCCTAACTCTCCTCCCCAGTCTGACTAGAACAACAGATCGCCTACCTCTCCTCCCCAGTCTGACTAGAACAACAGATCTCCTACCTCTCCTCCCCTCTGACTAGAACAACAGATCTCCTACCTCTCCTCCCCAGTCTGACTAGAACAACAGATCTCCTACCTCTCCTCTCCCCTCTGACTAGAACAACAGATCTCCTACCTCTCCTCCCCTCTGACTAGAACAACAGATCTCCTACCTCTCCTCCCCAGTCTGACTAGAACAACAGATCTCCTACCTCTCCTCCCCAGTCTGACTAGAACAACAGATCTCCTACCTCTCCTCCCCAGTCTGACTAGAACAACAGATCTCCTACCTCTCCTCCCCAGTCTGACTAGAACAACAGATCTCCTACCTCTCCTCCCCTCTGACTAGAACACCAGATCTCCTACCTCTCCTCCCCTCTGACTAGAACAACAGATCTCCTACCTCTCCTCCCCTCTGACTAGAACAACAGATCTCCTACCTCTCCTCCCCAGTCTGACTAGAACAACAGATCTCCTACCTCTCCTCCCCTCTGACTAGAACACCAGATCTCCTACCTCTCCTCTCCTCTGACTAGAACAACAGATCTCCTACCTCTCCTCCCCAGTCTGACTAGAACAACAGATCTCCTACCTCTCCTCCCCAGTCTGACTAGAACAACAGATCTCCTACCTCTCCTCCCCTCTGACTAGAACAACAGATCTCCTACCTCTCCTCTCCAGTCTGACTAGAACAACAGATCTCCTACCTCTCCTCTCCAGTCTGACTAGAACAACAGATCTCCTACCTCTCCTCCCCAGTCTGACTAGAACAACAGATCTCCTACCTCTCCTCCCCAGTCTGACTAGAACACCAGATCTCCTACCTCTCCTCTCCTCTGACTAGAACAACAGATCTCCTACCTCTCCTCTCCAGTCTGACTAGAACAACAGATCTCCTACCTCTCCTCTCCAGTCTGACTAGAACAACAGATCTCCTACCTCTCCTCTCCAGTCTGACTAGAACAACAGATCTCCTACCTCTCCTCTCCAGTCTGACTAGAACAACAGATCTCCTACCTCTCCTCTCCAGTCTGACTAGAACAACAGATCTCCTACCTCTCCTCTCCAGTCTGACTAGAACAACAGATCTCCTACCTCTCCTCCCCAGTCTGACTAGAACAACAGATCTCCTACCTCTCCTCCCCAGTCTGACTAGAACAACAGATCTCCTACCTCTCCTCCCCTCTGACTAGAACAACAGATCTCCTACCTCTCCTCCCCAGTCTGACTAGAACAACAGATCTCCTACCTCTCCTCCCCTCTGACTAGAACACCAGATCTCCTACCTCTCCTCTCCTCTGACTAGAACAACAGATCTCCTACCTCTCCTCCCCAGTCTGACTAGAACAACAGATCTCCTACCTCTCCTCCCCAGTCTGACTAGAACAACAGATCTCCTACCTCTCCTCCCCTCTGACTAGAACAACAGATCTCCTACCTCTCCTCCCCAGTCTGACTAGAACAACAGATCTCCTACCTCTTCTGTCCTCTGACTAGAACACCAGATCTCCTACCTCTCCTCTCCTCTGACTAGAACAACAGATCTCCTACCTCTCCTCTCCTCTGACTAGAACAACAGATCTCCTACCTCTCCTCTCCAGTCTGACTAGAACAACAGATCTCCTACCTCTCCTCCCCAGTCTGACTAGAACACCAGATCTCCTACCTCTCCTCTCCTCTGACTAGAACAACAGATCTCCTACCTCTCCTCTCCTCTGACTAGAACACCAGATCTCCTACCTCTCCTCTCCTCTGACTAGAACAACAGATCTCCTACCTCTCCTCCCCAGTCTGACTAGAACACCAGATCTCCTACCTCTCCTCTCCTCTGACTAGAACAACAGATCTCCTACCTCTCCTCTCCTCTGACTAGAACAACAGATCTCCTACCTCTCCTCCCCAGTCTGACTAGAACACCAGATCTCCTACCTCTCCTCCCCTCTGACTACAACAACAGATCTCCTACCTCTCCTCTCCAGTCTGACTAGAACACCAGATCTCCTACCTCTTCTGTCCTCTGACTAGAACAACAGATCTCCTACCTCTCCTCTCCAGTCTGACTAGAACAACAGATCTCCTACCTCTCCTCCCCTCTGACTAGAACAACAGATCTCCTACCTCTCCTCCCCAGTCTGACTAGAACAACAGATCTCCTACCTCTCCTCTCCAGTCTGACTAGAACACCAGATCTCCTACCTCTCCTCCCCAGTCTGACTAGAACAACAGATATCCTACCTCTCCTCCCCAGTCTGACTAGAACAACAGATCTCCTACCTCTCCTCTCCAGTCTGACTAGAACAACAGATCTCCTACCTCTCCTCTCCAGTCTGACTAGAACAACAGATCTCCTACCTCTCCACTCCAGTCTGACTAGAACACCAGATCTCCTACCTCTCCTCCCCAGTCTGACTAGAACAACAGATATCCTACCTCTCCTCCCCAGTCTGACTAGAACAACAGCTCTCCTACCTCTCCTCTCCAGTCTGACTAGAACACCAGAGAAAGAGCAGGGCAGAGGTAGCCCTCAGTAGCAGTCATTCAGGCAGCTCTAACCCAGGACAACAACAGCTGCTGCTCTGCTCATTGCTGCATGGGACAGCTGCTGCTCTGCTCATTGCTGCATGGGACAGCTGCTGCTCTGTTCTAATGTCACACTGAAGGACTCTCAGCTTCAAACAGTCATTACACAGTTGGGTTAAACGCAGCCATACGTGTCGTTTTATGTTTAAAGGTAATTCCTATGGAATATGAGTCTGTTCATTTAAAAGGTAATTCCAATGTTTGTTCATGTTAATGTAGGCCTATTACTATTTGTAATGTTTTCAAAGATTAAGGTCTACAATTGGGTGTACTATATTCACCAGAATATACATTTTAATTGATCTACTGTGGAATGTCCCTGGACAGAATCTGTAAATATGGGCCATTTATACATTTTCTTGGTGATAACAGCCTCCTAGTGGTAAAACTAAATGTTACGTTGGTGATAACAGCCTCCTAGTGGTAAAACTAAATGTTACGTTGGTGATAACAGCCTCCTAGTGGTAAAACTAAATGTTACGTTGGTGATAACAGCCTCCTAGTGGTAAAACTAAATGTTACGTTGGTGATAACAGCCTCCTAATTAAGTTGATAATATAAATCTTGTTTTATGCCAAAACGTCAATATTAAACACACTTTCAAATAAAATAATAATATGCTTACCGGTAGACTAGATGCTGTTGCCCTCCTCCCGTCGGCGGGGATGGAATATTCCAACTTTCTGTCCTGTCCAACTCGCTCTGTGATTGGTCGGTGTACAACAGCACATTTCACCGGACACAGGAGGATGCTAGCAGCTAGCCGCTACATCGCCTCAAAACATCAGTACAAATTCTATTGGTCGCATAAAAATATTTTGCAGTTGTTATTGAGGGTGTAGTGAAATGCTTGTGTTTCCAGCTCCAATAGTGCAGTAATATCTAACAATACACAACAATACACAACAATTCACAACAATACACAACAATACACAACAATTCACAACAATACACAACAATACACAACAATACACAACAATACACAACAATTCACAACAATTCACAACAATACACAACAATACACAACAATTCACAACAATACACAACAATACACAACAATACACAACAATTCACAACAATTCACAACAATACACAACAATACACAACAATACACACAAACCTAAAAGTAAAATAATGGAATTAAGAAATATAGAAATATTAGGACGAGCAACGTCAAGTCTGGAGTGAATTTACAGTTGAAGTCAGAGGTTTACATCCACCTTAGTTTACATCCACCTTAGTTTACATCCACCTTAGTTTACATCCACCTTAGTTTACATCCACCTTAGTTTACATCCACCTTAGTTTACATCCACCTTATCCAAATACATTTAAACTCAGTTTACATACACCTTAACAAATACATTAAACTCAGTTTGCATACACCTTAGCCAAATACATTTAAACTCAGTTTACATCCACCTTAACCTTGTATATTAAACTCAGTTTACATCCACCTTAGCCAAATACATTTAACTCAGTTTTTCACAATTTAATCCTAGTAAAAATTCCCTGTCTTAGGTCAGTTAGGATCACCACTATTTTAAGAATGTGAAATGTCAGAATAATAGTAGAGAGAATGATTTATTTCAGCTTTTATTTCTTTCATCACATTCCCAGTGGGTCAGAAGTTTACATACACTCAATTAGTATTTGGTAGCATTGCCTTTAAATTGTTTAACTTGGGTCAAACGTTTCAGGTAGCCTTCCACAAGCTTCCCACAATAAGTTGGGTGAATTTTGGCCCATTCCTCCTGACAGAACTGGTATAACTGAGTCAGGTTTGTAGGCCTCCTTGCTCGCACACGCTTTTTCAGTTCTGCCCACAAATGTTCTATAGGATTGAGGTCAGGGCTTTGTGATGGCCACTCCAATACCTTGACTTTGTTGTCCTTAAGCCATTTTGCCACAACTTTGGAAGTATCCTTGGGGGTCATTGTCCATTAGGAAGACACATTTGCGACCAAGCTTTAACTTCCTGAATGATATCTTGAGATGTTGCTTCAATATATCCACATAACTTCTCCTTCCTCATGATGCCATCTATTTTGTGAAGTGCACCAGTCCCCCCTGCAGCAAAGCACCCCCACAACATGATGCTGCCACCCCCGTGCTTCACGGTTGGGATGGTGTTCTTCAGCTTGCAAGCCTCCCCCTTTTTCCTCCAAACATAACGATGGTCATTATGGCCAAACAGTTCAATTTTTGTTTCATCAGACCAGAGGAAATTTCTCAAAAAGTAAGATCTTTGTCCCAATGTGCAGTTGCAAAACGTAGTCTGGCTTTTTTATGGCGGTTTTGGAGCAGTGGCTTCTTCCTTTGTTTAGCGGCCTTTCAGGATATGTCGATATAGGACTAATTTTACTGTGGATATACAGCGGGTGAAATAAGTATTGAACACGTCACCATTTTTCTCAGTAAATATATTTCCAAAGGTGCTATTGCAAAACATAATGATGGCATTGGTTATAGGCGCATTTCTAAGCTTCTGAATGTTGCAGTGAGCACTGTTGGGGCCATAATACAGAAGTGGAAAGACAATCATTTCACCAAAACTTTGCCTCGACCAGGTGCTCCTCGCAAGATGTCTGACAGAGGAGTGAAAAGAATAATCAGAATAGTTGTCCAAGAGCCAAGGACCACTTGTGGAGAGCTTCAAAAAGACCTGCAATTAGCAGGTACTGTTGTCTCAAAGAAAACAGTAAGTAATGCACTCCACCGCCATGGCCTGTATGCACGCTCACCACGTAAGACTCCATTGCTGAAAAAAAAGCATGTTGAAGCTCGTTTAAAGTTTGCTGCACAACATTTGGAAAAGCCAGTGAAATACTGGGAGAATATAGTGTGGTCAGATGAGAGCAAAATTGAACTGTTTGGATGTCATAATACACACCATGTTTGAAGAAGAAATGGCACTGCACATCACCCTAAAAACACCATACCAACAGTGAAGTTTGGAGGTGGGAACATCATGGTGTGGGGCTGCTTTTCAGAAAATGGTACTGGCAAACTTCACATAATTGAAGGAAGGATGAATGGGCAAATTTACCGAGACATTCTTGACAAAAATCTGCTGCCATCTACCAGGATGATGAAGATGAAACGAGGGTGGACATTTCAGCAAGACAATGATCCCAAACACACAGCCAAGGAAACTCTCAATTGGTTTCAAAGAAAGAAAATAAAGCTGCTAGAATGGCCCAGCCAATCACCTGACTTAAATCCCATTGAAAATCTATGGAAAGAACTGAAGATCAAGATTCATAGAAGAGGCCCACGGAACCTTCAAGATTTGAAGACTGTTTGTGTGGAAGAATGGGCCAAAATCACACCAGAGCAATGCATGCGACTAGTTTCTCCATACAGGAGGCGTCTTGAAGCTGTCATTACCAACAAAGGCTTTTGTACAAAGTATTAAATAAATATCAGTAAGTGAACTTATTTGTTTTGGTTTCTTTGTATGTATGGATTACTTGGGTTGTTACCAACATCTGGTGAAGATTTCATGTCAATAGCACCTTTGGAAATATATTTACTGAGAAAAATGGTGACGTGTTCAATACATATTTCACCCGCTGTATATATCTATATCTATATTGCCAGGTCGCAGTTGTAAATGAGAACTTGTTCTCAACTGACCTGGTTAAATAAAGGTGAAATAAATAAAAATATACATACACTTTATTTAAATATACCTTAGTTTATTATTCCCCAAACCCCCCCACCGCTCGCCCAGTTGGAGTAAACTAATAAACAGTAACACTTAGGCTTCTACTTCCTGCTTCTACATACTATATAGATTTTACAACAGTTCTATTGTGTTTGTTTTTAGTCCTGGACTTCCTCTGTTTCTAATATATATCCAGTTTGATTTCTATTTGTAACTGTGCTGTTTCACAATAGTTCTGAACCTCTATACATTCTACAGACCCGGTCACCTGTTATCCTATTTATTATATCATTTACAATAATCGAAAAATAATGGTTTTCATCAATTAGTATATTTGAGTTTAACATAATATTAGTTGTATTATTGGTTCTGTCGTTTCTGGAGGATCAAACTGAACTATCAACCAACTTTTTATGGCTTGTTTTAAAAATAAGGATATTTTGGAGATTATTTTGTTTTCAAAAAGCCGAAAGTGAGCGGTTGTAATCTGAATAAAGGGAAAAAGGCCATTGAGAGACATTCTTACTAATTTAATAGATAACTATTTCAGATTTAAGTATAACTTTTGTATGACTGATGCCTTTAGTGAGAGGTCTAATGCTTTAATATGTAATAGTTTCTGCCCTACGAATTCATATTCAATATATAGACAGGCCCTTTTAAATGTTGTCTGGTTTGCCATTCCAAATAAAAGGTCGCTAGGTGTCGGCAGGACCATCAGTAAACAGGTCCTATGACTATGGTATGACTATGGCTGATATAATTTAAAGCAGGTCGCTAGGTGTCGGCAGGACCATCAGTAAACAGGTCCTATGACTATGGTATGACTATGGCTGATATAATTTAAAGCAGGTCGCTAGGTGTCGGCAGGACCATCAGTAAACAGGTCCTATGACTATGGTATGACTATGGCTGATATAATTTAAAGCAGGTCGCTAGGTGTCGGCAGGACCATCAGTAAACAGGTCCTATGACTATGGTATGACTATGGCTGATATAATTTAAAGCAGGTCGCTAGGTGTCGGCAGGACCATCAGTAAACAGGTCCTATGACTATGGTATGACTATGGCTGATATAATTTAAAGCAGGTCGCTAGGTGTCGGCAGGACCATCAGTAAACAGGTCCTATGACTATGGTATGACTATGGCTGATATAATTTAAAGCAGGTCGCTAGGTGTCGGCAGGACCATCAGTAAACAGGTCCTATGACTATGGTATGACTATGGCTGATATAATTTAAAGCAGGTCGCTAGGTGTCGGCAGGACCATCAGTAAACAGGTCCTATGACTATGGTATGACTATGGCTGATATAATTTAAAGCAGGTCGCTAGGTGTCGGCAGGACCATCAGTAAACAGGTCAACTGTGATGTAACTAAAGAGTTCATCAGGTGGATGTTTCCACTAATAGACAGGTGTTTTCCTTTCCATGGAACAACATCTTATCTATGTTTGATAACTTTCTATCAACATGTATTGTAGTGAGAATGTCTGTCCACATCCTGTCAGAACATTTTATTGGTAAAATACACGCTAATGTAAAAAGGTGAATTATTTTACCGTACTGCGGTATGACTATGGTATGGTATGACTATGGTATGGTATGACTATGGTATGGTATGGTATGGTATGACTATGGTATGGTATGACTATGGTATGGTATGGTATGACTATGGCATGGTATGACTATGGTATGGTATGGTATGACTATGGTATGGTAATGACTATGGTATGACTATGGTATGGTATGACTATGGTATGGTATGACTATGGTATGGTATGACTATGGTATGGTAATGACTATGGTATGACTATGGTATGGTATGACTATGGTATGACTATGGTATGGTATGACTATGGTATGGTATGACTATGGTATGACTATGGTATGGTATGGTATGGCTATGGTATGGTATGACTATGGTATGACTATGGTATGGTATGACTATGGTATGACTATGGTATGGTATTGTATGGTATGGTATGGTATGACTATGGTATGACTATGGTATGGTATGACTATGTTATGACTATGGTATGGTATGACTATGTTATGACTATGGTATGGTATGACTATGGTATGGTATGACTATGGTATGACTATGGTATGGTATGACTATGGTATGGTATGACTATGGTATGACTATGGTATGACTATGGTATGGTATGACTATGGTATGACTATGATATGGTATGACTATGGTATGACTATGGTATGGTATGACTATGGTATGGTATGACTATGTTATGGTATGACTATGGTATGACTATGGTATGACTATGGTATGGTATGACTATGGTATGGTATGACTATGGTATGACTATGGTATGGTATGACTATGGTATGGTATGACTATGGTATGGTATGACTATGGTATGACTATGGTATGACTATGGTATGGTATGACTATGGTTTAACAGGTTTGATACTGGCCCTGTCCACCTCCCCTCCAGCTCCCCAGACCACACACCCTCATGGCTGTCCCACCCCCACTTTGCTCACAACACCTCTGCTGAGACAATCAGTGACCCCACCTCCGCCCCTGCTCCCTCTGGACTGATCCTCAACACCTCCCTTCACCCCACCTCTGGACTGATCCTCAACACCCCCCACCTCCCCACCTGGGCTGGCTTTCACCACCAACCAAGTGAAGAGAGAGCTGGAGAGACTACATCAGTGGAAAGTGTCGGGCCCTGATGGCATCAGCCCAAGGGTGCTGAGGGTCTGTGCTGACCAACTGTGTGGAATACTCCAGCGTCTTTTCAAGCTTAGCCTGAGCCTAGAAAGGGTCCCTGTGCTGTGGAAAACATCCTGCCTCGTCCCAGTGCCCAAGAAGGCACACCCCACTGTCCTGAATGACTTCAGACCCGTAGCGCTAACATCCCACATCATGAAGACCCTGGAAAGGTTAGTCCTCGCTCACCTCAGACCCCTGGTGTGTTCATCAATGGACCCCCTGCAGTTTGCATACCAGCGCAACATCGGGGTGGATGATGCAATCATCTACCTTCTGCGGAGGGCCTACTCTCACCTGGACAACGCAGGTTGCACTGTGAGGGTTATGTTTTTTGACTTCTCCAGTGCCTTCAATACCATTCAGCACCTGCTACTGGGTGAGAAGATGAGGAGGATGAAAGTGGAAGCACCCTTAGTCTCCTGGGTCACGGACTACCTGACCGGTAGGCCACAATTTGTGCGACTACAGAGCTGTGTGTCAGAACGGGCAGTTAGCAACACAGGGGCCCCCCTTCCTGTTCACCCTCTACACCTCAGACTTCAGATATAACTCTGAAACATGCCACCTACAGAAGTTCTCGGATGACTCTGCTATTGTAGGGTGCATCAAGGGTGGGCAGGAGGAGGAGTACAGGAGCACAATCAGTGACTTTGTGTTGTGGTGTGAGCAGAACCACCTTCAGCTCAACATCAGCAAAACAAAGGAGATGGTGGTGGACTTCAGGAGAACCAAGGCACAACTGACTGCAGTCCCTATACAGGGGATGGATGTGGAAATGGTTGGGTCATACAAGTTCCTGGGAGTCCATATGGACAACAAGCTGGAATGGGCTGGTAACACCGGGGCCCTGTACAAAAAGGGCCAGAGCCGACTCTACTTTCTGAGGAGGCTCAGGTCCTTCAACGTGTGCAGTAAACTACTGCATACCTTCTACCAGTCTGTGGTGTCTTTTTTGCAGTGGTGTGCTGGGGAGCAAACATCAAAGCCGGTGATGCTTCTCGGGTAAATAAGCTGATCAGGAAGGCTAGCTCTGTCCTGGGGATGAGCCTTGACACTCTATAGAGGAGGTGGCGGAGAGACGGATCCTGGCCAAACTGCTGGCCATCATGGACAACGTCACCCACCCTCTGCACGCTATGGTTATGACGCAGAGGAGCACTTTCAGTCACAGACTGATCCCACCATGGTGTGCCAGAGAGCGCTACAGGAGGTCCTTCCTGCCGGCGGCTATTAGACTATATAATGCCTCACCGGGGTGCCGTGCCGTCGGCAACATAGATCTGGAACTGTTGGGGTGCTAGGACCTAGTTTAACAATTATGCATCCATCCGTGAGTAACTCTGGTCCGTCAGCACTCATTCACTCAGGACCTATTTATTCATACAGGTCTGTATATACATACTCATGTACAATTGTTATATCATATCACGTGCAATATTGCTAGTAATTCTTGGACCTAACTTACGTAAGCATTCACTCAGGAATGCATATTAGTATCCTGTCAATTGCACCTTTTCTCATTGCTGTTAGTATATCGAATGTGCAATAAGTGCAGTTGTCTGTAATTAAACCCTGCGCACTAAGGACTGTATTTTAAGGGATTACTATTATTACCCCAAATGATATCATACACACATTTAGCTATTAAAGTATCTATTCCTGTCATTTACCTGTACAGTTTGTGTAACCATGCAAGTATTCACTTATCTGTAAATATAACTGTATACTTACCTGTACAGTTAATTTAACCATGCAAAATATTCACTTACCTGTTCATTTAGCCAGTCTGTCTATTAAGTAAACTATTATTACCCTCGCTCATATCATATGCATTTTTAGCTACTGAAGTATTTCTCTGGCATAGACCTGTATAGTATAGTTAACCATCCAACATCCACCAATGTATAGTGTACATATTCAGCCAACCACTCATACTATGTAATGTCTTTTTATAGCTTTTTTTTGCAATCCAGATATCTTGTATTTCTATACTTTTTCATACTGCCGCTCTATGTATCATGTACCGTGTATCTGTCTTTTGTGTACTTTCGTTGTGGCATTTTGCACCTGCCCTGTGTTTTGTTGTAGCTGCTTGACAAAGAAATGTCCCCCCCGGGGGATCAATAAAGTATATCTATCTATCTATCTATCTATCTATCTATCTTTATTGCAAAAATAAATACTAATACAAACATGACTTTAAGCTCCATATTATTTTGACAGGTAATGAACTGTCCATCGATCAGCACAGAAATGGATAAAACAGGACCATGTTTACAACAAGTGGTTCTGAGCTTAATTTAACATTACAGGTAAGCTAACAGTTACAGAAATCAGGGATGCAGAGCGGCTCTATCTGAGCTACTGTGTCCAAGACACCACCTGTTGTTTTGCTGGGGACCTACTGACCAAAAACACCACCTGTTGTTTTGCTGGGGACCTACTGACCAAAAACACCACCTGTTGTTATGTTGGGGACCTACTGACCAAAAACACCACCTGTTGTTATGTTGGGGACCTACTGACCAAAAACACCACCTGTTGTTATGTTGGGGACCTACTGACCAAAAACACCACCTGTTGTTATGTTGGGGACCTACTGACCAAAAACACCACCTGTTGTTATGTTGGGGACCTACTGACCAAAAACACCACCTGTTGTTATGTTGGGGACCTACTGACCAAAAACACCACCTGTTGTTATGTTGGGGACCTACTGACCAAAAACACCACCTGTTGTTATGTTGGGGACCTACTGACCAAAAACACCACCTGTTGTTATGTTGGGGACCTACTGACCAAAAACACCACCTGTTGTTATGTTGGGGACCTACTGACCAAAAACACCACCTGTTGTTATGTTGGGGACCTACTGACCAAAAACACCACCTGTTGTTATGTTGGGGACCTACTGACCAAAAACACCACCTGTTGTTATGTTGGGGACCTACTGACCAAAAACACCACCTGTTGTTATGTTGGGGACCTACTGACCAAAAACACCACCTGTTGTTATGTTGGGGACCTACTGACCAAAAACACCACCTGTTGTTATGTTGGGGACCTACTGACCAAAAACACCACCTGTTGTTATGTTGGGGACCTACTGACCAAAAACACCACCTGTTGTTATGTTGGGGACCTACTGACCAAAAACACCACCTGTTGTTATGTTGGGGACCTACTGACCAAAAACACCACCTGTTGTTATGTTGGGGACCTACTGACCAAAAACACCACCTGTTGTTATGTTGGGGACCTACTGACCAAAAACACCTCCTGTTGTTATGTTGGGGACCTACTGACCAAAAACACCACCTGTTGTTATGTTGGGGACCTACTGACCAAAAACACCACCTGTTGTTGTTGGGGACCTACTGACCAAAAACACCACCTGTTGTTATGTTGGGGACCTACTGACCAAAAACACCACCTGTTGTTATGTTGGGGACCTACTGACCAAAAACACCACCTGTTGTTATGTTGGGGTCCTACTGACCAAAAACACCACCTGTTGTTATGTTGGGGACCTACTGACCAAAAACACCACCTGTTGTTATGTTGGGGACCTACTGACCAAAAACACCACCTGTTGTTATGTTGGGGACCTACTGACCAAAAACACCACCTGTTGTTATGTTGGGGACCTACTGACCAAAAACACCACCTGTTGTTATGTTGGGGACCTACTGACCAAAAACACCACCTGTTGTTATGTTGGGGACCTACTGACCAAAAACACCACCTGTTGTTATGTTGGGGACCTACTGACCAAAAACACCCCCTGTTGTTATGTTGGGGACCTACTGACCAAAAACACCACCTGTTGTTATGTTGGGGACCTACTGACCAAAAACACCACCTGTTGTTATGTTGGGGACCTACTGACCAAAAACACCACCTGTTGTTATGTTGGGGACCTACTGACCAAAAACACCACCTGTTGTTATGTTGGGGACCTACTGACCAAAAACACCACCTGTTGTTATGTTGGGGACCTACTGACCAAAAACACCACCTGTTGTTATGTTGGGGACCTACTGACCAAAAACACCACCTGTTGTTATGTTGGGGACCTACTGACCAAAAACACCTCCTGTTGTTATGTTGGGGACCTACTGACCAAAAACACCACCTGTTGTTATGTTGGGGACCTACTGACCAAAAACACCACCTGTTGTTATGTTGGGGACCTACTGACCAAAAACACCACCTGTTGTTATGTTGGGGTCCTACTGACCAAAAACACCACCTGTTGTTATGTTGGGGACCTACTGACCAAAAACACCACCTGTTGTTATGTTGGGGACCTACTGACCAAAAACACCACCTGTTGTTATGTTGGGGACCTACTGACCAAAAACACCACCTGTTGTTATGTTGGGGACCTACTGACCAAAAACACCACCTGTTGTTATGTTGGGGACCTACTGACCAAAAACACCACCTGTTGTTATGTTGGGGACCTACTGACCAAAAACACCACCTGTTGTTATGTTGGGGACCTACTGACCAAAAACACCACCTGTTGTTATGTTGGGGACCTACTGACCAAAAACACCACCTGTTGTTATGTTGGGGACCTACTGACCAAAAACACCACCTGTTGTTATGTTGGGGACCTACTGACCAAAAACACCACCTGTTGTTATGTTGGGGACCTACTGACCAAAAACACCACCTGTTGTTATGTTGGGGACCTACTGACCAAAAACACCACCTGTTGTTATGTTGGGGACCTACTGACCAAAAACACCACCTGTTGTTATGTTGGGGACCTACTGACCACAAGACAAAAACAGCTCAATCATGCCTTATGGTCTTGTAAGTATAAAAGCAAAACTTGCTTTCATTTCATTTAGAACCCATAGTGGCCTTTCTTTAAATTACTATAGCGGCCAGAAAGTGCCTTGTTTTTCTAACAATAATATATGTGTCAACATCGCAAAATGTACCTGTTGTCAGAGGTCACGTTACCTACAAACCCAATGGTCAGAAGACTCCTGCCGACAATTCCTCATTCTAGATTTTATTGAGGTTATCTACTTCAATGTTTTATACTTTATAGTTTAAACGTCGGTTGAAATGTATGGGGCCAAGAAACATACGGGTTCGCCCACCAAAATGGCAAATAACGCCAGAAAACCGAAGTTACTACTGATGCTAGCTTTAGCAACGCCATCTCGCTAGCTTTGGCTGAACAATGTGCTGTTGGTGCAGCAATTCAGGGAGTGAAAGAACAAGCTGCTACCTTGCAAGATAAACTGGAAACCCACATGGGACCAGGTCAAGATAAACTGGAAACCCACATGGGACCAGGTCAAGATAAACTGGAAACCCACATGGGACCAGGTCAAGATAAACTGGAAACCCACATGGGACCAGGTCAAGATAAACTGGAAACCCACATGGGACCAGGTCAAGATAAACTGGAAACCCACATGGGACCAGGTCAAGATAAACTGGAAACCCACATGGGACCAGGTCAAGATAAACTGGAAACCCACATGGGACCAGGTCAAGATAAACTGGAAACCCACATGGGACCAGGTCAAGATAAACTGGAAACCCACATGGGACCAGGTCAAGATAAACTGGAAACCCACATGGGACCAGGTCAAGATAAACTGGAAACCCACATGGGACCAGTTCAAGATAAACTGGAAACCCACATGGGACCAGGTCAAGCGCTAATAGAAAAGGTGGACCACATTCAGACTGAGGCAAGGGGCCTAAAAAGGGACGTGAACATCTGCATTTCGGAACTTGAGAAGATGCAGTTGAAAATGGCGTCGCTTGAGGATCAAGAAAGATGCAATAACGTGAAGGTCAAATACTTTTGCCCATTCTTTTTATTGGCCAGTCTGAGATATGGCTTTTTCTTTGCAACTCTGCCTAGAAGGCCAGCATCCCGGAGTCGCCTTTTCACTGTTGACGTTGAGACTGGTGTTTTGTGGGTACTATTTAATGAAGCTGCCAGTTGAGGACTTGTGAGGCGTCTGTTTCTCAAACTAAACACTCTAAATGTACTTGTCCTCTTGCTCAGTTGTGCACCGGGGCCTCCCACTCCTCTTTCTATTCTGGTTAGAGCCAGTTTGCACTGTTCTGTGAAGGGAGTAGTACACAGCGTTCTACGAGATCTTCAGTTTCTTGGCAATTTCTCACATGGAATAGCCTTAATTTCTCAGAACAAGAATAGACTGACGAGTTTCAGAAGAAAGTTATTTGTTTCTGGCCATTTTGAGCCTGTAATCGAACCCACAAATGCTGATGCTCCAGATACTCAACTAGTCTAAAGAAGGCCAGTTTTATTGCTTCTTTACTCAGCACAACAGTTTTCAGCTGTCTAACATAATTGTAAAAGGGTTTTCTAATGATCAATTAGCCTTTTAAAATGATAAACTTGGATTAGCTAACACAACGTGCCACTGGAACACAGGAGTGATGGTTGCTGATAATGGGCCTATGTAGATATTCCATAAAAAATCTGCCGTTTCAAGCTACAATAGTCATTTACAACTTTACCAATGTCTACACTGTATTTCTGATCAATTTGATGTTATTTTAATGGACAAAACAGTAGCTTTTCTTTCAAAAACAAGGACATTTCTAAGTGACCCCAAACGTTTGAATGATAGTGTAGATCTGCTTATACAGGTTAAATGTTTCTGTTCGTATATCAACTGTGTTCTTCTGCAGTGACTATGTGAATGTTTACAGTAATATTGTTAAATGTTTCTTCTGTTTGATTTGTTGGTATTTAGATTCTAATAGGAGTCCCTATAAAACAGGATGCATCCCCTCAATCAGCCTCCCATTATCTCCAGCCACTGGATTCTCTCTCTCTCTCTCTCTCTCTCTCTCTCTCTCTCTCTCTCTCTCTCTCTCTCTCATCTGAGACTCAGTGATATGACGTTACGAGCAGCAAGATGAAACTACAATTTTTCAGATGGGTGTGATGCAAGATGTTACACTGGCAAAGTATATCTGTATGATAGCTGCTATTAGCTTAAGTATAGACTCCCGCGTCACACTCAGTTGTTGCGGAGGTCTACTTCGTGCATTGCTGACTCTAATGTTGGTCCGGGAAACCCGTCCTAGAGGATGTTTATACCAGACCTTGTTCAGGACAAAAAACAGACATTTTTAAACAAATGGATAAAATTTTACTGGTATATTAAATAAAAAAAATTCATGAAGGTTGAAGAAGCTAAACTCAATAGTAGTTTTGTCAAAATGTTTCAACGACATATAAAAATGTATCATGGTAGAAGAAGGAACAGCTGATGGGGCGTGGCTATAGACAATATCTTCCAATAGAAACAGTGGGTGCGTCTGCATGGTTGGTTGCTTGGTACCAGGGGTCAGAGGTTCTGAACTGTAGCTCTGTCTGGAGGTCTCCTCCTCCCGGCCTCAACAGAACTAGAAGATGAACAGTAAAGAAGGCCTTAGATGAGGACAGAGGAGGGACTGTATACATGTAGTTAAACACAACACCTACATAAATGATGAGGACAGAGGAAGGACTGTGTACATGTAGTTAAACACAACACCTACATAAATGATGAGGACAGAGGAAGGACTGTGTACATGTAGTTAAACACAACACCTACATAAATGATGAGGACAGAGGAGGGACTGTATACATGTAGTTAAACACAACACCTACATAAATGATGAGGACAGAGGAAGGACTGTGTACATGTAGTTAAACACAACACCTACATAAATGATGAGGACAGAGGAGGGACTGTATACATGTAGTTAAACACAACACCTACATAAATGATGAGGACAGAGGAGGGACTGTATACATGTAGTTAAACACAACACCTACATAAATGATGAGGACAGAGGAAGGACTGTGTACATGTAGTTAAACACAACACCTACATAAATGATGAGGACAGAGGAGGGACTGTGTACATGTAGTTAAACACAACACCTACATAAATGATGAGGACAGAGGAAGGACTGTGTACATGTAGTTAAACACAACACCTACATAAATGATGAGGACAGAGGAGGGACTGTGTACAGTGTGTGTGTGTGTGTAGACAGTGTGTGTTTACAGTGTGTGTGTGTGTGTGTGTGTGTGTGTGTGTGTGTGTGTGTGTGTGTAGACAGTGTGTGTTTACAGTGTGTGTGTGTGTGTGTGTGTGTGTGTGTAGACAGTGTGTGTGTTGAAGAGCTTGGTAGAGTGAGTATCAACATACCTTCCATCTGTTTCCACAGTCGTTACAGAAGACGAAGGTGGTCATGGGTTCATCAGCGCTGCGGGTCTGGACCTGGAGATCCAGCACACACAGGATTACTGTACACACTGAAACACTGTAGGGGTGGAACGCTTCACCACCTTCACTACAGAACGAAAATGAGTCCTAATGCCTGGAAACACCATCCGGAATAACACTGGAAACACCATCAGGAATAACACTGGAAACATCATCAGGAATAACACTGGAAACACCATCACTCATCAACAACACAGTGCATTATGTGTGGCATCAATATGGATCCATGTCTCAGACATTGTCTAGGCGTATGCTATGTTTTCTTATAGAGAGACAGATGCACCATGTGACTGTCATGTAACTTTAACCATAAAGGGGTCGTGTCTAGCACTGTAGTACTAATTTCCCACTCAAGGGTAATGTGATGGGCTGTCACTTAAGTAGCTCTCTGTAGACGTAAAGGTCCATCCATCTGTAGTAAACGCAAAACATGGTGCATTGGCCAAGTTGATAAAGTGACTCGAGCACTTTCATGAAGTGGTGAAACTGTATTCTATAATTGGCCCGGTCAGAATCAGCTGTGAAGGGCTGCTTGAATGCAGAGGGAGGAGTTGTTGATTTCTTGCCTTGCGTCTCGTTACGTTGGTAGGAATACTAGGGTGATGTCGGTGTAAATGTGTTGGCAGCTGAATGGGCTATTCTCATGGAGCTGTGTTGATATACTCTCTCTGTGCATCGCCGCTGTAATCTACTGGGAAGACAAAACGTTCCCAAACTGGAGATTTAAAAGATGGAGAACCCTCCTGGTTTATCGACCCCACTACTCACCATTGGACAGAACTAGTTCCCAGCTGCCCCTCACAAAAGGACAGTTTGAAATGCACCAATTTAAGATTTGAATACAACATGCACATAGGCTCTAGCTGTTTTAACGGAATAGCCTGAAATGTTTTTCAGCTCAGATTTATTTAAGAGGCATACAATACAGCGTAGGCATAGCCTATAGCCTGGGAGGCAGGTAGCCTAGTGGTCAGCGCGTTGGGCCAGTAACCGAAAGGTTTCTGGATCGAATCCCCGAGCCGACAAGGTGAAAAAAATCTGTCTGTGTCCTTGAGCAAGGCACTTAACCCTAATTAGCTCCAGGGACGACGTACTACTATGGCTGTCCCTGTAAATAAGAATTTATTCTTAACTGACTTGCCTAGTTAAATAAAATAAAAAATATATATTTACAGTTGAAGTTTACATACACCTTAGCCAAATACATTTAAACTCAGTTTTTCAAAATTCCCTGTCTTAGGTCAGTTAGGATCACCACTTTATTTTAAGAATGTGAAATGTCAGAATAACAGTAAAGATAATTATTTATTTCAGCTTTTATTTCTTTCATCACATTCCCAGTGGGTCAGAAGTTTACATACACTCAATTAGTATTTGGTAGCATTGCCTTTAAATGTTTTAACTTGGGTCAAACGTTTCAGGTAGCCTTCCACAAGCTTCCCACAATAAGTTGGGTGAATTTTGGCCCATTCCTCCTGACAGAACTGGTGTAACTGAGTCAGGTTTGTTGGCCTCCTTGCTCGCACACGCTTTTTCAGTTCTGCCCACAAATGTTCTATAGGATTGAGGTCAGGGCTTTGTGATGGCCACTCCAATACCTTGACTTTGTTGTAGATAGATAGATAGATAGATAGATAGATAGATAGATAGATAGATAGATAGATAGATAGATAGATAGATAGATAGATAGATAGATAGATAGATAGATAGATAGATAGATAGATAGATAGATAGATAGATAGATAGATAGATAGATAGATAGATAGATAGATAGATAGATAGATAGATAGATAGATAGATAGATAGATAGATAGATAGATAGATAGATAGATAGATAGATAGATAGATAGATAGATAGATAGATAGATAGATAGGTACTTTATTGATCCCCCGGGGGGGAAATTTCATAATCATAATTTCATAACTTAAGCCATTTTGCCACAACTTTGGAAGTATGCTTGGGGTCATTGTCCGTTTGGAAGACCCGTTTGCGACCAAGCTTTAACTTCCTGAATGATGTCTGAATGCCATCTATTTTGTGAAGTGCACCAGTCCCTCCAGCAGCAAAGCATATACAGTGGGGAGAACAAGTATTTGATACACTGCCGATTTTGCAGGTTTTCCTACTTACAAAGCATGTAGAAGTCTGTAATTTTTATCATAGGTACACTTCAACTGTGAGAGACGGAATCTAAAACAAAAATCCAGAAAATTACATTGTATGATTTTTAAGTAATTAATTTGCATTTTATTGCATGACATAAGTATTTGATACATCAGAAAAGCAGAACTTAATATTTGGTACAGAAACCTTTGTTTGCAATTACAGAGATCATACATTTCCTGTAGTTCTTGACCAGGTTTGCAAACACTGCAGCAGTGATTTTGGCCCACTCCGCCATACAGACCTTCTCCAGATCCTTCAGGTTTCGGGGCTGTCGCTGGGCAATACGGACTTTCAGCTCCCTCCAAAGATTTTCTATTGGGTTCAGGTCTGGAGACTGGCTAGGCCACTCCAGGACGTTGAGATGCTTCTTACGGAGCCACTCCTTAGTTGCCCTGGCTGTGTGTTTCGGGTCGTTGTCATGCTGGAAGACCCAGCCACGACCCATCTTCAATGCTCTTACTGAGGGAAGGAGGTTGTTGGCCAAGATCTCGCGATACATGGCCTCAACCATTCTCCCCTCAATACGGTGCAGTCGTCCTGTCCCCTTTGCAGAAAAGCATCCCCAAAGAATGATGTTTCCACCTCCATGCTTCACGGTTGGGATGGTGTTCTTGGGGTTGTACTCATCCTTCTTCTTCCTCCAAACACGGCGAGTGGAGTTTAGACCAAAAAGCTCTATTTTTGTCTCATCAGACCACATGACCTTCTCCCATTCCTCCTCTGGATCATCCAGATGGTCATTGGCAAACTTCAGACGGGCCTGGACATGCGCTGGCTTGAGCAGGGGGACCTTGCGTGCGCTGCAGGATTTTAATCCATGACGGCATAGTGTGTTACTAATGTCATGCAATAAAATGCAAATTAATTATTTAAAAATCATACAATGTGATTTTGTGGATTTTTGTTTTAGATTCCGTCTCTCACAGTTGAAGTGTACCTACGATAAAAATTACAGACCTCTACATGCTTTGTAAGTAGGAAAACCTGCAAAATCGGCAGTGTATCAAATACTTGTTCTCCCCACTGTATATAGTGGATAGTATATTACCTGAGGAGATGTATTATATAGTGGATAGTATATTACCTGAGGAGATGTATTATATAGTGGATAGTATATTACCTGAGGAGGTGTATTATATAGTGGATAGTATATTACCTGAGGAGGTGTATTATATAGTGGATAGTATATTACCTGAGGAGATGTATTATATAGTGGATAGTATATTACCTGAGGAGATGTATTATATAGTGGATAGTATATTACCTGAGGAGGTGTATTATATAGTGGATAGTATATTACCTGAGGAGGTGTATTATATAGTGGATAGTATATTACCTGAGGAGGTGTATTATATAGTGGATAGTATATTACCTGAGGAGGTGTATTATATAGTGGATGGTATATTACCTGAGGAGGTGTATTATATAGTGGATGGTATATTACCTGAGGAGGTGTATTATATAGTGGATGGTATATTACCTGAGGAGGTGTATTATATAGTGGATAGTATATTACCTGAGGAGGTGTATTATATAGTGGATGGTATATTACCTGAGGAGGTGTATTATATAGTGGATAGTATATTACCTGAGGAGGTGTATTATATAGTGGATGGTATATTACCTGAGGAGGTGTATTATATAGTGGATGGTATATTACCTGAGGAGGTGTATTATATAGTGGATGGTATATTACCTGAGGAGGTGTATTATATAGCGGATGGTATATTACCTGAGGAGGTGTATTATATAGCGGATAGTATATTACCTGAGGAGGTGTATTATATAGCGGATAGTATATTACCTGAGGAGGTGTATTATATAGCGGATGGTATATTACCTGAGGAGGTGTATTATATAGCGGATAGTATATTACCTGAGGAGGTGTATTATATAGCGGATAGTATATTACCTGAGGAGGTGTATTATATAGTGGATGGTATATTACCTGAGGAGGTGTATTATATAGCGGATGGTATATTACCTGAGGAGCTGTATTATATAGCGGATAGTATATTACCTGAGGAGGTGTATTATATAGCGGATAGTATATTACCTGAGGAGGTGAATTATATAGCGGATGGTATATTACCTGAGGAGGTGTATTATATAGCGGATAGTATATTACCTGAGGAGGTGTATTATATAGCGGATAGTATATTACCTGAGGAGGTGTATTATATAGTGGATAGTATATTACCTGAGGTGTATTATATAGTGGATGGTATATTACCTGAGGAGGTGTATTATATAGCGGATAGTATATTACCTGAGGAGGTGTATTATATAGTGGATGGTATATTACCTGAGGAGGTGTATTATATAGTGGATAGTATATTACCTGAGGAGGTGTATTATATAGTGGATAGTATATTACCTGAGGTGTATTATATAGTGGATGGTATATTACCTGAGGTGTATTATATAGTGGATAGTATATTACCTGAGGTGTATTATATAGTGGATAGTATATTACCTGAGGTGTATTATATAGTGGATAGTATATTACCTGAGGAGGTGTATTATATAGTGGATAGTATATTACCTGAGGTGTATTATATAGTGGATAGTATATTACCTGAGGTGTATTATATAGTGGATGGTATATTACCTGAGGAGGTGTATTATATAGCGGATAGTATATTACCTGAGGAGGTGTATTATATAGTGGATGGTATATTACCTGAGGAGGTGTATTATATAGTGGATAGTATATTACCTGAGGAGATGTATTATATAGTGGATAGTATATTACCTGAGGAGGTGTATTATATAGTGGATAGTATATTACCTGAGGAGGTGTATTATATAGTGGATAGTATATTACCTGAGGAGGTGTATTATATAGTGGATAGTATATTACCTGAGGAGGTGTATTATATAGTGGATAGTATATTACCTGAGGAGGTGTATTATATAGTGGATAGTATATTACCTGAGGAGGTGTATTATATAGTGGATAGTATATTACCTGAGGAGGTGTATTATATAGTGGATAGTATATTACCTGAGGAGGTGTATTATATAGTGGATAGTATATTACCTGAGGAGGTGTATTATATAGTGGATAGTATATTACCTGAGGAGGTGTATTATATAGTGGATAGTATATTACCTGAGGAGGTGTATTATATAGTGGATAGTATATTACCTGAGGAGGTGTATTATATAGTGGATGGTATATTACCTGAGGAGGTGTATTATATAGTGGATAGTATATTACCTGAGGAGGTGTATTATATAGTGGATAGTATATTACCTGAGGTGTATTATATAGTGGATGGTATATTACCTGAGGTGTATTATATAGTGGATAGTATATTACCTGAGGAGGTGTATTATATAGTGGATAGTATATTACCTGAGGAGGTGTATTATATAGTGGATGGTATATTACCTGAGGTGTATTATATAGTGGATGGTATATTACCTGAGGTGTATTATATAGTGGATAGTATATTACCTGAGGTGTATTATATAGTGGATAGTATATTACCTGAGGAGGTGTATTATATAGTGGATGGTATATTACCTGAGTATAGGTGCACCTCTTCTTCTTGCACTTGCCGCAGGTGAACAGGTCTGTCTGGGTTCCTCCGGTCTGGGACACCTGGTGATCTCTGATTGCTTCTTTGGTCAGGTTCTTCCTTATCAGCTTCAGCTCATCACTAGCCATCTCCTGTTAGCAGGAAGACATTAGGGTCAGGGGTTAGAGGTCAGGTTCTTCTCAGCTCCAGCTCATCCCTAGCAATTTCCTGTTAGCAGGAAGACATTAGGGTCAGGGGTTAGAGGTCAGGTTCTTCCTGATCAGCGTCAGCTCATCACTAGCCATCTTCTGTTAGCACACAACACGTAAGGTTAATGGTAGGGGTTAGAGGTCAGGTTCTTCCTTATCAGATTCAACTCATCATTAGATATCAACTGTTAACAGGAAGACGTTAGGATCAGGGGTTAGCGGTCAGGTTCTTCCTATTGAGCTTCAGCTCATTACTAGCCATTTCCTGTTAGCAGGAGGACATTAGGGTTAGGGTCAGGGGTTAGAGGTCAGGTTCTTCCTGATCAGCTTCAACTCATCAAATCTCAAGTAATTCAAAAAAAAATTATGTTTAGCAGCACCGAACACACACCAAGTACTCAATTATTTACAACCGAGCCCAGCTCTTGGATTTAGCACACTCAGCGCTGCTGCACCCCAGGGAAAAGTTTGATATTCCGGACAAGTTGAAAAGGCGACGGCGTGGATGCAGGGCGGGTCGGAAGTGTAACGCAAAGCTGAGTAAGTACAAGCCGGCTATACCGTCTATCATTATGGGCAACGTGAGATCGCTACATAACAAGATGGAGGAGCTCAAGGGACTAGTCCGTGGACAAAGGGATTACAGACCAAGACATGGATGAATGAGAACGTCACTATCGGTGGTTTCAAGACCATTAGAGCGGACAGAGATAGCGTTTCTTCCGGTAAGAGTAAGGGAGGGGGGCTGGCTTTATTAGTTAACAACAGATGGTGTAATCTGAGCCATATCACTGTTAAGCAACAGTTTTGTAGCCCGGACATTGAGCTGTTAGCCGTTAGCCTGAGACCCTACTATTTGCTGAGGGAATTCACGGTGGCCATTGCTGTTATTGTTTGCTGTTATTGTTGACTTCTCTTATTGTTTTCAATAAAGTATCTATCTATCTATCTATCTATCTATCTATCTATCTATCTATCTATCTATCTATCTATCTATCTATCTATCTATCTATCTATCTATCTATCATCCCGCCCTCCGCTGACGCAAACACAGCATGTGACATCATCCACTCTGTTATCGCGAGGTTACAGACAGCGCATCCCAGTGCTTTCTTTGCCATTTCGGGGGATTTTAACCATGCATCTCTCTCTTCAACGCTGCCCAAGTTCAAACAGTTTGTGAAGTGCCCAACCAGGAATAATAAAACTCTGGACTTGTTATATGCTAATGTGAAGGACGCATACAACTCCACTGCACTCCCTCCCCTCGGTAGATCGGATCACAACCTTGTCCAGCTCACTCCACTCTACAGACCTATGGTCCAACAGCAGCCTGCGACCATTAGGAGATGGTCCCCGGAGGCGAATGACGCCCTACAGGACTGCTTTGAGACAAAAGACTGGGATGTGCTCGGTGAGGCTCATGGGGAGGACATTCATGGCCTTACTGACTTCATAACGGACTATATCCATTTTTGTGTAGACAACACCGTACCCACCAGGAAGGTACGCTGTTTCCCAAACAATAAACCCTGGGTCACCAGCGACCTGAAGGCCCTGCTGAATGAGAAGAAGAGGGCCTTCAAGGAGAGGGACAAGGACAAATTGAAATGCGTCCAGAGGGAGCTGAAGATGCGGATTGCTGAGGGGAAGAGAGGGTATAAGGAGAAGATGGAGGACAAGCTGAGGCAGAGCCAGGTGAGAGAGGTGTGGAAGGGTATGAGAAATATCACTGGCTTCAAAAAGTCAAACAGTGGGCAGACGGAGGGGACCCAGGACAGAGCCAATGAGCTGAACCAATTTTTAAACAGGTTTGATACTGGCCCTGTCCACCTCCCTTCCAGCTCTCCAGACCACACACCCTCATGGCTGTCCCACCCCCACTTTGCTCACAACACCTCTGCTGAGACAATCAGTGACCCCACCTCCACCCCTGCTCCCTCTGGACTGATCCTCAACACCCCCCACCTCCCCACCTGGGCTGGCTTTCACCACCAACCAAGTGAAGAGAGAGCTGGAGAGACTACATCAGTGGAAAGCGGCGGGCCCTGATGGCATCAGCCCAAGGGTGCCGAGGGTCTGTGCTGACCAACTGTGTGGAATACTCCCTATACAGGGGATGGATGTGGAAATGGTTGGGTCATACAAGTTCCTTGGAGTCCATATGGACACCGGGGCCCTGTACAAAAAGGGCCAGAGCCGACTCTACTTTCTGAGGAGGCTCAGGTCCTTCAACGTGTGCAGTAAACTACTGCATACCTTCTACCAGTCTGTGGTGGCCAGTGCCATCTTTTTTGCAGTGGTGTGCTGGGGAGCAAACATCAAAGCCGGTGATGCTTCTCGGGTAAATAAGCTGATCAGGAAGGCTAGCTCTGTCCTGGGGATGAGCCTTGACACTCTAGAGGAGGTGGCGGAGAGACGGATCCTGGCCAAACTGCTGGCCATCATGGACAACGTCACCCACCCTCTGTACACTATGGTTATGACGCAGAGGAGCACTTTCAGTCACAGACTGATCCCACCACGGTGTGCCAGAGAGCGCTACAGGAGGTCCTTCCTGCCGGCGGCTATTAGACTATATAATGCCTCACCGGGGTGCCGTGCCGTCGGCAACATAGACCTGGAACTGTTGGGGTGCTAGGACCTAGTTTAACAATTATGGTAAGGGTTAGAGGTCAAGGGTTATGGTAGAGGTTAGATGTCAGGGGTCGGGTTTAGGGGTCAGGGTTAGGTAGCCTACCTG
This sequence comes from Thymallus thymallus, assembly GCA_023634145.1. Taxonomy (NCBI): domain Eukaryota; kingdom Metazoa; phylum Chordata; class Actinopteri; order Salmoniformes; family Salmonidae; genus Thymallus; species Thymallus thymallus. The sequence continues at coordinate 347,228 of CM042383.1, forward strand.
AGCGGTCATCTTGGCCATGCGGTCAGGGGAGACGTTCCCACAGAGAACACTCTTCCTGAGGTTGGGGTTCTTGATGTCCTTCAGGTTGGCGATGCGACTCCTGACACGGTTCTTATATTTGGGGTCTGTGTTCTTAAACTCACAGAAGATATATTCCTCAATCTGAGCTCCCAGTTCATCACAGTCCGCTCCTATAGCGATGTAGTCATCTGGAGGAGAGAGAGACAGACACTGAGGTCAGGTGGACTAATCAAACAGCTATTCTTACACACCCTACTCTACACTGCACTAGTAATAGTTATATAGCTAGTTACCTCCAGCCTGTAGAGCCTGGGACAGCATCTCTAACAGTAGTAATAGTGAACTGTATAGTGGTGTTATATGCAGTTGAAGTCGGAAGTTTACATACACCTTAGACAAATACATTTAAACTCATTTTTTCACAATTCCTGACTTTAAATCCTAGTAACAATTCCCTGTCTTAGGTCAGTTAGGATCACCACTTTATTTTAACAATGTGAAATGTCAGAATAATAGTAGAGAGAATGATTTATTTCAGCTTTTATTTCTTTCATCACATTCCCAGTGGGTCAGAAGTTTACATACACTCAATTAGTATTTGGTAGCATTGCCTTTAAATTGTTTAACTTGGGTCAAACGTTTTGGGTAGCCTTCCACAAGCTTCCTACAATAAGTTGGGTGCATTTTGGCCCATTCCTCCTGACAGAACTGGTGTAACTGAGTCAGGTTTGTAGGCCTCCTTGCTTGCACACGCTTTTTCAGTTCTGCAAACAAATTTTATATAGGATTGAGGTCAGGGCTTTGTGATGGACACTCCAATACCTTGACTTTGTTGTCCTGAAGCCATTTTGCCACAACAAGTTACTTCAATATATCCACATAATTTTCCTTCCTCATGATGCCATCTATTTTGTGAAGTGCACCAGTCCCTCCTGCAGCAAAGCACCCCCACAACATGATGCTGCCACCCCCGTGCTTCACGGTTGGGATGGTGTTCTTCGGCTTGCAAACCTCCCCCTTTTTCCTCCAAACATAACGATGGTCATTATGGCCAAACAGTTCAATTTTTGTTTAATCAGAACAGAGGACATTTCTCCAAAAAGTACGATCTTTGTCCCCATGTGCAGTTGCAAACCGTAGTCTGGCTTTTTTATGGTGGTTTTGGAGCAGTGGCTTCTTCCTTGCTGAGCGGCCTTCCAGGTTATGTCGATATAGGACTGGTTTTACTGTGGATATAGATACTTTTGTACCTGTTTCCTCCTGCATCTTCACAAGGTCCTTTGCTGTTGTTCTGGGATTGATTTGCACTTTTCGCACCTAACCGACTTGCTAGTTTGTTAACATGAAATCTGTGGAGTGGTTGAAAAATGAGTTTTAATGACTTCAACCTAAGTGTATAAACTTCCAACTTCAACTGTAGCTAATTACCTCCAGCCTGTAGAGCCTGGGACAGCATCTCTAACAGTAGTAATAGTGAACTGTAGAGTGGCTTGTTAGGTCTAGAACCAGTACAGTAGGGTGTTAGGTCTATAACCAGTACAGCAGGGTGTTAGGTCTAGAACCAGTACAGTAGGGTGTTAGGTCTAGAACCAGTACAGTAGCGTGTTAGGTCTATAACCAGTACAGTAGCGTGTTAGGTCTAGAACCAGTACAGTAGGGTGTTAGGACTAGAACCAGTACAGCAGGGTGTTAGGTCTAGAACCAGTACAGCAGGGTGTTAGGTCTAGAACCAGTACAGTAGGGTGTTAGGTCTAGAACCAGTACAGTAGCATATTAGGTCTATAATCAGTACAGCAGGGTGTTAGGTCTAGAACCAGTACAGCAGGGTGTTAGGACTAGAACCAGTACAGCAGGGTGTTAGGACTAGAACCAGTACAGTAGGGTGTTAGGTCTAGAAACAGTACAGCAGGGTGTTAGGACTAGAACCAGTACAGCAGGGTGTTAGGATTAGAACCAGTACAGTAGCGTGTTCGGTCTATAACCAGTACAGCAGGGTGTTAGGCCTAGAACCAGTACAGTAGGGTGTTAGGCCTAGAACCAGTACAGCAGGGTGTTAGGACTAGAACCAGTACAGTAGCGTGTTAGGACTAGAACCAGTACAGCAGGGTGTTAGGTCTAGAACCAGTACAGCAGGGTGTTAGGTCTAGAACCAGTACAGTAGGGTGTTAGGTCTGGAAACAGTACAGTAGGGTGTTAGGTCTGGAAACAGTACAGTAGGGTGTTAGGTCTGGAAACAGTACAGTAGGGTGTTAGGTCTGGAAACAGTACAGTAGGGTGTTAGGTCTGGAAACAGTACAGTAGGGTGTTAGGTCTGGAAACAGTACAGTAGGGTGTTAGGTCTGGAAACAGTACAGTAGGGTGTTAGGTCTGGAAACAGCACAGTAGGGTGTTAGGTCTGGAAACAGTACAGCAGGGTGTTAGGTCTGGAAACAGTACAGCAGGGTGTTAGGTCTGGAAACAGTACAGTAGGGTGTTAGGTCTGGAAACAGTACAGTAGGGTGTTAGGTCTGGAAACAGTACAGTAGGGTGTTAGGTCTGGAAACAGTACAGTAGGGTGTTAGGTCTGGAAACAGTACAGTAGGGTGTTAGGACTAGAACCAGTACAGCAGGGTGTTAGGATTAGAACCAGTACAGCAGGGTGTTAGGATTAGAACCAGTACAGTAGGGTGTTAGGTCTAGAACCAGTACAGCAGGGTGTTAGGTCTATAACCAGTACAGCAGGGTGTTAGGTCTATAACCAGTACAGCAGGGTGTTAGGTCTATAACCAGTACAGTAGCGTGTTAGGACTAGAACCAGTACAGTAGCGTGTTAGGTCTATAACCAGTACAGCAGGGTGTTAGGACTAGAACCAGTACAGTAGGGTGTTAGGATTAGAACCAGTACAGTAGGGTGTTAGGTCTAGAACCAGTACAGCAGGGTGTTAGGTCTATAACCAGTACAGCAGGGTGTTAGGTCTATAACCAGTACAGCAGGGTGTTAGGTCTATAACCAGTACAGTAGCGTGTTAGGACTAGAACCAGTACAGCAGGGTGTTAGGTCTATAACCAGTACAGCAGGGTGTTAGGTCTATAACCAGTACAGCAGGGTGTTAGGTCTATAACCAGTACAGTAGGGTGTTAGGACTAGAACCAGTACAGTAGCGTGTTAGGTCTATAACCAGTACAGCAGGGTGTTAGGACTAGAACCAGTACAGTAGCGTGTTAGGTCTATAACCAGTACAGTAGGGTGTTAGGACTAGAACCAGTACAGTAGGGTGTTAAGTCTATAACCAGTACAGCAGGGTGTTAGGACTAGAACCAGTACAGTAGGGTGTTAAGTCTATAACCAGTACAGTAGGGTGTTAGGACTAGAACCAGTACAGCAGGGTGTTAGGTCTTACCTCCAGCCTGTAATGCCTGGGACAGCATCTCACGACACTTGATCCTGACGGAGTCGGAGGTGGAGGGTGCTTGGGGGAACGTGGAGATCAGCGAGATGGAAGGCATCACCTCTACAGACTCACTCTTACTGCCGGAGTCATTACTGGAGCAAACAACAACAGCCAAGTTATGAGGTGTCTTTAGACAGGTTGGTGTAGATAGCTTACTACCTCTTCTTGTGGTTCAGGACTCCTTTACTGGTGTGGTATTAGAGTAGTGAGTAGAGTAGTGTAGTATTAGTAGTGTAGTAGTACTAGTAGTGTAGTATTAGTAGTAGTAACTAGCTACCTATCTTGCTGTGGTTCAGGACTGCCCTGAGAGGGAGACACTCTACTGGTGGCAATGTAGTAGTAGTAGTAGAAATTATTTCTCAGTCAGTAAAGAACAAATTAGTATTTACAATGACGGCCTACCTACAGGGTCAGCCATAGTAGTACGGCGCCCCTGGAGCTAATTATAGTTAAGTTCCTTGCTCAAGGACATAAGAGGTTTTTAACCTTGTTGGCTCGGGGATTCGAACCAGTGACCTTTCTGTTACTGGCCAGACGCTCTAACCGCTAGGCTACCTGCCGCCCCAAGTAGTAGTAGTACTTGTAGAGTAGTGTCTAGTAGTAGTGTAGTAGTAGAGTAGTGTGTAGTAGTAGAGTAGTGTTTAGTAGTAGAGTAGTGTCTAGTAGTAGAGTAGTGTCTTGTAGTATAGTAGTGTGTAGTAGAGTAGTGTCTAGTAGTAGAGTAGTGTCTAGTAGTAGAGTAGTGTGTAGTAGTAGAGTAGTGTCTAGTAGTAGAGTAGTGTCTAGTAGTAGAGTAGTGTGTAGTAGTAGAGTAGTGTGTAGTAGTAGAGTAGTGTCTAGTAGTAGTGTAGTGTCTAGTAGTAGAGTAGTGTCTAGTAGTAGAGTAGTGTCTAGTAGTAGAGCAGTGTCTAGTAGTAGAGCAGTGTCTAGTAGTAGAGCAGTGTCTAGTAGTAGAGTAGTGTCTAGTAGTAGAGTAGTGTGTAGTAGTAGAGTAGTGTGTAGTAGTAGAGTAGTGTGTAGTAGTAGAGTAGTGTCTAGTAGTAGAGTAGTGTGTAGTAGTAGAGTAGTGTCTAGTAGTAGAGTAGTGTGTAGTAGTAGAGTAGTGTCTAGTAGTAGAGTAGTGTGTAGTAGTAGAGTAGTGTCTAGTAGTAGAGCAGTGTCTAGTAGTATAGTAGTGTCTAGTAGTAGAGTAGTAGAGTAGTGTCTAGTAGTAGAGTAGTGTCTAGTAGTAGAGTAGTGTCTAGTAGTAGAGCAGTGTCTAGTAGTAGTGCAGAAGTAGTAGTAGTGTAGTGTCTTGTAGTATAGTAGTGTGTAGTAGTATAGTAGTGTCTAGTAGTAGAGTAGTGTCTAGTAGTATAGTAGTGTCTAGTAGTATAGTAGTGTCTAGTAGTATAGTAGTGTCTAGTAGTAGAGCAGTGTCTAGTAGTAGAGTAGTGTCTAGTAGTAGTGTAGTAGTAGTAGTAGAGTAGTGTGTAGTAGTAGAGTAGTGTCTAGTAGTAGAGTAGTGTGTAGTAGTAGAGTAGTGTCTAGTAGTAGAGTAGTGTGTAGTAGTAGAGTAGTGTCTAGTAGTAGAGTAGTGTGTAGTAGTAGAGTAGTGTCTAGTAGTAGAGTAGTGTGTAGTAGTAGAGTAGTGTCTAGTAGTAGAGCAGTGTCTAGTAGTATAGTAGTGTCTAGTAGTAGAGTAGTGTCTAGTAGTAGAGTAGTGTCTAGTAGTAGAGTAGTGTCTAGTAGTAGAGTAGTGTCTAGTAGTAGTGTAGAAGTAGTAGTAGTGTAGTGTCTTGTAGTATAGTAGTGTGTAGTAGTATAGTAGTGTCTAGTAGTATAGTAGTGTCTAGTAGTATAGCAGTGTCTAGTAGTAGAGTAGTGTCTAGTAGTAGAGTAGTGTCTAGTAGTAGTGTAGTAGTATAGTAGTGTCTAGTAGTAGAGTAGTGTCTAGTAGTAGTATAGTAGTGTCTAGTAGTAGAGTAGTGTCTAGTAGTAGAGTAGTGTCTAGTAGTAGTATAGTAGTGTGTAGTAGTAGAGTAGTGTCTAGTAGTAGAGTAGTGTCTTGTAGTAGAGTAGTGTCTTGTAGTAGAGTAGTGTCTTGTAGTAGAGTAGTGTGTAGTAGTAGAGTAGTGTCTAGTAGTAGAGTAGTGTGTAGTAGTAGAGTAGTGTCTAGTAGTATAGTAGTGTGTAGTAGTAGAGTAGTGTCTAGTAGTAGAGTAGTGTGTAGTAGTATTAGACTAGTGTCTTGTAGTATAGTAGTGTGTAGTAGTATAGTAGTGTCTAGTAGTAGAGTAGTGTGTAGTAGTAGAGTAGTGTGTAGTAGTAGTAGAGTAGTGTCTTGTAGTATAGTAGTGTGTAGTAGTATAGTAGTGTCTAGTAGTAGAGTAGTGTCTAGTAGTAGAGTAGTGTCTAGTAGTAGAGTAGTGTGTAGTAGTAGTAGAGTAGTGTCTTGTAGTATAGTAGTGTGTAGTAGTAGTAGTAGAGTAGTGTCTAGTAGTATAGTAGTGTCTAGTAGTAGAGTAGTGTGTAGTAGTAGAGTAGTGTCTAGTAGTAGAGTAGTGTCTAGTAGTAGAGTAGTGTGTAGTAGTATAGTAGTGTGTAGTAGTAGTAGAGTAGTGTCTAGTAGTATAGTAGTGTCTAGTAGTAGAGTAGTGTGTAGTAGTAGAGTAGTGTGTAGTAGTAGAGTAGTGTCTAGTAGTAGAGTAGTGTCTAGTAGTAGAGTAGTGTCTAGTAGTAGAGTAGTGTCTAGTAGTAGAGTAGTGTCTAGTAGTAGAGTAGTGTGTAGTAGTAGAGTAGTGTGTAGTAGTAGTAGAGTAGTGTCTAGTAGTAGAGTAGTGTGTAGTAGTAGAGTAGTGTCTAGTAGTATAGTAGTGTGTAGTAGTAGTAGAGTAGTGTCTTGTAGTATAGTAGTGTGTAGTAGTAGTAGAGTAGTGTCTAGTAGTAGAGTAGTGTCTAGTAGTAGAGTAGTGTGTAGTAGTAGAGTAGTGTCTAGTAGTATAGTAGTGTCTAGTAGTAGAGTAGTGTGTAGTAGTAGAGTAGTGTCTAGTAGTATAGTAGTGTGTAGTAGAGTAGTGTCTAGTAGTAGAGTAGTGTCTAGTAGTAGAGTAGTGTCTAGTAGTATAGTAGTGTCTAGTAGTAGAGTAGTGTCTAGTAGTAGAGTAGTGTCTAGTAGTAGAGTAGTGTGTAGTAGTAGAGTAGTGTCTAGTAGTAGAGTAGTGTCTAGTAGTAGAGTAGTGTGTAGTAGTAGAGTAGTGTCTAGTAGTAAAGTAGTGTGTAGTAGTATAGTAGTGTCTAGTAGTAGAGTAGTGTGTAGTAGTGTCTAGTAGTAGAGTAGTGTCTAGTAGTATAGTAGTGTCTAGTAGTATAGTAGTGTCTAGTAGTATAGTAGTGTCTAGTAGTAGAGTAGTGTGTAGTAGTATAGTAGTGTCTAGTAGTAGAGTAGTGTGTAGTAGTAGAGTAGTGTGTAGTAGTAGTAGAGTAGTGTCTTGTAGTATAGTAGTGTGTAGTAGTATAGTAGTGTCTAGTAGTAGAGTAGTGTGTAGTAGTAGAGTAGTGTGTAGTAGTAGTAGAGTAGTGTCTTGTAGTATAGTAGTGTGTAGTAGTAGTAGAGTAGTGTCTAGTAGTATAGTAGTGTCTAGTAGTAGAGTAGTGTCTAGTAGTAGAGTAGTGTGTAGTAGTAGAGTAGTGTCTAGTAGTAGAGTAGTGTCTAGTAGTAGAGTAGTGTCTAGTAGTAGAGTAGTGTCTAGTAGTAGAGTAGTGTGTAGTAGTAGTAGAGTAGTGTCTAGTAGTAGAGTAGTGTGTAGTAGTAGAGTAGTGTCTAGTAGTATAGTAGTGTGTAGTAGTAGTAGAGTAGTGTCTTGTAGTATAGTAGTGTGTAGTAGTAGTAGAGTAGTGTCTAGTAGTATAGTAGTGTCTAGTAGTAGAGTAGTGTCTAGTAGTAGAGTAGTGTGTAGTAGTAGAGTAGTGTCTAGTAGTAGAGTAGTGTCTAGTAGTAGAGTAGTGTGTAGTAGTATAGTAGTGTGTAGTAGAGTAGTGTCTAGTAGTAGAGTAGTGTCTAGTAGTAGAGTAGTGTCTAGTAGTAGAGTAGTGTCTAGTAGTATAGTAGTGTCTAGTAGTAGAGTAGTGTCTAGTAGTAGAGTAGTGTCTAGTAGTAGAGTAGTGTGTAGTAGTAGAGTAGTGTCTAGTAGTAGAGTAGTGTCTAGTAGTAGAGTAGTGTGTAGTAGTAGAGTAGTGTCTAGTAGTAGAGTAGTGTGTAGTAGTATAGTAGTGTCTAGTAGTAGAGTAGTGTCTAGTAGTAGAGTAGTGTCTAGTAGTATAGTAGTGTCTAGTAGTATAGTAGTGTCTAGTAGTAGAGTAGTGTGTAGTAGTATAGTAGTGTCTAGTAGTAGAGTAGTGTGTAGTAGTGTCTAGTAGTAGAGTAGTGTGTAGTAGTATAGTAGTGTCTAGTAGTAGAGTAGTGTCTAGTAGTATAGTAGTGTCTAGTAGTAGAGTAGTGTGTAGTAGTATAGTAGCGTCTAGTAGTAGAGTAGTGTGTAGTAGTAGAGTAGTGTCTAGTAGTAGAGTAGTGTGTAGTAGTATAGTAGTGTCTAGTAGTAGAGTAGTGTCTAGTAGTATAGTAGTGTCTAGTAGTAGAGTAGTGTGTAGTAGTAGAGTAGTGTCTAGTAGTAGAGTAGTGTCTAGTAGTATAGTAGTGTCTAGTAGTAGAGTAGTGTGTAGTAGTAGAGTAGTGTCTAGTAGTAGAGTAGTGTCTAGTAGTAGAGTAGTGTGTAGTAGTATAGTAGTGTGTAGTAGTTGTAGAGTAGTGTGTAGTAGTAGAGTAGTGTCTAGTAGTAGAGTAGTGTCTAGTAGTAGAGTAGTGTCTAGTAGTAGAGTAGTGTCTAGTAGTAGAGTAGTGTCTAGTAGTAGAGTAGTGTGTAGTAGTATAGTAGTGTGTAGTAGTTGTAGAGTAGTGTGTAGTAGTAGAGTAGTGTCTAGTAGTAGAGTAGTGTGTAGTAGTAGAGTAGTGTCTAGTAGTAGAGTAGTGTCTAGTAGTAGAGTAGTGTCTAGTAGTATAGTAGTGTGTATTAGTATAGTAGTGTGTAGTAGTAGAGTAGTGTCTAGTAGTAGAGTAGTGTGTAGTAGTAGAGTAGTGTGTAGTAGAGTAGTGTCTAGTAGTAGAGTAGTGTGTAGTAGTAGAGTAGTGTCTAGTAGTAGAGTAGTGTGTAGTAGTAGTAGAGTAGTGTCTAGTAGTAGAGTAGTGTCTAGTAGTATAGTAGTGTGTAGTAGTAGAGTAGTGTCTAGTAGTAGAGTAGTGTCTAGTAGTAGAGTAGTGTCTTGTAGTATAGTAGTGTAGTAGTAGTAGTATAGTAGTGTCTAGTAGTAGAGTAGTGTGTAGTAGTAGAGTAGTGTGTAGTTGTAGAGTAGTGTCTAGTAGTATAGTAGTGTCTAGTAGTAGAGTAGTGTCTAGTAGTAGAGTAGTGTCTAGTAGTAGTAGAGTAGTGTCTAGTAGTAGTAGAGTAGTGTCTAGTAGTAGAGTAGTGTCTAGTAGTATAGTAGTGTGTAGTAGTATAGTAGTGTCTAGTAGTATAGTAGTGTCTAGTAGTATAGTAGTGTCTAGTAGTAGAGTAGTGTGTAGTAGTAGAGTAGTGTGTAGTTGTAGAGTAGTGTCTAGTAGTAGAGTAGTGTCTAGTAGTAGAGTAGTGTCTAGTAGTAGAGTAGTGTGTAGTAGTAGAGTAGTGTCTAGTAGTAGAGTAGTGTGTAGTAGTATAGTAGTGTCTAGTAGTAGAGTAGTGTCTAGTAGTAGAGTAGTGTCTAGTAGTATAGTAGTGTCTAGTAGTATAGTAGTGTCTAGTAGTAGAGTAGTGTGTAGTAGTATAGTAGTGTCTAGTAGTAGAGTAGTGTGTAGTAGTGTCTAGTAGTAGAGTAGTGTCTAGTAGTATAGTAGTGTCTAGTAGTAGAGTAGTGTCTAGTAGTAGAGTAGTGTGTAGTAGTAGAGTAGTGTGTAGTAGTATAGTAGTGTCTAGTAGTAGAGTAGTGTCTAGTAGTATAGTAGTGTCTAGTAGTAGAGTAGTGTGTAGTAGTATAGTAGCGTCTAGTAGTAGAGTAGTGTGTAGTAGTAGAGTAGTGTCTAGTAGTAGAGTAGTGTGTAGTAGTATAGTAGTGTCTAGTAGTAGAGTAGTGTCTAGTAGTATAGTAGTGTCTAGTAGTAGAGTAGTGTGTAGTAGTAGAGTAGTGTCTAGTAGTAGAGTAGTGTCTAGTAGTATAGTAGTGTCTAGTAGTAGAGTAGTGTGTAGTAGTAGAGTAGTGTCTAGTAGTAGAGTAGTGTCTAGTAGTAGAGTAGTGTGTAGTAGTATAGTAGTGTGTAGTAGTTGTAGAGTAGTGTGTAGTAGTAGAGTAGTGTCTAGTAGTAGAGTAGTGTCTAGTAGTAGAGTAGTGTCTAGTAGTAGAGTAGTGTCTAGTAGTAGAGTAGTGTCTAGTAGTAGAGTAGTGTGTAGTAGTATAGTAGTGTGTAGTAGTTGTAGAGTAGTGTGTAGTAGTAGAGTAGTGTCTAGTAGTAGAGTAGTGTGTAGTAGTAGAGTAGTGTCTAGTAGTAGAGTAGTGTCTAGTAGTAGAGTAGTGTCTAGTAGTATAGTAGTGTGTATTAGTATAGTAGTGTGTAGTAGTAGAGTAGTGTCTAGTAGTAGAGTAGTGTGTAGTAGTAGAGTAGTGTGTAGTAGAGTAGTGTCTAGTAGTAGAGTAGTGTGTAGTAGTAGAGTAGTGTCTAGTAGTAGAGTAGTGTGTAGTAGTAGTAGAGTAGTGTCTAGTAGTAGAGTAGTGTCTAGTAGTATAGTAGTGTGTAGTAGTAGAGTAGTGTCTAGTAGTAGAGTAGTGTCTAGTAGTAGAGTAGTGTCTTGTAGTATAGTAGTGTAGTAGTAGTAGTATAGTAGTGTCTAGTAGTAGAGTAGTGTGTAGTAGTAGAGTAGTGTGTAGTTGTAGAGTAGTGTCTAGTAGTATAGTAGTGTCTAGTAGTAGAGTAGTGTCTAGTAGTAGAGTAGTGTCTAGTAGTAGTAGAGTAGTGTCTAGTAGTAGTAGAGTAGTGTCTAGTAGTAGAGTAGTGTCTAGTAGTATAGTAGTGTGTAGTAGTATAGTAGTGTCTAGTAGTATAGTAGTGTCTAGTAGTATAGTAGTGTCTAGTAGTAGAGTAGTGTGTAGTAGTAGAGTAGTGTGTAGTTGTAGAGTAGTGTCTAGTAGTAGAGTAGTGTCTAGTAGTAGAGTAGTGTGTAGTAGTAGAGTAGTGTCTAGTAGTAGAGTAGTGTGTAGTAGTAGAGTAGTGTGTAGTAGTAGAGTAGTGTCTAGTAGTAGAGTAGTGTGTAGTTGTAGAGTAGTGTCTAGTAGTATAGTAGTGTGTATTAGTATAGTAGTGTGTATTAGTATAGTAGTGTGTAGTAGTATAGTAGTGTCTAGTAGTAGAGTAGTGTCTAGTAGTAGAGTAGTGTCTAGTAGTATAGTAGTGTCTAGTAGTAGAGTAGTGTGTAGTAGTAGAGTAGTGTCTAGTAGTAGAGTAGTGTGTAGTAGTAGAGTAGTGTCTAGTAGTATAGTAGTGTGTATTAGTATAGTAGTGTGTAGTAGTTGTAGTAGTAGAGTAGGGAGTAGTACTAAAGTAGTGGGTGGACTGCCCTGAGAGGGAGATACTGTACTGGTGAGGTAGGTGAGTAGTGATGTAGTAACTATGTACCTCTGTTCCTGTGGTTCAGGACTGCCCTGGGAGGGAGATACTGTACTGGTGGGTGTTGACAGCTCTTTCCTCTTCTCCTCCAATGACTTGTCTCCACCTCCTGGCTCATCTGCCGTTGAATGAAAATACAGGATCACACATTACACCTGGGGCTTATTCCTGGGGTGCAACTAATACTCAGTAAGTGCTGGAGTCCCCAAGTAAAGTCCAAGTAAATCCAGCTGTAATGTGTTACATGTAGATTAGTAATGATGTGTTACTAACCCAGGAGTAGAGTATGAGTACAACTACCATACTGGTATAATAATAACTGACCTGCAGATAGAAGTGACCAGGATGTATACTAGTAATGTCTTACTAACCCAGGAGTTTATTCAAGGACGTGATGAGGGTCTTGGCCAGAGAGGTTGTGTGTAAGGTAGTCTATACTAGTAATGTGTTAGGTAGTCTATACTAGTAATGTGTTAGGTAGTCTATACTAGTAATGTGTTAGGTAGTCTATACTAGTAATGTGTTAGGTAGTCTATACTAGTAATGTGTTAGGTAGTCTATACTAGTAATGTCTTAGGTAGTCTATACTAGTAATGTCTTAGGTAGTCTATACTAGTAATGTCTTAGTTAGTCTATACTAGTAATGTGTTAGGTAGTCTATACTAGTAATGTCTTAGGTAGTCTATACTAGTAATGTCTTAGGTAGTCTATACTAGTAATGTCTGATCTACTGACAGACAGGACCAGGTTACATGTAGAATAGTACTGATCTACTGACAGACAGGACCAGGTTACATGTAGAATAGTACTGATCTACTAACAGACAGGACCAGGTTACATGTAGAATAGTACTGATCTACTAACAGACAGGACCAGGTTACATGTAGAATAGTACTGATCTACTAACAGACAGGACCAGGTTACATGTAGAATAGTACTGATGAGGCAGCAGCTACTCTTCCTGGGGTCCATCTAAATGAAGGCAGTTTATACCATTTTAAAAACATTACAATACATTCACAGATTTCACATCTATCTATCTATCTATCTATCTATCTATCTATCTATCTATCTATCTATCTATCTATCTATCTATCTATCTATCTATCTATCTATCTATCTATCTATCTATCTATCTATCTATCTATCTCTAGTGTGTATGTTATTGTGTGTGTGTGTGTGTATGTTATCGTGTGTGTGTGTGTGTATGTTATCGTGTGTGTGTGTGAGTGTGTGTATGTTATCGTGTGTGTGTGTGTGTGTATGTGTGTGTATGTTATCATGTGTCTGTGTTTGTACTTCACAGTCCCCGCTGTTCCATAAGTTCCATGTAGTCATGTCTCTATGTAGTACTGTGCTCCTCCCATAGTCTGTTCTGGACTTGGGGACTGTGAAGAGACCTCTGGTGACATGTCTTGTGGGGTATGAATGGGTGTCTGAGCTGTGTGTTAGTAGTTCAAACAGACAGCTTGGTGCATTTAACATGTTAATACCTCTCATAAATACAAGTAGTGATGAAGTCAATCTCTCCTCCACTTTGAGTCAGGAGAGATTGAAATGCATATTATTAATGTTAGCTCTCTGTGTACATCCAAGGGCCAGCCGTGCTGCCCTGTTCTGAGACAATTCTAATTTTCCCAAGTCCCTCTTTGTGGCACCTGACCAGACGACTGAACAGTAGTCCAGGTGTGACAAAACTAGAGCCTGTAGGACTTGCCTTGTTGATAGTGTTGTTAAGAAGGTAGAGCAGCACTTTATAATGGACAGACTTCTCCCCATCTTAGCTACTGTTGTATCAATAATGAGGGCCTTGGCCAGAGAGAGATCTGTATACCAGTAATGATCTACTAACCCAGGAGTTTCTTCCAGGACTTGATGAGCGCCTTGGCCAGAGAGGTGACCTCATCCTCTGTGCTCTGCTTCCTGATGGCGTTCACAGACATCCCGATCCTGGTGGACTGTAGACGAGAAGAGAGACTAACGTTAGGCTAATGGGGAGGGGTTGGTTGGTTGGTTGGTTGGATGGATGGATGGATGGATGGATGGATGGATGGATGGATGGATGGATGGATGGATGGATGGATGGAGAGAGAGAGAGAGAGAGAGAGAGAAGACTTTATTGACATGGGTTCAGAATAGAGAGAGAGACATGGGTTCAGTATAGAGAGAGAGACATGGGTTCAGTATAGAGAGAGAGACATGGGTTCAGTATAGAGAGAGAGACATGGGTTCAGAATAGAGAGAGAGACATGGGTTCAGTATAGAGAGAGAGACATGGGTTCAGTATAGAGAGAGAGACATGGGTTCAGTATAGAGAGAGAGACATGGGTTCAGAAGAGAGAGAGAGACATGGGTTCAGTATAGAGAGAGAGACATGGGTTCAGAAGAGAGAGAGAGACATGGGTTCAGTATAGAGAGAGAGACATGGGTTCAGTATAGAGAGAGAGAGACATGGGTTCAGTATAGAGAGAGAGACATGGGTTCAGTATAGAGAGAGAGACATGGGTTCAGAATAGAGAGAGAGACATGGGTTCAGTATAGAGAGAGAGACATGGGTTCAGTATAGAGAGAGAGACATGGGTTCAGAAGAGAGAGAGAGACATGGGTTCAGAAGAGAGAGAGACATAGGTTCAGTATAGAGAGAGAGACATGGGTTCAGTATAGAGAGAGAGACATGGGTTCAGTATAGAGAGAGAGAGACATGGGTTCAGTATAGAGAGAGAGAGACATGGGTTCAGTATAGAGAGAGAGAGACATGGGTTCAGTATAGAGAGAGAGAGACATGGGTTCAGTATAGAGAGAGAGATATGGGTTCAGTATAGAGACATTGGTTTAGTCTAGACAGATTTCAGTTCAGTACTTCTAAACCCCAACACACAAGGGACAGGCCTCAGCTCCCTCCCTCCAGTACCTGTACTAACTCTACAGTCATACTAGTTACAGCCCTCAGCAAAAACATGTTTTTAGAAATGTTTGTAAATGTATAAATTTTTTTACTGAAATATCACATTTACATAAGTATTCAGACTCTATATTCAGTACTTTGTTGAAGCACCTTTGGCAGTGAATACAGCCTCGAGTCTTCTTGGGTATGACTCTACAAGCTTGGCACACCTGTATTTGGGGAGTTTCTCCCTTACTTCACTGCAGATCCTCTCAAGCTCTGTCAGGTTGGATGGGGAACATCACTGCACAGCTATTTTCAGGTCTCTTCAGAGATGTTCGATCGGGTTCAAGTCCGGACTATGGCTGGACCACTCAAGGACATTCAGAGACTTGTCCCGAAGCCACTCCTGCGTTGTCTTGGCTGTGCGCTTTAGGTCGTTGTCCTGTTGGATGGTGAACCTTCGCCCCAGTCTGAGGTCTTGGAGCAGGTTTTCATCAAGGATCTCTTTGTACTTTGCTCCGGTCATCTTTCCCTCGATCCTGACTAGTCTCCCAGTCCCTGCTGCTGAAAAACATTCCCACAGCATGATGCTGCCATCACACTTCACCGTAGGGATGGTGCCAGGTTTCCTCCAGACGTGACGCTTGGCATTCAGGCCAGAAAGTTCAATCTTAGTTTCATCAAGGGGCTCCCGAGTGGTGCAGAGGCACTGCATCTCAGTGCTAGAGGCGTCACTACAGACCCTGGCTCGATCTCTGGCTATGATCGGGAGTCCAATAAGGCAACGCCCGGTTTAGCCCGTCATTGTAAATAAGAATGTGTTCTTAACTGACTTGCCTAGTAAAATAAAGGTTCAATAAAATACATAAAAAAATTAATCAGGCGAGAGAATCTTGTTTCCTTTAAGAGCTTTTTGTCAAACTCCAAGCGGGCTGTCATGTGACTTTTACTGAGGAGTGGCTTCCGTCTGGCCACTCTACCATGAAGGCCTGATTTGTGGAGTGCTGCGGAGATGGTTGTCCTTCTGAAAGGTTCTCCCATCTCCACAGAGGAACTCTGGAGCTCTGAGTGACCATTGGTTTCTTTGTCACCTCTGACCAAGGCTCTTCTCGCCCAATTGCTCAGTTTGGCCGAGCCGCCAACTCTAAGAAGAGTCTTGGTGGTTCCAAACTTCTTCCATTTAAGAATGATGGAGGCCAATGTGTTCTTGGGGACCTTCAATGCTGCAGAAAAGTTTTCAGAAACTTGAGCTCAATTTCGAGTTTCATACCAAAGGGTCTGAATACTTATGCATTTATTTTTATTATTTTTTAGAAACATTTCTAAAAAACTGTTTTTGATTTGTCATTATGGAGTTTATTTTTTATAATCAATTTAATAACAAGGCTGTAACGTAACAACATGTGAGAAAAAGGAAGTGATCTGAGTACAGCCCTCAACTCCCTCCATCCATTCCTCCCTCCATCTCTCTCCCTTACCCCTCCCTCCACTACCTGTACTAACTCTACAGTCATAGGTACAGCCCTCAGCTCCATCTATCCCTCCATCCCTCCCTCCCTCCACTACCTGTACTAACTCTACAGACATAAGTACAGCCCTCAGCTCCATCCATCTATCACTCCCTCCATTCATTCCTCCCTCCCTCCCTCTATCCCTCCCTCCACTACCTGTAATAACTCTACAGACATAAGTACAGCCCTCAGCTCCATCCCTCTATCACTCCCTCCATCCCTCCCTCCCTCCCTCACCTGTACTAAATCTAGTCATAGGAACAGCCCTCAGCTCCATCCATCTCTCCCTCCAGTACCTGTAGTAATTCTAGCGTCATAGGTACAGCCCTCAGCTCCTTCAGAAGGTCCAGTGCCCCTACCTGTAACAACAACATTATACTGGGGGTTAGGTTAAGGTAGGAAGGTTAGGTAGAGGTATGCTGGTAAGTTTAGGTTGAGGTAGGCAGGTTAGGTTGAGGTAGGCAGGTTAGGTTGAGGTAGGCAGGTTAGGTTGAGGTAGGCAGGTAAGGTTGAGGTAGGCAGGTAAGGTTGAGGTAGGCAGGTAAGGTTGAGGTAGGCAGGTAAGGTTGAGGTAGGCAGGTTAGGTTGAGGTAGGCAGGTAAGGTTGAGGTAGGCAGGTAAGGTTGAGGTAGGCAGGTTGAGGTAGGCAGGTTAGGTTGAGGTAGGCAGGTAAGGTTGAGGTAGGCAGGTTAGGTTGAGGTAGGCAGGTTGAGGTAAGGTTAGGTTGAGGTAGGCAGGTTAGGTTGAGGTAGGCAGGTTGAGGTAGGCAGGTTAGGTTGAGGTAGGCAGGTTGAGGTAGGCAGGTTAGGTTGAGGTAGACAGGTTGAGGTAGGCAGGTAAGGTTGAGGTAGGCAGGTTAGGTTGAGGTAGGCAGGTTGAGGTAAGGTTAGGTTGAGGTAGGCAGGTTAGGTTGAGGTAAGGTTAGGTTGAGGTAGGCAGGTTAGGTTGAGGTAGGCAGGTTGAGGTAGGCAGGTTGAGGTAGGCAGGTTAGGTTGAGGTAGGCAGGTTGAGGTAGGCAGGTAAGGTTGAGGTAGGCAGGTTAGGTTGAGGTAGGCAGGTTGAGGTAAGGTTAGGTTGAGGTAGGCAGGTTAGGTTGAGGTAGGCAGGTTGAGGTAAGGTTAGGTTGAGGTAGGCAGGTTAGGTTGAGGTAAGGATAGGTTGAGGTAGTCAGGTTAGGTTGCGGTAAGGATAGGTTGAGGTAGTCAGGTTAGGTTGAGGTAAGGATAGGTTGGGGTAGTCAGGTTAGGTTGAGATAAGGATAGGTTAAGGTAGTCAGGTTAGGTTGAGGCAAGGATAGGTTGAGGCAAGGATAGGTTAGGTTGAGGTAGTCAGGTTAGGTTGAGATAAGGATAGGTTAGGTTGAGATAGTCAGGTTAGGCTGAGGCAAGGATAGGTTGAGATAAGGATAGGTTAGGTTGAGATAGTCAGGTTAGGCTGAGATAAGGATAGGTTGAGGTAAGGTTAAGCTGAGGTAGGAGGGCTACTAGTGAAGCTCTAGGCTGCAACAGCAACAACATACTGTGTACATAACAGCAACAATATACTGTGTACATAACAGCAACAATATACTGTGTACATAACAGCAACAATATACTGTGTACATAACAGCAACAATATACTGTGTACTTAACATAAGTACACAGTATACTCCAGTATCTCTATTTGCACATCATAATTTGCACATCCTTCATTCCTGTGTTAATGATAATCTGTAATTTATTTCACCACTATAGTCTATTTATTGTCCTACCTCCTAACCTTACTGCATTTTTGCACTACATTTTGCACTCTGTATATAGATTTTCTATTGTGTTTTTGACTGTTTGTTTAATGTGTAACTCTGTGTTGTTATTTGTCGCACTGCTTTGCTTTGTCTTGGCCAGGTCGCAGTTGCAAATGAGAACTTGTTCTCAACTGGCCTACCTGGTTAAATAAAGGTGAAAAAAAAAAAAAAAAAAAATAAGCAGCTAAATAAGTGATAGGTTGATGTAGCTAGGCAGGCTAGTGTGGGCATGTCAACCATTTGACCGTGTAGGAAGGTGCCGATAGTTTGTAACAAAAACGTTTAAAGCATAACTAAGTCATTATGGTGCTGGACCAACAATAAATAAGCTAACGTTAGCTAAGCTAGCTAGTTGCTGGCTAGACTCGTAGATGATCATTTAGACAAATATAAACAGTTTTAGAACAATAGTTAGCCAAGCAAGTTGATTACTTTTATAGGCCATGGTAAGCGATCGGTAATAAAATACCTGGTTAGCTGGTAATCAACAAGCAAGCTAGCTACTAGGAATGTAATGATTCCCCGATACGCATCAACCCCCGGTCCGCGGGAGCCCAAACCGATCCAAATTATATTAAATAAAATGCCTGGCTGTGACGGCCTAACATTCAATATTATATTTATATTAAGGCTGCAACGTAACTTTGTGGGTGAACCGACCAAATTCACATAGAAATGTGTGTTATAGATCTGTCATTATCATTGAAAGCAAGTCTAAGAAGTGGTAGATCTGTTCTGTGTGTGTTATTTCTATTCTTCCCGTTCTATGAAATTTCCCCCCCGGGGGATCAATAAAGTATCTATCTATCTATCTATTTATCTATCTACTTTTGGTTCTGTACACTTCAAACAGCTGAAAACACAATATTTTGGGTTATGGAAAATATATTTCACAGCAGTTTAGTCAATCCACTAATACTAAACATGAGCATTTAACATAAAACATCTGTATATTTAGTATTTTGTTCATCGACACGGTTTATTTGAGCTATGGTCAGTGCCATTTTAAAATTGCCATAGAAACAGGAATCATCAAATTGTCTGTGGTATTGAGTTTTTGCACGGAGAGTGAATTGAAGAGAGTGAAGTAAGGTGCATACAAAGAAAATGGCAACAACAAGTATTAATTCAAACATGAACTGTATATATACTGCCAGGCTGTATGAATTGGTTCCAAAAAATTCCCTCGGTAAGCTACCATTGGCTGCCCAAGGAACCACCACTTTTGAAGAAGTGGCTCCATGTCCTGAAGAGGAAGGACGTGCCAGCTCAAGGGAGCAGGATCTGCAGACAGCACATCGCGGAGGCAGACTTCACGATGAAGGGCATGAAGAGTTTCCGAATGGAAAGGAGTCATATGCCTACGTTGAAGCCCTCTGCTTGGGCCTCCATTTGAAATGTCAAGGGTTATGGTGTAGGGGTCACCGACCGACCATCATCAACATCACTGACTTCGGAGTCAAGCAAACGCGAGTCAATGCAATGGAGCTGAGGTAACGTTAACCGGTCATGACAGTTTACTAGGCTAGTGAAACACAGTTTCTCTGTGTACCCCTGTTATTAGGTAGTTACTGTAGCTAGCTTCCAGATAGATAACAGTTTCTCTGTGTACCTGTTATTAGGTAGTTACTGTAGCCAGCTTCCAGATAGATAACAGTTTCTCTGTGTACCTGTTATTAGGTAGTTACTGTAGCCAGCTTCCAGATAGATAACAGTTTCTCTGTGTACCTGTTATTAGGTAGTTACTGTAGCTAGCTTCCAGATAGATAACAGTTTCTCTGTGTACCTGTTATTAGGTAGTTACTGTAGCCAGCTTCCAGATAGATAACAGTTTCTCTGTGTACCCGTTATTAGGTGGTTACTGTAGCTAGCTTCCAGATAGATAACAGTTTCTCTGTGTACCTGTTATTAGGTAGTTACTGTAGCTAGCTTCCAGATAGATAACAGTTTCTCTGTGTACCTGTTATTAGGTGGTTACTGTAGCTAGCTTCCAGATAGATAACAGTTTCTCTGTGTACCTGTTATTAGGTAGTTACTGTAGCTAGCTTCCACCTCAGATAGTCAAGTATAGTAATCCATTTTGTTGACAGATGTGTTTTTGTAATGTTTTGTTAGCTCCACCTAATTTAGATAGACTGAAGTTGACATAGCTAATGTTTGCAGAAAAATAAATGTCCCTGTATTTGCTGTGTGTGTGTTGACGTTGACAAAGCATACAAGACAGGTAGCTTGTTAATGCCAACTGATATAAGTTGTCTTAACAAAACGTTTGTTTGTTTTCAGGATGACATCTTCATCCCTGAAAATGTTTTCATCCTGGAGGAGACTGTGCAGGAGGCAGAGGAGGTACATGCAAATCCATGTTATTTCTAAGGCTATTGTTTATTTCAAGTAGTAGTAGTCCCGTGTAACTTAGATGGTAGAGCATGGCGCTTGCAAGCCCAGGGTTGTGGGTTTGATTCCCAAGGGGGACCCGTACGAAAAAAAGTATGAACATGTATGCACTAATTAAGTCGCTCTGGATAAGAGCTTCTGATGCACTAACTAACTAAGTCTCTCTGGATAAGAGCTTCTGATGCAATAACTAACTAAGTCTCTCTGGATAAGAGCTTCTGATGCAATAACTAACTAACTATCTCTGGATAAGAGCTTCTGATGCAATAACTAACTAAGTCTCTCTAGATAAGAGCTTCTGATGCAATAACTAACTAACTATCTCTAGATAAGAGCTTCTGATGCACTAACTAACTAAGTCTCTCTGGATAAGAGCTTCTGATGCACTAACTAACTAAGTCTCTCTGGATAAGAGCTTCTGATGCAATAACTAACTAAGTCTCTCTAGATAAGAGCTTCTGATGCAATAACTAACTAACTATCTCTAGATAAGAGCTTCTGATGCACTAACTAACTAAGTCTCTCTAGATAAGAGCTTCTGATGCACTAACTAACTAAGTCTCTCTAGATAAGAGCTTCTGATGCACTAACTAACTAACTATCTCTAGATAAGAGCTTCTGATGCACTAACTAACTAAGTCTCTCTGGATAAGAGCTTCTGATGCACTAACTAACTAACTATCTCTGGATAAGAGCTTCTGATGCACTAACTAACTAAGTCTCTCTGGATAAGAGCTTCTGATGCACTAACTAACTAAGTCTCTCTGGATAAGAGCTTCTGATGCAATAACTAACTAAGTCTCTCTGGATAAGAGCTTCTGATGCAATAACTAACTAAGTCTCTCTAGATAAGAGCTTCTGATGCAATAACTAACTAACTATCTCTAGATAAGAGCTTCTGATGCACTAACTAACTAAGTCTCTCTAGATAAGAGCTTCTGATGCAATAACTAACTAAGTCTCTCTAGATAAGAGCTTCTGATGCAATAACTAACTAACTATCTCTAGATAAGAGCTTCTGATGCACTAACTAACTAAGTCTCTCTGGATAAGAGCTTCTGATGCACTAACTAACTAAGTCTCTCTGGATAAGAGCTTCTGATGCAATAACTAACTAAGTCTCTCTAGATAAGAGCTTCTGATGCAATAACTAACTAACTATCTCTAGATAAGAGCTTCTGATGCACTAACTAACTAAGTCTCTCTAGATAAGAGCTTCTGATGCACTAACTAACTAAGTCTCTCTAGATAAGAGCTTCTGATGCACTAACTAACTAACTATCTCTAGATAAGAGCTTCTGATGCACTAACTAACTAAGTCTCTCTGGATAAGAGCTTCTGATGCACTAACTAACTAACTATCTCTGGATAAGAGCTTCTGATGCACTAACTAACTAAGTCTCTCTGGATAAGAGCTTCTGATGCACTAACTAAGTCTCTCTAGATAAGAGCTTCTGATGCACTAACTAACTAAGTCTCTCTGGATAAGAGCTTATGATGCACTAACTAACTAAGTCTCTCTGGATAAGAGCTTCTGATGCACTAACTAACTAAGTCTCTCTGGATAAGAGCTTCTGCTAAATGACTAAAATGTTAATGTAAGTATATGCAGTGATTCTTGAATATAACTAAACGCCACAGATGGAGCTGACGGAGAGTGAGATCAGTAAAGAACTAGCTGAACCTGAACACCTCGTCCAATTCTCCCTTGTTCCCATAGGGTGAACTGGCGATGAACTGCCAGCCTGTATGCTCTGCAAACAAAATCATAAGAAAGGTTAGTCATACTGAAACTAAATCACAATGTATTTATAGAATGAGATTTCATGAATGATGATGCTGTCTGGAATCCGGTCGTCTAATCAAAAGGTAAATGTGTTACCATGGTGCCAAACAGCGCAGGTGATAAAACGTTGTTATAGGATACTGATTATATATATATTGAGAACCTCCCCACAGCGCTAACATCCCACATCATGAAGACCTTGGAAAGGTTAGTCCTCGCTCACCTCAGACCCCTGGTGTGTTCATCAATGGACCCCCTGCAGTTTGCATACCAGCGCAACATCGGGGTGGATGATGCAATCATCTACCTTCTGCAGAGGGCCTACTCTCACCTGGACAACGCAGGTTGCACTGTGAGGATTATGTTATTTGACTTCTCCAGTGCCTTCAATACCATTCAGCCCCTGCTACTGGGTGAGAAGATGAGGAGGATGAAAGTGGAAGCACCTTTAGTCTCCTGGGTCACGGACTACCTCACCGGTAGGCCACAATTTGTGCGACTACAGAGCTGTGTGTCAGAACGGGCAGTTAGCAACACAGGGGCCCCCCTTCCTGTTCACCCTCTACACCTCAGACTTCAGATATAACTCTGAAACATGACCCCTACAGATGTTCTCGGATGACTCTGCTATTGTAGGGTGCATCAGGGGTGGGCAGGAGGAGGAGTACAGGAGCACAATCAGTGACTTTGTGTTGTGGTGTGAGCAGAACCACCTTCAGCTCAACATCAGCAAAACAAAGGAGATGGTGGTGGACTTCAGGAGAACCAAGGCACAACTGACTGCAGTCCCTATACAGGGGATGGATGTGGAAATGGTTGGGTCATACAAGTTCCTGGGAGTCCATATGGACAACAGGCTGGAATGGGCTGCTAACACCGGGGCCCAGTACAAAAAGGGCCAGAGCCGACTCTACTTTCTGAGGAGGCTCAGGTCCTTCAACGTGTGCAGTAAACTACTGCATACCTTCTACCAGTCTGTGGTGGCCAGTGCCATCTTTTTTGCAGTGGTGTGCTGGGGAGCAAACATCAAAGCCGGTGATGCTTCTCGGGTAAATAAGCTGATCAGGAAGGCTAGCTCTGTCCTGAGGATGAGCCTTGACACTCTAGAGGAGGTGGCGGAGAGACGGATCCTGGCAAAACTCCTGGCCATCATGGACAACGTCACCCACCCTCTGCACGCTATGGTTATGACGCAGAGGAGCACTTTCAGTCACAGACTGATCCCACCACGGTGTGCCAAAGAGCGCAACAGGAGGTCCTTCCTGCCGGCGGCTATTAGACTATATAATGCCTCACCAGGGTGCCGTGCCGTCTGCAACATAGATCTGGAACTGTTGGGGTACTAGGACCTAGTTTAACAATTATGCATCCATCCGTGAGTTACTCTGGTCCGTCAGCACTCATTCACTCAGGACCTATTTATTCATGCAGGTCTGTATATACATACTCATGTACAGTTGTTATATTATATCACATGCAATATTGCTAGTAATTCTTGGACCTAACTTACGTAGGCATTCACTCAGGAATGCATATTAGTATCCTGTCAGTTGCACCTTTTCTCATTGCTTTTAGTATATCGAATGTGCAATAAGTGCAGTTGTCTGTAATTAAACCCTGCGCACTAAGGACTGTATTTTAAGGGAATTACTATTATTACCCCAAATTATATCATACACACATTTAGCTATTAAAGTATCTCTTCCTGTCATTTACCTGTACAGTTTGTGTAACCATGCAAGTATTCACTTATCTGTAAATATAACTGTATATTTATCTGTACAGCTAATTTAACCATGCAAAATTTTCACTTACCTGTTCATTTACCCAGTCTGTCTATTAAGTAAACTATTATTACCCTCGCTCATATCATACACATTTTTAGCTACTGAAGTATTTCTCTGGCATCGACCTGTATAGTATAGTTAACCATCCAACATCCACCAATGTATAGTGTACATATTCAGCCATATTCAAACAGCTGCAGTTAATACAGGTAATGAGTGGAGAACAGGAGGGCTTCTTAAAGAAAAACTAACAGGTCTGTGAGAGCCGGAATTCTTACTGGTTGGTAGGTGATCAAATACTTATGTCATGCAATAAAATGCAAATTAATTATTTAAAAATCATACAATGTTCTTTTCTGGATTTTTGTTTTAGATTCTGTCTCACACAGTTGAAGTGTACCTATGATAAAAATTACAGACTTCTACATGCTTTGTTAGTAGGAAAACCTGCAAAATCGGCAGTGTATCAAATACTTGTTCTCCCCACTGTATATTGAGAACCTCCCCACTACTGATATTAACCTGACGGGAACCTCAGCCTGGATGTAATACAGCCATCATCCAGACAGACTGACGGGAACCTCTGCCTGGATGTAATACAGCCATCATCCAGACAGACTGACGGGAACCTCTGCCTGGGTGTAATACAGACACCATCCAGACAGACTGACGGGAACCTCTGCCTGGGTGTAATACAGACACCATCCAGACAGACTGACGGGAACCTCTGCCTGGGTGTAATACAGACACCATCCAGACAGACTGACAGGAACCTCTGCCTGGGTGTAATACAGACACCATCCAGACAGACTGACAGGAACCTCTGCCTGGGTGTAATACAGACACCATCCAGACAGACTGACAGGAACCTCTGCCTGGGTGTAATACAGACACCATCCAGACAGACTGACAGGAACCTCTGCCTGGGTGTAATACAGACACCATCCAGACAGACTGACAGGAACCTCTGCCTGGGTGTAATACAGACACCATCCAGACAGACTGACAGGAACCTCTGCCTGGGTGTAATACAGACACCATCCAGACAGACTGACAGGAACCTCTGCCTGGGTGTAATACAGACACCATCCAGACAGACTGACAGGAACCTCTGCCTGGGTGTAATACAGACACTATCCAGACAGACTGACAGGAACCTCTGCCTGGGTGTAATACAGACACCATCCGCTGGGATTTTGTGCTGTATCACCACCATCTCTCTACAACACACCCACTCTAGCCATTATATGGTAGCATCCCCACTGACACCAGTTAGTGTTTGGCTACGACCTTTTAGCTGAGGTGTTTCAGGCGTCATGTCTGTGTTGTTACTGCTACGAGAACAAACTATTTGATATGGGGCAACGATTGGCTCAAACATGAACGGCTTCAGCAAGTTTATTGGCTCCCTAACTAACGTTATTTCATTCTCTGTAATAAAACTCATTCTCAGACTCGGAGCTACTCGGTAGATTCAGCCATTTTTGGGAGTTCAAAATGTTCTATCCTGCATTTGCGACCAAGCTTCCCATGGTGTTTATACTTGCTTACTATTGTTTGTACAGATGAACGTGGTACCTTCAGGCGTTTGGAAATTGTTTGGAAATTGGATGAACCAGACTTGTGGAGGTCTACAATTCTGGTCTTGGCTGATTTCTTTTGATTTTCCCATGATGTCGAGCAAAGAGGCACTGAGTTTGAAGGTAGGCCTTGAAATACATCCACAGGTACACCTCCAATTGACTCAAATTATGTCAATTAGCCTATCAGAAGCTTCTAAAGCCATGACATCATTTTCTGGAATTTTCCAAGATGTTTAAAGGCACAGTCAACTTAGTGTATGTAAACTTCTGACCCACTGGAATTGTGATATAGTGAATTATAAGTGAAATAATCTGTCTGTAAACAATTGTTGGAATAATTACTTGTGTCCTGCACAAAGTAGATGTCCTAACCGACTTGCCAAAACTATAGTTTGTTAACATGAAATCTGTGGAGTGGTTGAGTTTTAATGACTTCAACCTAAGTGTATGTGAACTTCAACTGTAGCTGGCGTTCTAAATCCTAGTGTTTCCATTCCACTTTGAGGACAAAGAACCCCATAGCTTTTAAATTAGGTCATCTTTTCTCCGATGCATCAAGTCTGAGGCTACAGTTCCTTCGGAAAGTATTCAGACCCTTTTTCCATATTTTGTTACGTTAAAGCCTTACTCTAAAATTGATTAAATAAAATGTAATAAAAATAACACAATACCCCACAATGACAATTTTAGCAAAAAATTAAAAACAGAAATATTACATAAGTTATTTATTCAGTATTCAGAACCTTTGATATGAGACTCTACATTGAGCTCAGGTGTATCCTGTTTCCATTGATCATCATGGAGATGTTTCTACAACTTGATTGAGTCCACCTGTGGTAAATTCAATTGATTGGACATGATTTGGAAAGGCACACACCTGTCTATATAAGGTCCCACAGTTGACAGCGCATATCAGAGCAAAAACCAAGCCATGAGGTTGAAGGAATTGTCTGTAGAGCTCTGAGACAGGATTGTGTCAAGACAGTTTAGAACCACCAAGACTATTCCTATATTTTATTTCACCAGCAAATGTAGTAAGATTAGGAAGGTAGGACAATAAATAGGCCATAGTGGTGAAATAATTACAAATTAGAATTAACACTGGAATGATGGATGTGCAAATAGAAATACTATAAAAATAATAATATGGGGATGAGGTAGTAGTGTGGGCTATTTACAGAAGGGCTATATACTGGAGCCAGTGGGTTTGGCGACGAATATGTAATGAGGGCCAGCCAACGAGAGCATACAGGTCACAGTGGTGGGTAGTATATGGGGCTTTGGTAACAAAACGGATGGCACTG
The DNA here is from genome assembly GCA_023634145.1 of Thymallus thymallus. NCBI lineage: Eukaryota > Metazoa > Chordata > Actinopteri > Salmoniformes > Salmonidae > Thymallus > Thymallus thymallus. Next base: position 373,384 of record CM042383.1, read on the forward strand.
TGATAGATTACATCCAATTTGCTAAGTAGAGTGTTGGAGGCTAGTTTGTAAATGACATCGCCGAAATCAAGGATCGGTAGGATAGTCAGTTTTACAAGGGCATGTTTGGCAGCATGAGTGAAGGAGGCTTTGTTGCGAAATAGGAAGCCGATTCTAGATTTAATTGTGGATTGGAGATGGTTAATGTGAGTCTGGAAGTTGAGTTTACAGTCTAACCAGACACCTAGGTATTTGTAGGTGTCCACGTATTCTAAGTCAGACCCGTCGAGAGTAGTGATGATAGTCCGGTGGGCGGGAGCGGGCAGCGTTCGATAGAAAAGCATGCATTTAGTTTTACTAGCATTTAAGAGCAGTTGGAGCCACGGAAGGAGTGTTGTATGGCATTGAAGCTTGTTTGAAGGTTAGTTAACACAGTGTCCAATGAAGGACCAGATGTATACAGAATGGTGTCGTCTGTTTAGAGGTGGATCAGAGAGTCACCAGCAGCGAGAGCGACATCATTGAAATATATTGAGAATAGAGTCGACCAGCCTTGAAACCACGTCGGACGATTACATCGGCAGACCAGTCGTGATGGATCGGCAGGGCTCCGTGTCGACAATAGAAGGTCCAGGCCAGTTGACAAAGAGGTAATGTAGCCCAGGAATTAACTAGTACACGTCGGCTAGCCGGGAGATGGGCCTAGCTCGAGGCTAGCTTAAGGCTAACTGGTGCATTCTTCGGGACAGTGGTGTTAGCAAACAGCCACTCGGTTGCAGCTAGCTGCGATGATCTGGTGTAATGGTCCAGTGATTTCGTCAGAAATCCGGTGATGTGGAAGAGAAATCAATCTGATATGCGCTGGGTTGGAAGCGCGATATCGTCCGATCTAAAGCTGGCTGGTGCAGGCCAAGGGCAGTGGTGAGGACCGCTAGCAGTGGCTAGATAGCAGGCTATCTTCTGTCAGAGGTCCAGTTATATGGGATAAAGAAATAAAGAAATAGTAGATCCGTTCCACGTTGGGTGAGGCGGGTTCCAGGAAAGTATATGAGAATAAGAAATATATACAGAAAAACTGAAAAGAACAGACTATTTACAGGACACAAAAACACGTCCGCACTGTTATGCCACCTTGGAGAGTCCTAGAGCCGATGGTCACTGACAGAGCTCCAGAGTTCCTCTGTGGAAATGGGAGAACTTTCAAGAAGGATAAACATCATCACTCCACCAATCAGGCCTTTATGGTAGTGGCCAGACAGAAGCCACTCCTCAGCTCTATGTATCATGTACCGTGTATCTGTCTTTTGTGTACTTTCGTTGTGGCATTTTGCACCTGCCCTGTGTTTTTGTTGTAGCTGCTTGATAATGAAATTTCCCCCCCGGGGGATCAATAAAGTACCTATCTATCTATCTATCTATCTAGTAAAAGGCACATGAAAGGCCAGTTTGTCAAAAGGCACCTAAAGGACTCAAGACTATGAAAACCAAATTCTCTGGTCTGATGAAACCAAGATTTTACTCTTTGGCCTGAATGCCAAGCGTCACGTCTGGAGGAAACCAGGCACCGCTCATCACCTGGCCTATACCATCCCTACGGTGAAGAATGGTGGTGGCAGCATCATGTTGTGGGAATGTTTTTCAGCAGCTGGGACTGGGAGACTAGTCAGGATAGAGGGAAAGATGAACAGAAGAAAGTACAGAGAGATCCTTGATGAAAACCTGCTCCAACAGGACAACGACCATAAGCACACAGCCATGACAACGCAGGAGTTGCTTCGGGACAAGTCTCTGAATGTCCTTGAGTGGTCCAGCTAGAGCCCAGACTTGAACCCGATCAAACATCTCTGGAGAAACCTGACAATAGCTGTGAAGCAACGCTCCCCATCCAACCTGACAGAGCTTGAGAGGATCTGCAGAGAAGAATGGTAGAAACTCCCCAAATACAGGTGTGCCAAGCTTGTAGTGTCAAACCCAAGAAGACTCAAGTCTGTAATCTCTGTCAAAGGTGCTTCAACGAAGTACTGAATAAAGGGTCTGAATACTTATGTAAAATGTGATTTCTCCGGGGTTTTTCTATTATATATTTCCAAATATTCTAAAAACCTGTTTTTGCTTTGTCATTATGAGGTATTGTGTGTAGATTGATGGTCTGAATACTTTCTCAAAATGCACTGTAAATATGAATAAACATGAGCTTATGGCCAATCAAGACCATCCATTCATTTCATAATATCCCTATATGGGCAATTCCATATTAAGGTCAACCTGAGCATGAAAAACCAAAATAGCTTTCATATTTACCTTGAATGTGTGTATTTTAACATAGACTAGTTGGCCTGTTATTGTTACTACAAGGTAGGATACAAAGTCTCAAAATAAGGCTTTTCAGTCAACCAGATTCCATAGCTTTTGGCAATGGCTCACAGAACTTGTTTTGGTACTCACATCTGTCCGCGTGTTTCTGACCAAGTTGGAAGGTTAATGAAACAAGAGTGGATCCATAATAAACCCCAGGAAGAGTATCTGCTGCCTTGGCAGGAACTAACTAATGGATCCATAATAAACCCCAGGAAGAGCATCTGCTGCCTTGGCAGGAACTAATGGATCCATAATAAACCCCAGGAAGAGTATCTGCTGCCTTGGCAGGAACTAATGGATCCATAATAAACCCCAGGAAGAGTATCTGCTGCCTTGGCAGGAACTAATGGGGATCCATAATAAACCCCAGGAAGAGTATCTGCTGCCTTGGCAGGAACTAATGGATCCATAATAAACCCCAGGAAGAGTATCTGCTGCCTTGGCAGGAACTAATGGATCCATAATAAACCCCAGGAAGAGTATCTGCTGCCTTGGCAGGAACTAATGGATCCATAATAAACCCCAGGAAGAGTATCTGCTGACTTGACAGGAACTAATGGGGATCCATAATAAACCCCAGGAAGAGTATCTGCTGCCTTGGCAGGAACTAATGGATCCATAATAAACCCCAGGAAGAGTATCTGCTGCCTTGGCAGGAACTAATGGGGATCCATAATAAACCCCAGGAAGAGTAGCTGCTGCCTTGGCAGGAACTAATGGGGATCCATAATAAACCCCAGGAAGAGTAGCTGCTGCCTTGGCAGGAACTAATGGGGATCCATAATAAACCCCAGGAAGAGTAGCTGCTGCCTTGGCAGGAACTAATGGGGATCCATAATAAACCCCAGGAAGAGTAGCTGCTGCCTTGACAGGAACTAATGGGGATCCTTAATAAACCCCAGGAAGAGTAGTTGCTGCCTTGACAGGAACTAATGGGGATCCATAATAAACCCCAGGAAGAGTAGCTGCTGCCTTGACAGGAACTAATGGGGATCCATAATAAACCCCAGGAAGAGTAGCTGCTGCCTTGGCAGGAACTAATGGGGATCCATAATAAACCCCAGGAAGAGTAGCTGCTGCCTTGGCAGGAACTAATGGGGATCCATAATAAACCCCAGGAAGAGTAGCTGCTGCCTTGGCAGGAACTAATGGGGATCCATAATAAACCCCAGGAAGAGTATCTGCTGCCTTGGCAGGAACTAATGGGGATCCATAATAAACCCCAGGAAGAGTAGCTGCTGCCTTGGCAGGAACTAATGGGGATCCATAATAAACCCCAGGAAGAGTATCTGCTGCCTTGGCAGGAACTAATGGGGATCCATAATAAACCCCAGGAAGAGTATCTGCTGCCTTGGCAGGAACTAATGGGGATCCATAATAAACCCCAGGAAGAGTAGCTGCTGCCTTGGCAGGAACTAATGGGGATCCATAATAAACCCCAGGAAGAGTATCTGCTGCCTTGGCAGGAACTAATGGGGATCCATAATAAACCCCAGGAAGAGTAGCTGCTGCCTTGACAGGAACTAATGGGGATCCATAATAAACCCAGGAAGAGTAGCTGCTGCCTTGGCAGGAACTAACGGGGATCCATAATAAACCCCAGGAAGAGTAGCTGCTGCCTTGGCAGGAACTAATGGATCCATAATAAACCCCAGGAAGAGTAGCTGCTGCCTTGGCAGGAACTAATGGGGATCCATAATAAACCCCAGGAAGAGTATCTGCTGCCTTGGCAGGAACTAATGGGGATCCATAATAAACCCCAGGAAGAGTATCTGCTGCCTTGGCAGGAACTAATGGGGATCCATAATAAACCCCAGGAAGAGTATCTGCTGCCTTGGCAGGAACTAATGGGGATCCATAATAAACCCCAGGAAGAGTATCTGCTGCCTTGGCAGGAACTAATGGGGATCCATAATAAACCCCAGGAAGAGTAGCTGCTGCCTTGGCAGGAACTAATGGGGATCCATAATAAACCCCAGGAAGAGTAGCTGCTGCCTTGACAGGAACTAATGGGGATCCATAATAAACCCCAGGAAGAGTATCTGCTGCCTTGGCAGGAACTAATGGGGATCCATAATAAACCCCAGGAAGAGTAGCTGCTGCCTTGGCAGGAACTAATGGGGATCCATAATAAACCCCAGGAAGAGTATCTGCTGCCTTGGCAGGAACTAATGGATCCATAATAAACCCCAGGAAGAGTAGCTGCTGCCTTGGCAGGAACTAACGGGGATCCATAATAAACCCCAGGAAGAGTATCTGCTGCCTTGGCAGGAACTAACGGGGATCCATAATAAACCCCAGGAAGAGTATCTGCTGCCTTGGCAGGAACTAATGGATCCATAATAAACCCCAGGAAGAGTAGCTGCTGCCTTGGCAGGAACTAATGGGGATCCATAATAAACCCCAGGAAGAGTAGCTGCTGCCTTGGCAGGAACTAATGGGGATCCATAATAAACCCCAGGAAGAGTAGCTGCTGCCTTGGCAGGAACTAATGGGGATCCATAATAAACCCCAGGAAGAGTAGCTGCTGCCTTGACAGGAACTAATGGGGATCCATAATAAACCCCAGGAAGAGTATCTGCTGCCTTGGCAGGAACTAATGGGGATCCATAATAAACCCCAGGAAGAGTAGCTGCTGCCTTGGCAGGAACTAATGGGGATTCATAATAAACCCCAGGAAGAGTATCTGCTGCCTTGGCAGGAACTAATGGATCCATAATAAACCCCAGGAAGAGTAGCTGCTGCCTTGGCAGGAACTAACGGGGATCCATAATAAACCCCAGGAAGAGTATCTGCTGCCTTGGCAGGAACTAACGGGGATCCATAATAAATACACATACAGTAGAGATGATAAGGAATGAGTTCGATGTATTTAATACCATTCCACTGGTTCCATTACCACAAGCCACCCTCATGTGGAGTATATACACAGTATATACACAGTATATACACAGTATATACAGATGCATTTCTCCAAAGAGATTTACAGTTCGTGCATACATTTGTATTATATTTGGCCCCACAACCTCTAGCCATGCTAGAGCCAAGTTCTGCCAACTGAGCCACACAGGACCACTGAGGTTAGGGCTGGGATTGGCCAGTGGTGGCTGATGAAGGGAGAAACGGAGGACGGGCTCACTGTAATACATAGTTACAGTTGAAGTCAGAAGTTTACATACACTTAGGTTGAAGTCATTAAAACTCATTTTTCAACCACTCCACAGATTTCATGTTAAACTATAGTTTTGGCAAGTCGGTTAGGACATCTACTTTGTGCATGACACAAATAATTCTTCCAACAATTGTTTACAGACAGATTATTTCACTTATAATTCACTATATCACAATTCCAGTGGGTCAGAAGTTTACATACACTAAGTTGACTGTGCCTTTAAACAGCTTGGAAAATTCCAGAAAATGATGTCATGGCTTTAGAAGCTTCTGATAGGCTAATTGACATAATTTTAGTCAATTTGAGGTGTCCCTGTGGATGTATTTCAAGGCCTAACTTCAAATGCAGTGCCTCTTTGCTCGACATCATGGGAAAATCAAACCTGACTCAGTTACACCAGTTCTGTCAGGAGGAATGGGCCAAAATTCACCCAACTTATTGTGGGAAGCTTGTGGAAGGCTACCTGAAACGTTTGACCCAAGTTAAACAATTTAAAGGCAATGCTACCAAATACTAATTGAGTGTATGTAAACTTCTGACCCACTGGGAATGTGATGAAAGAAATAAAAGCTGAAATAAATCATTCTCTCTACTATTATTCTGACATTTCACATTGTTAAAATAAAGTGGTGATCCTAACTGACCTAAGACAGGGAATTGTTACTAGGATTAAATGTCAGGAATTGTGAAACTGATGTAAACTTTGAGCTCTGATCATATCACCATTTTCTGGGTGGAGTTACATTATTTATTTTCAAACAATATTTCACATACAAGGATGTGAATTTGGTTTATTCCAAGATGACTTACATTTCTTGGTCAATAATTGTATTAGCCAAATTCTTCATACACAAATGCAGATTTTTGATACGTATTGTATTCGTTTTTTCTGAAAGCTGTGTGCATTTTGCATGTATAACCCAACTGCGGTATGTTTGTACAACTAGAAGTTGTATTTATTTAAGGTCACTAACGAGACAGTTCCGACTAGCACGTGACCGCGGCACTGTTGTTAGCTTAGCTAGCTAGCTAAGAGCACAACAACAACGTGAGGCTGCCGAGCACTAGCTCATGTTAGACTACAAACAGCCAGTAAGACCAATATATTTAGGAATGTGATATTCATCAACTGCTAGGTAGGTAGGTAGGTAGGTAGTTAGTTAGTTAGTTAGTTAGTTAGTTAGTTAGCTGTGTGTGTCTAGGTTTGGAGCTAGCGCTAGCATGCTGGGCTATCACCAGCCAAGATAATGGAAGCCAATTCATTCATGTCAGAACACCTCACCCCGCTTTTCTTCTGCGCCATTTTATCCATCTTCTTCGCAATTCTTATGATTTCCTCTTCTTCTTTTTTACCCATTGTGAATAACTTGATCTAAAACGTTCAAATTGCAAAGAGAGGAAATCGTTGTCGACAAAGGGCACCGGGCGTTTGGCGGGTTGTCACTAGTTACCACAGCCACAAAGTCAGAAGGCCCGCCTACTCGACCAATCGAATGACGTTGTGATGACGCGTGTGCAGACCTGCTTGCAGTGGATGGATGGATAGTTTATTGATCCCAGAGGGGGACATTTCTTTGTCAAGCAGCTACAACAAAACATAAGGCAGGTTGCAAAATGCCAGAACGAAAATACACAAAAGACAGATACACGATACATAGAGCGGCAGTATGGCCAGGATCCGTCTCTCCTCCACCTCCTCTAGAGTGTCAAGGCTCATCCCCAGGACAGAGCTAGCCTTCCTGATCAGCTTATTTACCCGAGAAGCATCACCAGCCTTTATGTTGGCACCCCAGCACACCACTGCAAAAAAGATGGCACTGGCCACCACAGACTGGTAGAAGGTATGCAGTAGTTTACTGCACACGTTGAAGGACCTGAGCCTCCTCAGAAAGTAGAGTCGGCTCTGGCCCTTTTTGTACAGAGCCCCGGTGTTACCAGCCCATTCCAGCCTGTTGTCCATATGGACTCCCAGGAACTTGTATGACCCAACCATTTCCACATCCATCCCCTGTATAGGGACTGCAGTCAGTTGTGCCTTGGTTCTCCTGAAGTCCACCACCATCTCCTTTGTTTTGCTGATGTTGAGCTGAAGGTGGTTCTGCTCACACCACAACACAAAGTCACTGATTGTGCTCCTGTACTCCCCCTCCTGCCCACCCCTGATGCACCCTACAATTGCGGAGTTATCTGAGAACGTCTGTAGGTGGCATGTTTCAGAGTTATATCTGAAGTCCGAGGTGTAGAGGGTGAACAGGAAGGGGGACAGGACCGTTCCCTGGGGGGCCCCTGTGTTGCTCACTGCCCGTTCTGACACACAGTTCTGTAGCCGCACAAATTGTGGCCTACCGGTCAGGTAGTCCGTAACCCAGGAGACTATGGGTGCTTCCACTTTCATCCTCCTCATCTCCTCACCCAGTAGCAGGGGCTGAATGGTGTTGAAGACACTGGTGAAGTCAAAAAACATAATCCTCACAGTGCAACCTGCGTTGTCCAGGTGAGAGTAGGCCTTCTGCAGAAGGTAGATGATTGCATCATCCACCCCGATGTTGCGCTGGTTTGCGAACTGCAGGGGGTCCAGTGATGTACACACCAGGGGTCTGAGGTGAGCGAGGACTAACCTTTCCAGGGTCTTCATGATGTGGGATGTTAAGGCTACAGGTCTGAAGTCACTCAGGACAGTGGGGTGCGCCGCCTTGGGCACTGGGACCAGGCAGGATGTTTTCCACAGCACAGGGACCCTTTCTAGGCTCAGGCTGAAGTGTCGCTGGAGTATTCCACACAGTTGGTCAGCACAGACCCTAAGCACCCTTGGGCTGATGCCATCAGGGCCCACCGCTTTCCACTGATGTAGTATCTGCAGCTCTCTCTTCACTTGGTTGGTGGTGAAAGCCAGCCCAGGTGGGGGGGAGGGGGGAAGGGGGTGTTGAGGATCAGTCCAGGGGGAGCAGGGGTGGAGGTGGGGTCACTGACTGTCTCAACAGATGTGTTGTGAGCAAAGTGGGGGTGGGACAGCAGTGAGGGTGTGTGGCCTGCGGAGCTGGAAGGGAGGTGGACAGGGCCAGTATCGAACCAGTTAAAATTGGTTCAGCTCATTGGCTCTGTCCTGGGTCCCCTCCGTCTGCCCACTGTTTGACTTTTTGAAGCCAGTGATATTTCTCATACCCTTCCACACCTCTCACCTGGCTCTGCCTCAGCTTGTCCTCCATCTTCTCCTTATACCCCCTCTTCCCCTCAGCAATCTGCAACTTCAGCTCCCTCTGGACGCATTTCAATTTGTCCTTCTCGTTGTCCCTCTCCTTGAAGGCCCTCTTCTTCTCATTCAGCAGGGCCTTCAGGTCGCTGGTGACCCAGGGTTTATTATTTGGAAAACAGCGTACCTTCCTGGTGGATACAGTGTTGTCTACACAAAAATTAATATAGTCCGTTATGCAGTCAGTAAGTCCATCGATGTCCTCCCCATGAGCCTCACAGAGCACATCCCAGTCTGTGGTTTCAAAGCAGTCCTGTAGGGCGTCATTCGCCTCCGGGGACCATCTCCTAATGGTCCCAGGCTGCTGTTGGACCAAAGGCCTGTAGAGTGGGGTGAGGTGGACAAGGTTGTGATCCGATCTACCGAGGGGAGGGAGTGCAGTGGAGTTGTATGCATCCTTCACATTAGCATATAACAAGTCCAGAGTTGTATTATTCCTTGTCGGGCACGAACTGTTTGAACTTGGGCAGCGTTGAAGAGAGAGATGCATGGTTAAAATCCATCGAAATGGCAAAGAAAGCACTGGGATGCGCTGTCTGTAACCTGGCGATAACAGAGTGGATGACATCACTGTCTGTAACCTGGCGATAACAGAGTGGATGACATCACTGTCTGTAACCTGGCGATAACAGAGTGGATGACATCACTATCTGTAACCTGGCGATAGCAGAGTGGATGACATCACTGTCTGTAACCTGGCGATAGCAGAGTGGATGACATCACTGTCTGTAACCTGGCGATAACTGAGTGGATGACGTCACACGCTGTGGATGTAAACAATAACAGCAATAATAGACGACTCCTGTAGACAAAATAATGATAGCAATATTATGATAAGTTCTCTCTCTATTCAATTCAAGGGCTTTCCTATCATGGTTTTAGGATGGGTTCTGTATAGCACTTTGTGATATCAGCTGATGTACATAATAAAGTAGACAATGAACAGTAAACATTAACAGTCAAAATGAACAGTCAACATGAACAGTAAACATGAACAGTAAACATGAACAGTAAACATGAACAGTAAACATTAACAGTCAACATTAACAGTCAACATTAACAGTCAAAATGAACAGTAAACATTAACAGTCAAAATGAACAGTCAAAATGAACAGTCAACATTAACAGTCAAAATGAACAGTCAAAATGAACAGTCAACATTAACAGTCAACATTAACAGTCAACATTAACAGTCAACATTAACAGTCAACATTAACAGTAAACATTAACAGTAAACATTAACAGTAAACATTACACACAGAAGTTCCAAAAGAATAAAGACATTTTAAATGTCATATTATGTTAATATACAGTGTTGTAACAATGTCATATTATGTTAATATACAGTGTTGTAACAATGTCATATTATGTTAATATACAGTGTTGTAACAATGTCATATTATGTTAATATACAGTGTTGTAACAATGTGCAAATAGTTCAAGTATAAAAGGGAAATAAATCAACATAAATATGGGTTGTATTTACATGGTGTTTGTTCTTCACTGGTTGCCCTTTTCTTGTGACAACAGGTCACACATCTTGCTGCTGTGATGAACACTGTGGTATTTCACCCAGTAGATTCTTTGTGGATCTGTGTAATCTGAGGGAAATATGTGTCTCTAATATGGTCATACATTTGGCAGGAAGTTAGGAAGTGCAGCTCAGTTTCCACCTCATTTTGTGGGCAGTGTCCACATAGCCTGTCTTCTCTTGAGAGTCAGGTCTGTCTACGGTGGCCTTTCTCAATAGCAAGGCTCTGCTCACTGAGTCTGTACATAGTCAAAGCTTTCCTTAAGTTTGGGTCAGTCCCAGTGGTCAGGTATTCTGCCACTGTGTACTCTCTGTTTAGGGACAAATAGCATTATGGTTTGCTCTGTTTTTTGTTAACTCTTTCCAATGTGCCAAGTAATTCTCTTTTTGTTTCCTCATGATTTGGTTGAGTCTAATAGCGTTGCTGTCCTGGGGCTCTGTGTGGTCTGTTTGTGTTTGTGAACAAAGCCCCAGGACCAGCTTGCTTAGGGGACTCTTCTCCAGGTTCATCTCTCTGTAGGTGATGGCTTTGTTTTGGAAGGTTCGGGAATCGCTTCCTTTTAGGTGGTTGTAGAATTTAACAGGTCTTTTGATTTTGATAATTAGCAGGTATTGGCCTAATTCTGCTCTGCATGCATTATTTTGTGTTTTTCTTTGTACACTGAGGATATATTTTTTGCAGAATTCTGCATGCAGAGTCTCAATTTGGTGTTTGTCCCATTTAGTGAATTCTTGGTTGGTGAGCAGAACCCCAGACCTCACAACCATAGAGGGGAATGGATTCTTTAACTGATTCAAGTATTTTTAGCCAGATCCTAATTGGTAAAAATTGTGAAAATGGCTCGGTATCTGCAGAAAATGATGCCGGATGATGACGTTGAGACTTTCCTCAAGACGTTTGAGCGCACGGCAGAACGAGAGGTATGGCCACAGCTAAAATGGTCAGGAATACTGGGGACGCACAACAGGCGGGGTCTGATCTGGAAGCAACGGAAGCCAATGACTACGACACACTGAAGAAGGAAATATTAGGTGAGTCACTGTCTCTTTAAGGGCACAGCGGTTCCACACTTGGACGTATCAACCCGAGAAGGCACCCAGGTCACAGTTGTTTGACCTGGTCCACCTAGCAAAAAAATGTCTAGAGCCCGCAACCCTCAGTACTGGAGACATTGTGGAAAGAATTTTGATTGACCACTACATCCGGGCCACATCCTTACGAGTTAAAGAAGGTTCTCAGCCTGGGCAGTCCCACCACAGCGGATGGGGTGGTGGACCTTGTTGAGAGATGTCGAGCAACTGAAAAACTGCTTGAACACAGTCTGCTGGACAGAACCACCCAGGAAAAGGGAGGCCTCAAAGAAGGAGGAAGAAGGGCATCTCAACTGCAGACTCACCGGGTTTGGAAAGGAAGAATCCAAATGTGAGTGGGGAACGGGGGTGCCAGGACCGAGTTTTTCCACCTAAAGCAAAGACAAGGAATAGAGGGGAGGATACCAACACCCGGGAGTGCTACCGGCGAAATAGGACACATCACATGAAACTGTCCCAAGAACGAGGAACCCATGCAGGTCGACATTTCCAATCTACACCACTGCCATGTCAATTGTGCCCATGTCCAAGCCCACCGCCACCCACCGCACCTCGGTCGGGTACAGGTCCAAGGGAAAGAAGTTGATGCTCTTCTAGACTCTAGGAGCATGGTCTCCCTCATCCTGCCTTCACTATTAACCCAGCCACAGAGGACATCACCTGTATATACAGGGACACCAAAACGTACCCAGCTGCAGATAGAGAGGGCGGTTTAGAGGTAACCTATGGTTGAATGAGAACCTACCATATTCTGTGCTACTGGGTCGCGACTGTCCATATTGTCAAGAATGGTGGAAAGGACTACAGGACAAAGAAGATGTCTGTGCTGCACTGGTTTCTACCCATTTGAGCTATTGTTTTCCCAGGGGATTGTTGGATGTGACGAAGGAGAACTGGCAACAACAGCCCCCATAGAACACATTGAAGAAATTGGAGAATGCATAAACAGTCCATAGTTTTTTACCCCTTTTTCATCGTTTCCAGCTGGTAGTTCCAGTCTTGTCCCATCGCTGCAACTCCCGTACGGACTCGGGAGAGGCAAAGGTCAAGAGCCGCGCGTCCTCCGAAACACAACCCACCAAGCCGCACGCTTAACCCAGAAGTCAGCCGCACCAATGTGCATGAGCCCAGCCCGCCACAGGAGTTGCTACAGCGTGATGGGACAAGGACAACCCGGCCGGCCAAACCCTACCCTAACCTGGACGACGCTGGGCCAAACAGGGCTCGAACCCGCATCTGTAGTAACGCAGCTTGCACTGCGATGCAGTGCCTAAGACCACTGTGCCACTCGGGAGGCCCAGTGTAATGCCCATTGTGAAAGAACATTTACAGCAGGCCCAAGAAGCCCAGAGTCGAGTGTATAACCGTCCCGCTCAACCTCGAGTTTGCCCCAGGGGATCGGGTTATGGTGTTAGTACCCACAACAAAATGTAAATTCCTGGCCACATGGTGGGGTCCCTACGAGGTGCTGCAGAAAATGGGGCCTGTGAACTACCTCATCCGTTAGCCAGGGAGAAGGAAGCCAGAACAGGTGTATCATATAAAAAAAAAGTGGGTAACAAAGTAAGTCAAGAAGCACTGTGGGGGGGACAAACACTGCTGGAAGAGATTGCCCTCAGAGATGTATCGCCATCCCAGACCCAGGAGCTACATGAGTTGGTTATGGAAAATAAAGATGTGTTTTCTTCCTTACCAGAACACACCCATCACATCCAACATGACATCACACCTCCGGGGATGTCATTGAAGAGTCACACATACTTATCCCATGCCGAGGATAGATGAAATGATTGAAAGACTGGGAAATTCCTGGTTTATCAGTACACTTGACCTAACCAAGGGGTATTGGCAGGTTCCTCTGACCCCTGCAGCTCGTGAGAAGACGGCATTCTCCACTCCAGACGGTCTGTTCCAATATGTGCGATTTCCCTTTGGACTTCATGGAGCCCCCACCACATTTCAAAGGCTGGTGGACCGCATTCTGCGTCCACATCAATCCTATGCTGCAGCCTACCTGGATGATGTGATAATCCACAGCCACACGTGGGAGGAGCACCTAATCCGATTAACAGCGGTCCTCGACGCCCTTCGGCAAGCAGGAAATGCACGCTGGGGGTGAAGCAAAGTATCTGAGCTATTCCATAGGGTGAGGGTTGATCAAAGCACAAGAGAAGAAGGTCGCGGTGACCCAGGCTTGGCCTCGACCAGTGAATAAGAAACAGGTACGGGCTTTCCTGGGAATAACCGGTTATTACAATAATTTCAGGACCCCTGTGTGACCTGACCCGGATGGCCAAACCTGCCAGGGTGTTGTATTCAACTGATTTCTCGAAACGTCTGATTGTACAGACAGATGCATCGGACACTGGAATTGGAGCTGTACTCTTGCAGGAAGTGGATGGAGAGGAACATCCTGTGCTGTACATTAGCCGTAAGTTGACCCCGTGAAACCAAATATGCAACAGTGGAAAGTGTTTGGTAATCAAATGGGCTCTCCCTGTTCACCCATGACTGCATGGCCAGGCACGACTCCAACACCATCATTAAGTTTGCAGACTACACAACAGTGGTAGGCCTGATCACAGACAACGATGAGACAGCCTATAGAGAGGAGGTCAGAGACATGGCCGTGTGGTGCCAGGACAACAACCTCTCCCTCAACACAATAAAGACAAAGGAGATGATTGTGGACTACATGAAAGTAGGGCCGAGCACGCCCCCAATCTCATTGACGGTGCTGTATTGGAGCAGGTTGAAAGCTTCAAGTGCCTTGGTATCCACATCACCAAAGAACTATCATGGTCCATACACACCAAGACAGTCGTGAGGCAGCACCATGGACAGCACTGTTAAGTATTCCCCAGAGGCAGGACCATGGACAGCGCTGTTAAGTATTCCCCAGAGGCAGGAACATGGACAGCACTGTGAAGTATTCCCCAGAGGCAGCAACATAGACAGCACTGTGAAGTATTCCCCAGAGGCAGCACCATGGACAGTAATGTGGGGTATTCCACAGAGGCAGGACCATGGACAGTAATGTGGGGTATTCCCCAGAGGCAGGACCATGGACAGCTCAGGGGAAACCGTCTAGACTGCAGCAGAACAGCCACACCTGTCTCCAGTTGTAATCAGAGCCAAACTGCAGACAGGTGAAACCAATCAGGGCCTCTACTTAACCGCACCCTTGGTATTATTTTGTTGTCTTTCCTGACCGGTGAAGGAGTAGGAGATTATTGGGGAGACAGAAGAACGATGGAGAAGGAGGGTTAATGGATGAAAGACCAGGATTGGAGGACCTTCCACTGGTGACCAAGTGTTTCATCTGTTTGATATATGAGGAACGCTGACAAAACTGAATAAACTGGTTGAACCCGTTACATGGACTGGTGGTGTTTATGTGGAAACCCTGCCTTGCAAAGATCTTGGCGCCAAAACCGCCACAGTATGTATAGTTTTTTTTTGGTGCTCTAGGGCAACGGTGTCTAGATGGAATTTGTATTTGTGGTTCTGGCGACTGGACCTTTTTTTGGAACACCATTATTCTTGGTCTTACTGAGATTTACTGTCAGGGCCCAGGTCTGACCGAATCAGTACAGAAGATCTAGGTGCTGCTGTAGGCCCTCCTTGGTTGGTGACAGAAGCACCAGATCATCAGTAGACATATTTTATTTTTATTTAACCTTTATTTAACTAGGCAAGTCGGTTAAGAACCTATTTTTATTTACAATTCTAGTAGGGTGAGGCCGGGTGCTGCAGACTGTTCTAGTGCTCTCGCCAATTCATTGATATATACTGTATGTTGAAGAGGGTGGGGCTTTTACTGCATCCCTCTCACCCCACGGCCCTGTGGAAGGAAATGTGTTTTTTGCTAATTTTAACCGCAGACTGTACATGGATTTTATAATGTCATATGTTTTTCCCCCCAACACCACTTTCCATCAATTTGTATATCAGACCCTCATGCCAAATTAAGGCTTTTTTTAAATCAACAAAGCATGAGAAGACTGCCTTTTTTGGTTTGTCAATTAGGGTGTGCAGGGTGAATACGTGGTCTGTCGAATGATTTTGGTAAAAAGCTAAGTTGACATTTGCTCAGTCCATTGTTTTCACTGAGGAAATGAACTAGTCTGCTGTTAATGATAATGCAGAGGATTTTCCCAAGGTTGCTGTTGACTCATATCCCACGGTAGTTATTGGGGTCACATTTGTCTACATGTTTTGGATTTGGATGATCAGTCCTTGGTTCCAAATATTGGGTAAGATGCCAGAGCTGAGGATGTTAAAGAGTTTAAGTATAGCTAATTAGAATTTGTGGTCTGTATATTTTATCATTTCATTTAGGATACCATCAACACCACAGTGTCACGGTGAGTGGGTGTAGAGAGAGACCAAGGAGCAGCGCAGCTATACTTCGACATGGTTTATTTAAACACACGTACAAACTATATTAACAAAAAAACAAAGACGCAATGACAAAGAACTGAAACACACTTACTTTGCCTGTGACTTGATAAATAATGACCCACACAGGTGGATGTGTAGGGAGCTTAAATACAATCCCCAATCAGATACAACCCTGGACAGCTGTCTCTGATTGAGGATCATTACTTCCCCTAGTTAGGGTGTGAGGGCTCGACTGTGGTTCTACCACTCCCCTTATTGGGAGTAAGGTCTAACCACAGCCTGTATTGTTTTAGTGATTCACCATAGTGAAGGTGTATTTCTGTATTGTTTTAGTGATTCACCATAGTGAAGGTGTATTTCTGTATTGTTTTAGTGATTCACCATAGTGAAGGTGTATTTCTGTATTGTTTTAGTGATTCACCATAGTGAAGGTGTATTTCTGTATTGTTTTAGTGATTCACCATAGTGAAGGTGTATTTCTGTATTGTTTTAGTGATTCACCATAGTGAAGGTGTATTTCTGTATTGTTTTAGTGATTCACCATAGTGAAGGTGTATTTCTGTATTGTTTTAGTGATTCACCATAGTGAAGGTAAATTTCTGTATTGTTTTAGTGATTCACCATAGTGAAGGTGTATTTCTGTATTGTTTTAGTGATTCACCATAGTGAAGATGTATTTCTGTATTGTTTTAGTGATTCACCATAGTGAATGTGTATTTCTGTATTGTTTTAGTGATTCACCATAGTGAAGGTGTATTTCTGTATTGTTTTAGTGATTCACCATAGTGAAGGTGTATTTCTGTATTGTTTTAGTGATTCACCATAGTGAAGGTGTATTTCTGTATTGTTTTAGTGATTCACCATAGTGAAGGTATATTTCTGTATTGTTTTAGTGATTCACCATAGTGAAGGCGTATTTCTGTATTGTTTTAGTGATTCACCATACTGAAGGTGTATTTCTGTATTGTTTTAGGGATTCACCATAGTGAAGGTGTATTTCTGTATTGTTTTAGTGATTCACCATAGTGAAGGTGTATTTCTGTATTGTTTTAGTGATTCACCATAGTGAAAGTGTATTTCTGTATTGTTTTAGTGATTCACCATAGTGAAGGTATATTTCTGTATTGTTTTAGTGATTCACCATAGTGAAGGTGTATTTCTGTATTGTTTTAGTGATTCACCATAGTGAAGGTGTATTTCTGTATTGTTTTAGGGATTCACCATAGTGAAGGTGTATTTCTGTATTGTTTTAGTGATTCACCATAGTGAAGGTGTATTTCTGTATTGTTTTAGTGATTCACCATAGTGAAGGTGTATTTCTGTATTGTTTTAGTGATTCACCATAGTGAAGGTGTATTTCTGTATTGTTTTAATGGTGAGGCTCAGGGTTGAGGTCAGTGATAAAGTTGTCTACAATACTACTGCCAAGACATGAGCTATATGTGTACCTACCATAGGAGTCTCCTCGAAGCCTACCATTGACTATGTACAGACCCAGCGTCTGACAGAGCTGCAGGAGTTGTGACCCGTTTTTGTTGGTTATGTTGTCATAGTTGTGTCTAGGGGGGATATGGGGGAGGGAATGCTGTCACCTCCAGGTAGGTGTTTGTCCCCCTGTGTGCTGAAGGTGTCAGGTTCTTGTCCAGTTCTGGCGTTTAGGTCTCTCTCTCACACACACACACACACACACTGCTTAATTTGAACAGGATCCTGCACCTCTTGTTCCGGAACCTTCTCCTGGCATGAAAAAGAATGGGAAAGCACTGGTTGGAAAGCAAATGTCTCCTGCTGAAAAAAGAAAACCAATCTGTCCGTAGGCTACAAAAATATGTTTTCTTCCAAATAGGCCTATTGAGCAAACAGAGAGGAGAGAGAGAGAGAGAGGCTTTTGGCAGAAGTGCATCGGTCACTGCCGGTGAGTTAGCTGCGTTTCATTGGGTGAGTCAGTGAAACTGGAAAGCTTTTTTAGACCTATAACTTCCTCCTCATATTGTACAATATGTGTCTCCACACACCTCGGCCTAAACTATTGGTGGATTCAACACAAGGTTGTTTTTATTGATCTCAGATTCTGTTTTTCAGTGTCAAAGTAGCCTGTCATTTAAAAACTATTCCGCTAAAGTCCACAGTCTCCAATTTTGCAATGATATGCAGTGCTGTAGACCACTGAACCAGGGTGTCTGTATTGATATGCAGTGCTGTAGACCACTGAACCAGGGTGTCTGTATTGATATGCAGTGCTGTAGACCACTGAACCAGGGTGTCTGTATTGATCCCCAGTGCTGTAGACCACTGAACCAGGGTGTCTGTATTGATATGCAGTGCTGTAGACCACTGAACCAGGGTGTCTGTATTGATATGCAGTGCTGTAGACCACTGAACCACTTTGAAAAAACATTGTCCGTTCAAAAAACGTATGCAAGTGCCTCTACTGCTCTATGCCAGGGGGTGACCTGGAAATCATAATGCAATGCTTTATTATGAAGGTGGGGTTTTCATGTGTTCCGGTACCTCAGAGACCCCCAGGTCACCCCCTTGAATACCTCAGAGACCCCCAGGTCACCCCCTTGAATACCTCAGAGACCCCCAGGTCACCCCCTTGAATACCTCAGAGACTCCCAGGTCACCCCCTTGAATACCTCATAGACTCCCAGGTCACCCCCTTGAATACCTCAGAGACCCCCAGGTCACCCCCTTGAATACCTCAGAGACCCCCAGGTCACCCCCTTGAATACCTCAGAGACCCCCAGGTCACCCCCTTGAATACCTCAGAGACCCCCAGGTCACCCCTTTGAATACCTCATAGACTCCCAGGTCACCCCCTTGAATACCTCATAGACTCCCAGGTCACCCCCTTGAATACCTCATAGACTCCCAGGTCACCCCCTTGAATACCTCATAGACTCCCAGGTCACCCCCTTGAATACCTCAGAGACTCCCAGGTCACCCCCTTGAATACCTCAGAGACTCCCAGGTCACCCCCTTGAATACCTCAGAGACCCCCAGGTCACCCCCTTGAATACCTCAGAGACCCCCAGGTCACCCCCTTGAATACCTCAGAGACTCCCAGGTCACCCCCTTGAATACCTCATAGACTCCCAGGTCACCCCCTTGAATACCTCATAGACTCCCAGGTCACCCCCTTGAATACCTCAGAGACTCCCAGGTCACCCCCTTGAATACCTCATAGACTCCCAGGTCACCCCCTTGAATACCTCATAGACTCCCAGGTCACCCCCTTGAATACCTCAGAGACTCCCAGGTCACCCCCTTGAATACCTCATAGACTCCCAGGTCACCCCCTTGAATACCTCATAGACTCCCAGGTCACCCCCTTGAATACCTCAGAGACTCCCAGGTCACCCCCTTGAATACCTCATAGACTCCCAGGTCACCCCCTTGAATACCTCAGAGACCCCCAGGTCACCCCCTTGAATACCTCAGAGACTCCCAGGTCACCCCCTTGAATACCTCAGAGACCCCCAGGTCACCGCCTTGAATAACTCTGAGACCCCCAGGTCACCCCCTTGAATACCTCAGAGACCCCCAGGTCACCGCCTTGAATACCTCAGAGACTCCCAGGTCACCCCCTTGAATAACTCTGAGACCCCCAGGTCACCGCCTTGAATAACTTTCAATTTTGGCATCTCCTAATTTACAAATCAAGCATTGCTCTCTCTCTCTCTTTCACACACACACACACACACACACACACACACACACACACACACACACACACACACACACACACACACACACACACACACACACACACACACACACACACACACACACATACACACACACATACACACACACATACACACATACACACACACATAGTTATTTTTACCTTCAAATATAAAGTCAAACACAGATACATTTGTCTTATATTCTGTGCTCCTAAACGTATCCAAGGATACATTATTTTGGGCTGTAGGTTTTTATTTGTTCCACTAACTAACAATGAGATGTTATTAGGTCCTTCCCTGACCGTGTTTCAAACACGTTCCCTCTCTAGATATGCGGATTAACCGTGAGCAAAGATTAAGCAGATTGACTGAAGGACCGAAATAGCCCAGGAAGACAGTGAGCAGCTTTTAACACTGTGAGATACGAGGCACACTCTTCCGCTTGGCCAATTAAACGCTATGAAAATGTGATATAAGGTATGTTTTATTTACTTAAAGTAGTTTTAATTTGACAGTACTGTTTTCATCCGTAGGTCTATGGATTTGTTGACTTGACACGGAGTGTAGGAACCACTTGATGTGCATTTGTTGATTTGGTCAGAGGTGAGGTGTCGTTACGAATACATAGGCTACATTGTATTCGTTGTAATTTCAAGTTAACCTGGTGAATCTATTGAATCAGAGATGGTGTTAAGCCTTGTTGATGCTCCCTCAAAGATGTTTACATCAAATAGCAGCAGAACAGGCTACTGATTGGAACAGTCTGGTTTGAGCTGGTTTATTATTGCAGAATAATGCCTCCAGCCTGGCAGACTGTTGAGGTTTAGGGACAACATGTTATATGTACTTTCACCACACTTAGAAGCCTACTGTACAACTGGCAACTGGATTGATTCTTTGAATTACAGGAAAATGTTACTGTTATTATTTCACCCACAAACACATGTTCACATGCACACACTCACATACAAACTGTACATAATCAGGTTTATCAATCATTCCCTTCTGAACTGTTCTTAGTCTCTCTCTCTTTCTCTCCCCCGTCTCTCTCTCTCTCTCTCCCGTCTCTCTCTCTCTCTCTCTCTCTCTCTCCCGTCTCTCTCTCTCATCAGCCGTCCTGCTCCATTATGAGTTCCACTCCACTCCATGAGCCAGGGGCCCAGGTCGTTCAGCAGCCCCAGAATGATCAACAACAGCCTGAGAAGGACCAGGGTCAGGGTGGGGGTCAGGGTGGGGAGGTGGTGTCCTCAGGCAGTGTGGTGACCATAGCCTCCCGCCCCCCCCAGCCCCACTCAGACCCCCAGGCCTCCAGACGTGTCTGCTTCTATAAGAGTGGAGACCCCCAGTTTGGAGGCCACCGGATGGTCATCAATGCCAGGACCTTCAAGACCTTCGATGCCCTCCTGGATGCCCTGTCTAAGAAGGTGATTAGATTACTGATTATATATTGATTGATTGACTTGATATATTAGATATAATGTATTATCTGCTGTTTACAGAAAATACTCTGTGTTAAAATCAATACATTACCATAACCCCACCCCATATAGTACATTACCATAACCCCACCCCATATAGCACATTACCATAACCCCACCCCATATAGCACATTACCATAACCCCACCCCATATAGCACATTACCATAACCCAACCCCATATAATACATTGCCATAACCCCACCCCTATGTAGAACATTACCATAACCCCACCCCTATGTAGTCAATACTTATTTTACATTACCATAACCCCACCTCTATGTAGTCAATACATATAGTACCCCATATAGCACATTACCATAACCCCACCCCTATGTAGTCAATACATATAGTACCCCATATAGCACATTATCATTATCCCACCCCTATGTAGTCAATGCATATAGTGCATTACCATAACTCCACCACTATGTAGTCAATACATATAGGACATTACCATAACTCCACCACTATGTAGTCAATACATATAGGACATTACCATAACTCCACCACTATGTAGTCAATACATATAGGACATTACCATAACTCCACCACTATGTAGTCAATACATATAGGACATTACCATAACTCCACCACTATGTAGTCAATACATATAGGACATTACCATAACTCCACCACTATGTAGTCAATACATATAGGACATTACCATAACTCCACCACTATGTAGTCAATACATATAGCACATTACCATAACTCCACCACTATGTAGTCAATACATATAGGACATTACCATAACTCCACCACTATGTAGTCAATACATATAGGACATTACCATAACTCCACCACTATGTAGTCAATACATATAGGACATTACCATAACTCCACCACTATGTAGTCAATACATATAGGACATTACCATAACTCCACCACTATGTAGTCAATACATATAGGACATTACCATAACTCCACCACTATGTAGTCAATACATATAGGACATTACCATAACTCCACCACTATGTAGTCAATACATATAGGACATTACCATAACTCCACCACTATGTAGTCAATACATATAGGACATTACCATAACTCCACCACTATGTAGTCAATACATATAGCACATTACCATAACTCCACCACTATGTAGTCAATACATATAGGACATTACCATAACTCCACCACTATGTAGTCAATACATATAGGACATTACCATAACTCCACCACTATGTAGTCAATACATATAGGACATTACCATAACTCCACCACTATGTAGTCAATACATATAGGACATTACCATAACTCCACCACTATGTAGTCAATACATATAGGACATTACCATAACTCCACCACTATGTAGTCAATACATATAGGACATTACCATAACTCCACCACTATGTAGTCAATACATATAGGACATTACCATAACTCCACCACTATGTAGTCAATACATATAGCACATTACCATAACCCCACCACTATGTAGTCAATACATATAGCACATTACCATAACCCCACCCCTTAACCTCAACCCATGTAGTCAATACATATAGGACATTACCATAACTCCACCCCATGTCTCCATGTCTCCATGTCCAAGGTCCCCCTGCCATTCGGGGTTCGCACCATCACCACCCCTCGGGGCTCCCACCCTGTCCGGGGTCTGGAGGAGCTTCAGGATGGGGGCTCCTATGTATGCTCGGACCAGCGGAGGGTAAAGCCCCTGAACCTGGACATGGCTAACCGCCGCCTGCCGCCCTGGAACACCACCACCCGGCCAGTCAGCGGGGGTCGGAGAGCGCGGCGAGAGAGTCGTGGAGTCACCGGGGGCTTCACCCGGCCGGCAGACAACAGGGTCAGATGGGTATCCGTCAGAAGCCCTAAAAGGCTGATAGTATTTAAGAACAGAGACCCCAGCGTGAGGAGGACTGTAGTTCTGCAGAGAAGGACGGCGCCGACCTACGATGCTCTACTGAACTACCTCTCAGTCATCATGCACTTCCCTGTACTGAAGCTGTACACACCAGATGGCAGCAGGGTAGGTCATCATGTAGTTCCTTGTACTGAAGCAAGATGGCAGATAGAAAGTCCAGGGGAAGTCCTAGGATGTCTTCTACGTTGTAATGAATACGATTATATGGAAAGGGATGACCTGATCCTAGATCAGCGATCCTGTTCTGAGATGCTTTGTGAATACGGGTATCTGTTATTAGAGCTTAGTTACTGACTTAAGAACAACATGTTAGTTACTGACTTAAGAACAACATGTTAGTTACTGACTTAAGAACAACATGTTAGTTACTGACTTAAGAACAACATGTTAGTTACTGACTTAAGAACAACATGTTAGTTACTGACTTAAGTACATGTTAGTTACTGACTTAAGTACAACATGTTAGTTACTGACTTAAGAACAACATGTTAGTTACTGACTTAAGAACATCATGTTAGTTACTGACATAAGTACAACATGTTAGTTACTGACTTAAGAACAACATGTTAGTTACTGACATAAGTACAACATGTTAGTTACTGACTTAAGAACAACATGTTAGTTACTGACTTAAGTACAACATGTTAGTTACTGACTTAAGAACAACATGTTAGTTACTGACTTAAGAACATCAAAGCCATCAACAGACCCTTCCAACCCGTTCTGCAATGTTAATAATAACACAGTATGTAGTGCTTCTATAGGACTAATTTTGGCCAGTCTGAGCCATGAACCTTTATGAGGCCTATGAGACTCCGGCCAAATGTAGTCCACTACACAGAGAAACGGCCTATAGAGACTGATAGAGGCCTCTAGTGGCCAAAAGGCCGTACTAGCATGGGCAGCGCCATTGAGGGATTCCAATTTCAGAGGCTGATCCCTCCTGGTGACCCTGTTGAAGTCATGTCCAACTGGGTCATTAGGAGGGATCAGCCAATCGTGAAGAAGAAAATATACTACTTTAAAATGGAGATAGACTCAATGGCGCTGCCCATGCTGTCACAGATGCTATAATGGCACAGATACAAAGAGTCCTCTATCTGTCTCTATGGACGCACCCTATCTCTAGGACTTAGCAAGGTCACAGCAGGGCTCCATGATGAGGTCAAGTCTTCTGCCCCCTACTGGGCAGTTACACAATAATCTGCCTGCAGGATGACGTACATGTTCTGGCCTAGAGTCAGGGATTAATTCTTATGCTTACTAACAAGCCCTTAACCAACAATACAACAGGTGTAGACCTTACAGTGAAATGCTGATTTACAAGCCCTTAACCAACAATACAACAGGTGTAGACCTTACAGTGAAATGCTGATTTACAAGCCCTTAACCAACAATACAACAGGTGTAGACCTTACAGTGAAATGCTTACTAACAAGCCCTTAACCATCAATACAACAGGTGTAGACCTTACAGTGAAATGCTGACTTACAAGCCCTTAACCAACAATACAACAGGTGTAGACCTTACAGTGAAATGTTTACTTACAAGCCCTTAACCAACAATACAACAGGTGTAGACCTTACAGTGAAATGATTACTAACAATTCCCTTAACCAACAATACAACAGGTGTAGACCTTACAGTGAAATGCTTACTAACAAGCCCTTAACCAACAATACAACAGGTGTAGACCTTACAGTGAAATGCTTACTAACAAGCCCTTAACCAACAATACAACAGGTGTAGACCTTACAGTGAAATGCTTTCTAACAAGCCCTTAACCAACAACACAACAGGTGTAGACCTTACAGTGAAATGCTTACTTACAAGCCCTTAACCAACAATACAACAGGTGTAGACCTTACAGTGAAATGCTTACTAACAAGCCCTTAACCAACAATACAACAGGTGTAGACCTTACAGTGAAATGCTGACTTACAAGCCCTTAACCAACAGTGCAGTTTAAGTAGAAAATAAGTATTATGTAAACAAGAGAGGTAAAGAAATATAAAAATATATATACATATATACAGGTGGTATATACATGTGGTACCGGTACAGAGTCAATGTGCAGGGGCACGGGTTAGTCTGGCTAATTGAGGTAATATGTACATGCAGGTATAGTTAAAGTGACTATGCATAGATGATAAACAGAGAGTAGCAGCAGTGTGAAGAAGAGGAGTTGGGACATGCTAAACTGGGACATGCTTAAACCACTTGACCAAGTACTAAAACAATGGCACTCCCTAAATCTTTCTCAGATTATTACTAATCCCACAAGGTATGACTCCAAACACCCAGAAAAGGCCACTCTCCTCGATGTTATCCTCACAAATAATCCTGATATGGTATCAGTCTGGTGTTCCTGTAATGACCTTAGTGATCACTGTTTTACAGCCTGTGTTCGTAATGGCTGCTCAGTGAAATGACCTGTCCTGATTTGTCATAGACGCTTGCTAAAAAATGATGAGCAAACCTTCTTTCATGAACTGGCTTCTGTAAAATGGATTAGAATCAGCTTGATCCCCTCTGTCGAAGACGCTTGGACCTTCTTTTTTTATATTTTCAGTGGTATTGTTAACAAACACGCCCCCATAAAGACATTTAGAATTAAAAACAGGTGCAGTCCTTGGTTAGACCGTGATCTTGCAGAGTTACTCCACCTCAAGAATTGCATTTGGTGAAAGGTTCGGCACACGCTTACTCAGGCTGACTGGCTCTCAGGCAAATGAGAAATAAGTGCACTCAGGCAATCCGGAAGCCAAAGTGAGTAACTTTAAGGAGCAGTTCGCTCTCTGTGGGTCTAACCCCAAGAAGTTCTGGAAAACAGATCTGGAGAATAAACCCTCCTCCTCACAGCTGCCCATGTCCCTTAAAGTTGATGATGTGGTTGTTACTGACAAGAAGCACATGGCTGAGCTCTTTAATCAACACTTCATTAAGTCAGGATTCCTATTTGACTCAGCCACGCCTCCTTGCCCGTCCAACATTTCCTCATCTGCCACCCCTTCTAATGCATCTAGCCTGATGCTTCTCCCTCTTTTTCCCCTGCCCCGCTACAAAGTTTCTCTATGCAGGCGTTCACTGAGTCCAAGGTGCTAAAGGAGCTCCTTAAACTTGACCCCAAAAAACAATCTGGGTCAGATGGTTTAGACCCTTTCTTCTGTAAGGTTGCTGCCCCTATCATAGCCAAGCCTATCTCTGACCTTTATAACCTGTCTCTCCGTTCTGGGGAGGTTCCCATTGCTTGGAAGGCAGCCACGGTTAGTCCTTTATTTAAAGGGGGAGATCAAGCTGATCCTGACTGTTAGAGGCCTATTTCTATTTTGCCCTGCTTATCAAAAGTGTTGGAAAAACTTGTCAGTAATCAACTGACTGGCTTTCTTGATGTCTATAGTATTCTCTCTGGTATGCAATCTGGTTTCCACTCAGGTTATGGATGTGCCACTGCAACCTTAAAGGTCCTCAATGATATCACCACTGCCCTTGATTCTAAGCTATGTTGTGCTGCTATTTTTATTGACTTGGCCAAAGCTTTTGATACGGTAGACCATTCCATTCTTGTGGGTCGGCTAAGGAGTATTGGTGTCTCTGAGGGTCTTTGGTCTGGTTTGCTAACTACCTCTCTCAAAGAGTGCAGTGTATAAAGTCAGAACATCTACTGTCTCAGCCACTGCCTGTCACCAAGGGTGTACCCCAAGGCTCAATCCTAGGCCCCACGCTCTTCTCAATTTACATAAACAACACTGCTGGAGTAGGAAGCTCTCTTTGTCACACCCTGATCTGTTTCACCTGTCTGTGTGATTGTCTCCACCTCCTCCAGGTGTCTCCATCTTCCTCATTATCTCCAGTGTATTTATACCTTTGTTCTATGTTTGTCTGTTGCCAGTTCGTTTTGTTCGTCAAGCCTACCAGCGTTTTCCCCCTTTACTCCTGTCTCTCTAAAGTGCCCGTTTTCTTGGTTTCCCGGTTTTAACCTTTACTCTGCCTGTCCTGACCCTGAGCCTGCCTGCTGTCTTGTACCTTTGCCCCACTACTCTGGATTACTGAACTCTGCCTGCCCCTGACCTGTCTTTTGCCTGCCCCCTGTTGGTATAATAAACATTTGTTATTCCAACGTTGTCTGCGCCTGGGTCTCACCTGTACGCTGACACAGCAGACTCGGACCAGCTGCGCAACACCATCTCCTCCCAAGGAGCCTCCATTGGTAGGCACGAGGAATTGCTTCGGGGCCTTATGGTGGGGTCAAGATGTTGGCTGAGCGCCATGACCGGACATTGGACATGTTGCTGGAGCAATGCCGGGGGTTGTCGGGGAGGCAGCCTGCCACAGTGGTAGCCCCACAGCCCCTCTGTAACTGGGCGGCTAGCAGCACAGCCCCACAGCTCCTCTGTAACTGGGCGGCTAGCAGCACGGCCCCACAGCTCCTCTGTAACTGGGTGGCTAGCAGCACGGCCCCACAGCTCCTCTGAAACTGGGCGGCTAGCAGCACGGCCCCATAGCTCCTCTGTAATTGGGCGGCTAGCAGCACGGCCCCACAGCTCCTCTGTAACTTGGCGGCTAGCAGCACGGCCCCACAGCTCCTCGTGAACTGGGCGGCTAGCAGCACGGCCCCATAGCTCCTCTGTAATTGGGCGGCTAGCGGCACGGCCCCACAGTCCCTCTGTAACCCGGCGGTTAGCAGCACGGCCCCACAGCTCCTCTGTAACTCGGCGGCTAGCAGCACGGCCCCACAGCCCCTCTGTAACCCGGCGGCTAGCAGCACGGCCCCACAGCTCCTCTGTAACTGGGCGGCTAGCAGCACGGCCCCACCGGTCACTCCACCTTCCCAGGAGCCCTGCTTACCTCCGCAGGAACGCTTTATTGAGAGCCGAGCACAGCCCTCCTCCTTCCCCTCGGAGTGCTCCAAGATAGCCTACCTCGTCACACTGATGTCTGGGAGGGCTCTCACCTGGGCGACCGTGGTATGGGAACAACAGCCAGCCATATGCGGGAGTCTGGAGGGGTTTGTGGGAGAAGTGAGGAAGGTTTCGATGCCCCATTCTCCGGGAGAGACGCTGCCCGTAGGCTAATCCAGCTTCGGCAGGACTCCCGCAGTGTGGCCGATTATACTCCAGGGAAGCCTCCGAGGAAGCCTCCGAGCTAAACTTCTTCTCTGTCCTGATATCCAGAAGCTATATTTGGCAGTAAGATACGGTGGCAGAAACCTTATGTACAAAATAAGTTACAAATAACGCGTAAAACGGCTGCCCTTTAGTGGATAGATTTCATAAAAATAAATTAAAAATAAACACCAAAAATAATCCCAAAATAGCTAAGTTGGGTCAGAGCTCGGCTGCCATCTTCATTGGTTTAATATAAAACCTTACAAATGTTCATTCTGATAGATATTGTATTTCCATCGACTTGAGATTGTATGTCTCCTCTTTCGTCTTCCAGGTTGAAGGTCTGCCAGCGTTGATCCTATGTTCTGGGGTGGTGGTAGCTTCAGGGAACGAACCCTTTAGACCAGGGAACTATGATGTCCTGAGACCGGCCCAACCTGCTGCTGCTCAGTCCTCTAACTCAGACTCTATAGAACGAACCAGGCTACAGTCTCTAACAGGTGAGTGGTCAGCTCGGCAGTGCTTTGGGTTGATTACTGTTTAACGGATGTCCCTCCTCACTAGGTATATGTGTTGGCGCCGCCCTGCTGGTCGCCTGTTAAGCAGCTCCCATGTTTGTGCATTAATTGTTGTTTTAGTATGTTTTTGTGAGTTTTTCGTGAACATATTCAGTCATTCATTGGTCAGGATCGCTATGAGACAGGACCCGAAGCCAGAGCTGTGGTGAGAATACATTCCTTTATTCCAAAATACCATACAAAGGAGACCGCGACCATGAACTGACGTGAAACAAAAAGAAACACACACAAAAACCCACCAAACACAGGTGGAAAACTGAACTTCAATAGACTCCCAATTAGAGGCAATGCGGCGCTTCATGGTTATTAGTAGCGATTAATAGATGCAACAGCAACGTCATTGAACCAGAGATCAAGATGTTCATCAGCTAAGATGCAGTGCAAGCTGATAGTATTCATCAGCTAAGATGCAGTGGAAGCTGATAGTATTCATCAGCTAAGATGCAGTGCAAGCTGATAGTATTCATCAGCTAAGATGCAGTGGAAGCTGATAGTATTCATCAGCTAAGATGCAGTGCAAGCTGATAGTATTCATCAGCTAAGATGCAGTGCAAGCTGATAGTATTCATCAGCTAAGATGCAGAGCAAGCTGATAGTATTCATCAGCTAAGATGCAGAGCAAGCTGATAGTATTCATCAGCTAAGATGCAGAGCAAGCTGATAGTATTTTGGACCAAATTGAAGTCAAAATGATTGATGAAGTCGAAGTGTGTCAGCGGTATGGTGATTTACAATTCATAACTTACATTTTACCGGTACTAACAGTAGTAGTAGGCCAACCGATAACACCACAACAGAATGCATTGGAAGTGATGATACTCTGCCAAGAACAGCTAGCATGTCACGCAAAGTATCTCGCCAGTGGCACGCACACACTTGGTGCAGATCAGCAGCTCCACAATGATGTGATTGACTGTCTCCAAGGTGGGGGCTTTTCGTGACAGCCAGACGAGACAATGGAAGGAGGATGCGGTGAGCATGTCCCTCTTTCTACAAGGCCTAGTCTATGAGATGCCTAATCATGTGAATATTTTGTTAAAGCCTATAGGCTATAGAGATGTAATGAACTCGTTATGGGCTCCCAGGTGGCACAGTGGTCTAAGACACTGCATCTCAGTGCTAGAGGCGTCACTACAGACAACCTGGTCCGAATCCAGACTGTATGACAACCGGCCGTGATTGGGAGTCCCATAGGGCGGCGCACAATTGGCCCAGTGTCGTCCGTGTTTGGCCGGTGTAGGCCGTCATTTTAAATAAGAATTTGTTCTTAACTGACTTGCCTCGTTAAATTAAGGTTAAATAAACAATTATTAATTAATTAATTAATATTAATTATGCATCAACATTTTAATTTGATTACAATTATTTATTGTCAATCATTCTTGAATTTGTTAGGATATACAATTAATTAGATTAATGAAATGATAATACATTCATACATTACCTTTGATAGAATATTGCATTCTATTATACATCCTATGTGAATAATGTTCATTAATGTTCAATTGTGTATTAATAATAATAATCTGAAAATCTGTCTCAAATTGAATATTTCTCCTATTGTTCATGTCCATATATCCCAGGATAATGTGGTAAAGTACTGAATATTTCTCCTATTGTTCATGTCCATATATCCCAGGACAATGTGGTAAAGTACTGAATATTTCTCCTATTGTTCATGTCCATATATCCCAGGATAATGTGGTAAAGTACTGAATAGTTCTCCTATTGTTCATGTCCATATATCCCAGGATAATGTGGTAAAGTACTGAATATTTCTCCTATTGTTCATGTCCATATATCCCAGGATAATGTGGTAAAGTACTGAATATTTCTCCTATTGTTCATGTCCATATATCCCAGGATAATGTGGTAAAGTACTGAATATTTATCCTATTGTTCATGTCCATATATCCCAGGACAATGTGGTAAAGTACTGAATATTTCTCCTATTGTTCATGTGCATATATCATGAACAATGATATATGGACAACTCTCCAACTCTCCCCCTCTCCCCTCTCCAACTCTCCCCCTCTCCCCCTCTTCTCCCCTCTCCCCCTCTCCAACTCTCTAACTCTCCCCCTCTCCCCCTCTTCCACCTTCTCCCCCTCTTCCACCCTCTCCCCCTCTTCTCCCCTCTCCCCCTCTCCCCTCTCCTCCTCTTCCCCTCTTCCACCCTCTCCCCCTCTCCCCCTCTCCAACTCTCCCCCTCTTCCCCTCTACCCCTCTTCCCCCCTCTTCCCCCTCTCCCCTCTCCAACTCTCCCCCTCTACTCCTCTCCCATCAACACTCTTATCTCTTAGAAAATAAGACATCGTTCTCCAGTGGGCCGCGGTCCAGGAACTTCAGCCTGTCATCAGAGAGATACTTTGTGAACCAGATCAACAAGTCTGTGAACAGCAGCTCCTACGGGCAGCCGGTCTGCCTCTCTGAGAGCATGGAGACAGAGCTGAACCAGAGAGAGACCAGGGGCTCTGTAGATATGGAGACAGTAGAGGACAAGGGGAAGACCTCCATCGTACCGCAGGACAACGACATTGAGAAGTCTTTCAGGGTCAACCAGGATGGCAGCATGACCGTCGAGATGAAGGTTAGTACTGTTGTTGTTGTTGTTGTTGTTGTTGTTGAGTATGGTGTTGTTGTTGTTGTTGTTGTTGTTGAGTATGATGTTGTTGTTGTTGTTGTTGAGTATGATGTTGTTGTTGTTGTTGTTGAGTATGATGTTGTTGTTATTGTTGTTGAGTATGATGTTGTTGTTATTGTTGTTGAGTATGATGTTGTTGTTGTTGAGTATGATGTTGTTGTTATTGTTGTTGAGTATGATGTTGTTGTTATTGTTGTTGAGTATGATGTTGTTGTTATTGTTGTTGAGTATGATGTTGTTGTTATTGTTGTTGAGTATGATGTTGTTGTTATTGTTGTTGAGTATGATGTTGTTGTTATTGTTGTTGAGTATGATGTTGTTGAGTATGATGTTGTTGTTATTGTTGTTGAGTATGATGTTGTTGTTGTTGTTGTTGTTGAGTATGATGTTGTTGTTATTGTTGTTGAGTATGATGTTGTTGTTATTGTTGTTGAGTATGATGTTGTTGTTATTGTTGTTGAGTATGATGTTGTTGTTATTGTTGTTGAGTATGGTGATGTTGTTGAGTATGATGTTGTTGTTGTTGTTGTTGTTGAGTATGATGTTGTTGTTGTTGTTGTTGAGTATGATGTTGTTGTTATTGTTGTTGAGTATGATGTTGTTGTTATTGTTGTTGAGTATGATGTTGTTGTTATTGTTGTTGAGTATGATGTTGTTGTTATTGTTGTTGAGTATGATGTTGTTGTTGAGTATGATGTTGTTGTTATTGTTGTTGAGTATGATGTTGTTGTTGTTATTGTTGTTGAGTATGATGTTGTTGTTATTGTTGTTGAGTATGATGTTGTTGTTATTGTTGTTGAGTATGATGTTGTTGTTATTGTTGTTGAGTATGGTGATGTTGTTGAGTATGATGATGTTGTTGTTGTTATTGAGTATGGTGATGTTGTTGTTGAGTATGGTGATGTTGTTATTGTTGTTGAGTATGATGTTGTTGTTGTTGTTGAGTATGATGTTGTTGTTATTGTTGTTGAGTATGATGTTGTTGTTATTGTTGTTGAGTATGATGTTGTTGTTATTGTTGTTGAGTATGATGTTGTTGTTATTGTTGTTGAGTATGATGTTGTTGTTATTGTTGTTGAGTATGATGTTGTTGTTATTGTTGTTGAGTATGATGTTGTTGTTATTGTTGTTGAGTATGGTGATGTTGTTGTTGAGTATGGTGATGTTGTTGTTGAGTATGGTGATGTTGTTGTTGAGTATGATGTTGTTGTTATTGTTGTTGAGTATGATGTTGTTGTTATTGTTGTTGAGTATGGTGATGTTGTTGTTGAGTATGGTGATGTTGTTATTGTTGTTGTTGAGTATGGTGATGTTGTTATTGAGTATGGTGATGTTATTGAGTATGATGATGTTGTTGTTGAGTATGGTGATGTTGTTATTGTTGTTGAGTATGATGTTGTTGTTGAGTATGGTGATGTTGTTGTTGAGTATGGTGATGTTGTTGTTGTTGTTGAGTATGATGTTGTTGTTATTGTTGTTGAGTATGGTGATGTTGTTATTGAGTATGGTGATGTTGTTATTGAGTATGGTGATGTTGTTGAGTATGGTGATGTTGTTGAGTATGGTGATGTTGTTGAGTATGGTGATGTTGTTGTTGAGTATGGTGATGTTGTTGTTGAGTATGGTGATGTTGTTGTTGAGTATGGTGATGTTATTGTTAAGTATGGTGATGTTATTGTTGAGTGTGGTGATGTTATTGTTGAGTATGGTGATATTGTTGTTGAGTATGGTGATGTTGTTGTTGAGTATGGTGATGTTATTGTTGAGTATGGTGATGTTATTGTTGAGTATGGTGATGTTATTGTTGAGTATGGTGATGTTGTTGAGTATGGTGATGTTGTTGAGTATGGTGATGTTATTGTTGAGTATGGTGATGTTATTGTTGAGTATGGTGATGTTGTTGAGTATGGTGATGTTGTTGGGTATGGTGATGTTGTTGAGTATGGTGATGTTGTTGTTGAGTATGGTGATGTTGTTATTGAGTATGGTGTTGTTGTTGAGTATGGTGATGTTGTTGAGTATGGTGATGTTGTTGAGTATGGTGATGTTGTTGTTGAGTATGGTGATGTTGTTATTGAGTATGGTGATGTTGTTGTTGAGTATGATGATGTTGTTATTGAGTATGGTGTTGTTGTTGAGTATGGTGATGTTGTTGAGTATGGTGATGTTGTTGTTGAGTTTGGTGATGTTGTTGTTGAGTATGGTGATGTTGGTGTTGTTGTTGAGTATGGTGATGTTGTTATTGAGTATGGTGATGTTGTTATTGAGTATGGTGATGTTGTTGTTGAGTATGATGTTGTTGTTGAGTATGGTGATGTTGTTGAGTATGATGTTGTTGTTGAGTATGGTGTTGTTGTTGAGTATGGTGATGTTGTTGAGTATGATGTTGTTGTTGAGTATGGTGATGTTGTTGAGTATGGTGATGTTGTTGAGTATGGTGATGTTGTTGTTGAGTATGGTGATGTTGTTGTTGAGTATGGTGATGTTGGTGTTGTTGTTGAGTATGGTGATGTTGTTATTGAGTATGGTGATGTTGTTATTGAGTATGGTGATGTTGTTGTTGAGTATGATGTTGTTGTTGAGTATGGTGATGTTGTTGAGTATGATGTTGTTGTTGAGTATGGTGTTGTTGTTGAGTATGGTGATGTTGTTGAGTATGATGTTGTTGTTGAGTATGGTGGTGTTGTTGAGTATGGTGGTGTTGTTGAGTATTGTGGTGTTGTTGAGTATGATGATGTTGTTGTTGAGTATGATGTTGTTATTGTTGTTGAGTATGGTGATGTTGTTGTTGAGTATGATGTTGTTGTTGAGTATGGTGATGTTGTTGAGTATGATGTTGTTGTTGAGTATGGTGTTGTTGTTGAGTATGGTGATGTTGTTGAGTATGATGTTGTTGTTGAGTATGGTGGTGTTGTTGAGTATGGTGGTGTTGTTGAGTATTGTGGTGTTGTTGAGTATGATGATGTTGTTGTTGAGTATGATGTTGTTATTGTTGTTGAGTATGGTGATGTTGTTACTAATATTATTTATATCATCTCTTCCATTATTTCTATATTCATGGTAGGTCATGGTATAACGCACCTCTGATTTGATTTGATTTGCAGGTCCGTCTGACCATCAAGGAGGAGGAGATGATCCATTGGACGACCACGTTGAGCCGTTCCAGCATGGTGACCAATCATAAACCAGGAGCAAAGTCGGGCTCCTCCCACCAGTCTTCCGACAACAACGTGGAGACGAAGGAGCCTAACATTGGTCTCAGCGAGGATGAGGCCAAGGAGAGTAGTCACCCTAGCCGCAATGCAGAGAGGGGCGTGGCCTTTAGCAGGATGGATGGGGAAGGGACCGACAGTGGCGGTGGGAGCGGTGGCGGGGCTGGTTCTCTGAAGGCCCACCCCCTTCAGAAGCGGATGCCGACCCCTGGGCTGAGACAGGTGAAAAAGAAGCAGGTGTCCGTGGAGAGCATAACCACAGTGACGGAGACAGGTGTCCAGGAGGCCAGCCTGGGGACTTTTTCCTACACGGAGCTCACGGCAGGTGGGGACACCATGGAGGGGTACTGTGTGGTTCGGCAGAGCAGCAGCAGCTCCAGGTTACCCGCCATACCGCCTGTCCCCAAGCCCAGG
This sequence comes from Thymallus thymallus, assembly GCA_023634145.1. NCBI lineage: Eukaryota > Metazoa > Chordata > Actinopteri > Salmoniformes > Salmonidae > Thymallus > Thymallus thymallus. The sequence continues at coordinate 408,184 of CM042383.1, forward strand.
AAGAGTGGCTCAGCTGGGGCCAGCAGGGCCAGCAGGACCGGCTCCCACTCCTCCCTTCGGTCCTCTGGAGTAGCAGAAGTGATGCAGATTCAGAACAAAGGTAACGGCAGGGAGATCACTGAGACCGTCATGCACATCTACGAGAGGAGACAGAGCTGCTATGATAACTACTATGCCAACGCACTGGGGGCCGGCTACGGGACAGGTGGGGAGGGAGGTGGGGGTTATGCAGGTGAGGAAGGGTATGGTGGAGGTGGTGGCTCCAACCCCATGCCGCGGAGTAAACCGGCCTCTTCAGACTCGGGGCCACGATCCTCCGTGGACTTCACCCGACCGTCCAGTACCAGCGACTCACTGAACCAACAGAGGGATGAGATACTCTCTCTGTCTTCTGAACCCACCTCAACTTCTCAGAACGTCACCCTTCCATCTCAAAAACAACCAGACAACAAAGCTCACGCCGCATCAGAGTCTCACACAGGGTCCTCTCCTAAAGAGACAGAATGCCCAGAACTAAAGGAACTGGAATGTTCCGAGACAAATGAATTGGAATGTTCCTTAGGATGTTCAGAGAGAAAGGAACTGGAATGTTCCTTAGGATGTTCAGAGAGAAAGGAACTGGAATGTTCCTTAGGATGTTCAGAGAGAAAGGAACTGGAATGTTCCTTAGGATGTTCAGAGAGAAAGGAACTGGAATGTTCCGAGACAGTAGCGAAGGAGGCTGAGGAGGATGTTCTTGAAGAGAACAACAAGAAGAGGACAGTGAAGCAGAAAGGGAAACAGATGAGTCCAACGTCCACTACAAGCTCAAAGAGCAGACAGAAGGACAGCATGGCAGGGTCTGTTAGGAGCTTTTCTCCTGCCTGCACAGAGAAAAAGAGCGGCAGCGCCACAGAGAGTGATAAAGTTCGGAGCGCCACAGAGAGTGATAAAGTTCGGAGCGCCACAGAGAGTGACAGCCGAGTCAGCCAGAGGAGTAGAGAGAAGGCAGAGAAGAATGTAAGGAACGGAACCTTGGCATTAAACATTGACGTGAAGGATTCTGAAAAACGTGGGTTAGCTTCTGAAAAACAACTCAATATGGGTGATAAGGTCGGAAGAGGGCAAAGATCCCAGAAGGTAAACACCACTAACTCTTCCAGGCAGAAGACACAGCCGAGGAAGAATATTTGTAATGTTTCCCCAGCCAGCCAGACAGACACCGGACAGACAGACAGACGTTCAGACACCGGACAGACAGACAGACAGACAGACATCAGACAGACAGTCAGACAGACTGTTCGAAAGATTGCCAGCCAGCCAACCAAAAAGACCTTGGCCAAGCAGAGGTCCATGTTTAACGAGGACAGGACCAAATCCCCCAAACAGACTCTGCTGTGTGAGAGCTTCTCTATGCCTGTCTTGCACCCCCCTCCAGCCCCCTCTGGGGTACATCAGTACGTAGAGAACTGGCTGCAGAACATCGACCTGGAGTCCATCCCCCACATCCCCTACACGGAGGAGGCAGGCCAGGACACAGAAGAGACTGAACCCAGGACCAAGGTGTGTGTGTGTGTGTGTGTGTGTGTGTGTGTGTGTGTGTGTGTGTGTGTGTGTGTGTGTGTGTGTGTGTGTGTGTGTGTGTGTGTGTGTGTGTGTGAGTGTGAGTGTGAGTGTGTGAGGGTGTGGGTGTGTGTGTACAGCAGAAGATACATGTATGGATTAATAAAATGTTCTTATAAGGTAAACATGGAGGAGGCTGAACCCAGGACCAAGGTGATCTTCCAGATAGGAGCCGACTCAGAAGTTGAGTCAGAAGTGAAGAGTGGTTACCCAGA